>OX424565.1:3000000-3320670 GCA_949152475.1 Terebella lapidaria | reverse complement strand
TATCCAGACTGAGCTGGGTCAGACCAGGTATTACCTCTATAGACCTGTATATCCAGACTGAGCCGTGTCAGACCAGGTATTACCTCTATAGACCTGTATATCCAGACTGAGCCGTGTCAGACCAGGTATTACCTCTATAGACCTGTATATCCAGACTGAGCGTGTCCAGTATTACCTCTATAGACCTGTATATCCAGACTGAGCCGTGTCAGACCAGGTATTACCTCTATAGACCTGTATATCCAGACTGAGCGTGTCAGACCAGGTATTACCTCTATAGACCTGTATATCCAGACTGAGCCGTGTCAGACCAGGTATTACCTCTATAGACCTGTATATCCAGACTGAGCCGTGTCAGACAGGTATTACCTCTATAGACCTGTATATCCAGACTGAGCCGTGTCAGACCAGGTATTACCTCTATAGACCTGTATATCCAGACTGAGCCGTGTCAGACCAGGTATTACCTCTATAGACCTGTATATCCAGACTGAGCCGTGTCAGACCAGGTATTACCTCTATAGACCTGTATATCCAGACTGAGCCGTGTCAGACCAGGTATTACCTCTATAGACCTGTATATCCAGACTGAGCCGTGTCAGACCAGGTATTACCTCTATAGACCTGTATATCCAGACTGAGCCGTGTCAGACCAGGTATTACCTCTATAGACCTGTATATCCAGACTGAGCCGTGTCAGACCAGGTATTACCTCTATAGACCTGTATATCCAGACTGAGCCGTGTCAGACCAGGTATTACCTCTATAGACCTGTATATCCAGACTGAGCCGTGTCAGACCAGGTATTACCTCTATAGACCTGTATATCCAGACTGAGCCGTGTCAGACCAGGTATTACCTCTATAGACCTGTATATCCAGACTGAGCCGTGTCAGACCAGGTATTACCTCTATAGACCTGTATATCCAGACTGAGCCGTGTCAGACCAGGTATTACCTCTATAGACCTGTATATCCAGACTGAGCCGTGTCAGACCAGGTATTACCTCTATAGACCTGTATATCCAGACTGAGCCGTGTCAGACCAGGTATTACCTCTATAGACCTGTATATCCAGACTGAGCCGTGTCAGACCAGGTATTACCTCTATAGACCTGTATATCCAGACTGAGCCGTGTCAGACCAGGTATTACCTCTATAGACCTGTATATCCAGACTGAGCCGTGTCAGACCAGGTATTACCTCTATAGACCTGTATATCCAGACTGAGCCGTGTCAGACCAGGTATTACCTCTATAGACCTGTATATCCAGACTGAGCCGTGTCAGACCAGGTATTACCTCTATAGACCTGTATATCCAGACTGAGCCGTGTCAGACCAGGTATTACCTCTATAGACCTGTATATCCAGACTGAGCCGTGTCAGACCAGGTATTACCTCTATAGACCTGTATATCCAGACTGAGCCGTGTCAGACCAGGTATTACCTCTATAGACCTGTATATCCAGACTGAGCCGTGTCAGACCAGGTATTACCTCTATAGACCTGTATATCCAGACTGAGCCGTGTCAGACCAGGTATTACCTCTATAGACCTGTATATCCAGACTGAGCAGTGTCAGACCAGGTATTACCTCTATAGACCTGTATATCCAGACTGAGCCGTGTCAGACCAGGTATTACCTCTATAGACCTGTATATCCAGACTGAGCCGTGTCAGACCAGGTATTACCTCTATAGACCTGTATATCCAGACTGAGCCGTGTCAGACCAGGTATTACCTCTATAGACCTGTATATCCAGACTGAGCCGTGTCAGACCAGGTATTACCTCTATAGACCTGTATATCCAGACTGAGCTGTGTCAGACCAGGTATTACCTCTATAGACCTGTATATCCAGACTGAGCTGTGTCAGACCAGGTATTACCTCTATAGACCTGTATATCCAGACTGAGCCGTGTCAGACCAGGTATTACCTCTATAGACCTGTATATCCAGACTGAGCCGTGTCAGACCAGGTATTACCTCTATAGACCTGTATATCCAGACTGAGCTGTGTCAGACCAGGTATTACCTCTATAGACCTGTATATCCAGACTGAGCCGTGTCAGACCAGGTATTACCTCTATAGACCTGTATATCCAGACTGAGCCGTGTCAGACCAGGTATTACCTCTATAGACCTGTATATCCAGACTGAGCTGTGTCAGACCAGGTATTACCTCTATAGACCTGTATATCCAGACTGAGCTGTGTCAGACCAGGTATTACCTCTATAGACCTGTATATCCAGACTGAGCCGTGTCAGACCAGGTATTACCTCTATAGACCTGTATATCCAGACTGAGCCGTGTCAGACCAGGTATTACCTCTATAGACCTGTATATCCAGACTGAGCCGTGTCAGACCAGGTATTACCTCTATAGACCTGTATATCCAGACTGAGCGTGGTCAGACCAGGTATTACCTCTATAGACCTGTATATCCAGACTGAGCCGTGTCAGACCAGGTATTACCTCTATAGACCTGTATATCCAGACTGAGCCGTGTCAGACCAGGTATTACCTCTATAGACCTGTATATCCAGACTGAGCCATGTCAGACCAGGTATTACCTCTATAGACCTGTATATCCAGACTGAGCCGTGTCAGACCAGGTATTACCTCTATAGACCTGTATATCCAGACTGAGCAGTGTCAGACCAGGTATTACCTCTATAGACCTGTATATCCAGACTGAGCTGTGTCAGACCAGGTATTACCTCTATAGACCTGTATATCCAGACTGAGCCGTGTCAGACCAGGTATTACCTCTATAGACCTGTATATCCAGACTGAGCCGTGTCAGACCCGGTATTACCTCTATAGACCTGTATATCCAGACTGAGCCGTGTCAGACCAGGTATTACCTCTATAGACGTGTATATCCAGACTGAGCCGTGTCAGACCAGGTATTACCTCTGTAGACCTGTATATCCAGACTGAGCCGTGTCAGACCAGGTATTACCTCTATAGACCTGTATATCCAGACTGAGCCGTGTCAGACCAGGTATTACCTCTATAGACCTGTATATCCAGACTGAGCCGTGTCAGACCAGGTATTACCTCTATAGACCTGTATATCCAGACTGAGCCGTGTCAGACCAGGTATTACCTCTATAGACCTGTATATCCAGACTGAGCCGTGTCAGACCAGGTATTACCTCTATAGACCTGTATATCCAGACTGAGCCGTGTCAGACCAGGTATTACCTCTATAGACCTGTATATCCAGACTGAGCCGTGTCAGACCAGGTATTACCTCTATAGACCTGTATATCCAGACTGAGCCGTGTCAGACCAGGTATTACCTCTATAGACCTGTATATCCAGACTGAGCCGTGTCAGACCCGGTATTACCTCTATAGACCTGTATATCCAGACTGAGCCGTGTCAGACCAGGTATTACCTCTATAGACCTGTATATCCAGACTGAGCCGTGTCAGACCAGGTATTACCTCTATAGACCTGTATATCCAGACTGAGCCGTGTCAGACCAGGTATTACCTCTATAGACCTGTATATCCAGACTGAGCCGTGTCAGACCAGGTATTACCTCTATAGACCTGTATATCGAGACTGAGCCGTGTCAGACCAGGTATTACCTCTATAGACCTGTATATCCAGACTGAGCCGTGTCAGACCAGGTATTACCTCTATAGACCTGTATATCCAGACTGAGCTGTGTCAGACCAGGTATTACCTCTATAGACCTGTATATCCAGACTGAGCCGTGTCAGACCAGGTATTACCTCTATAGACCTGTATATCCAGACTGAGCTGGGTCAGACCAGGTATTACCTCTATAGACCTGTATATCCAGACTGAGCAGTGTCAGACCAGGTATTACCTCTATAGACCTGTATATCCAGACTGAGCCGTGTCAGACCAGGTATTACCTCTATAGACCTGTATATCCAGACTGAGCAGTGTCAGACCAGGTATTACCTCTATAGACCTGTATATCCAGACTGAGCCGTGTCAGACCAGGTATTACCTCTATAGACCTGTATATCCAGACTGAGCCGTGTCAGACCAGGTATTACCTCTATAGACCTGTATATCCAGACTGAGCCGTGTCAGACCCGGTATTACCTCTATAGACCTGTATATCCAGACTGAGCCGTGTCAGACCAGGTATTACCTCTATAGACCTGTATATCCAGACTGAGCCGTGTCAGACCAGGTATTACCTCTATAGACCTGTATATCCAGACTGAGCTGGGTCAGACCAGGTATTACCTCTATAGACCTGTATATCCAGACTGAGCCGTGTCAGACCAGGTATTACCTCTATAGACCTGTATATCCAGACTGAGCTGTGTCAGACCAGGTATTACCTCTATAGACCTGTATATCCAGACTGAGCTGTGTCAGACCAGTTATTACCTCTATAGACCTGTATATCCAGACTGAGCTGGGTCAGACTAGTTTACCTTTATAGATTCAACCTCAAATTAAACTGGCTAGCGCTTGTGTGTCTGAGCGTTGTAAACCAATTTTGTTTTTCAGTCTGAAGGCTCTGAGTGACCAGAATCATAACATTCCAGAGCGATTGATACAAAACTACATGGTTGACCTGTTAATGGTGAGATATTTGTATGCATCAGTACTGTATAGATAAAACCATGCCTGATTTTGTAGTACTGCTGTTGGGGCTGGCATGATATATCGATTTATCAATAAGTACATACCTGAAAACCGAATGATCAATATGGAAGTCAAGATATCATAATTCATGGAAATTTTGTACCATGCACAGTTTGCACACGCTCGGTAAGCTAGTTTTGGCTGGTCATTTACTAGTCTTACACCATGTACACCTAGGACCTTCTCCCAGGCCATGTCCAATGATTCTCACTTTTTGCCTGTCCCCCACGCCTAACTTTGCATGGAAAAGTTCCTGAATAAAGCTTTTTAATCAGTTGTTCCAAACAAGTATACATGAGTAGTATCAATACGGGGATTTTGATGATAATGAGCACTGAAGTCTCATTTTACAGATGTTCAAAATTAAAAAATAACATTTTTATGATGTGGTTTTGTACTTCTGGGGATAATCATTGTCATATGGTCACTTTTGCTAATTTGTATCTCTGGACGACAAGTCCCCAGTAGCGACAGACCATCTAGTTTATGTTATGTGAGATCGAACGCTTACAATATCATTTTCAGGAAAATGTGTGTCCTTAAAGATGACGAAATATCACAAAATAACGTGACATTTTAAATCTTGCCTCAGTGCGCTATCAAAACAAATACTCGCAGCTATACGAAGTTCTAAGTACATGTATTTTTCTGTTTCCATGGTTTCAGGCTGTCAAACATCTCCATGACAGTGATCTTGTGCACATGGACATCAAGCCCGAAAACATTTTTATCTCAGACGCTGGCGTCTGTAAACTTGGTGACTTTGGACTGGTTATCGATGTGTCCTCCCAGGTGAGTCTGTAAGCTTTGTGACTTTGGACTGGTTATCGATGTGTCCCCCCAGGTGAGTCTATAAGCTTGGTGACTGTACTGGTTATCGATGTGTCCTCCCAGGTGAGTCTGTAAGCTTGGTGACTTTGGACTGGTTATCGATGTGTCCCCCAGGTAAGTCTGTAAGCTTGGTGACTTTGGACTGGTTATCGATGTGTCCTCCCAGGTGAGTCTGTAAGCTTGGTGACTTTGGACTGGTTATCGATGTGTCCTCCCAGGTGAGTCTGTAAGCTTGGTGACTGGACTGGTTATCGATGTGTCCTCCCAGGTGAGTCTGTAAGCTTGGTGACTTTGGACTGGTTATCGATGTGTCCTCCCAGGTGAGTCTGTAAGCTTGGTGACTTTGGACTGGTTATCGATGTGTCCTCCCAGGTAAGTCTGCAAGCTCGGTGACTTTGGACTTGTTATCGATGTGTCCTCCCAGGTGAGTCTGTAAGCTTGGTGACTTTGGACTGGTTATCGATGTGTCCTTCCAGGTAAGTCTGTAAGCTTGGTGACTTTGGACTGGTTATCGATGTGTCCTCCCAGGTGAGTCTGTAAGCTTGGTGACTTTGGACTGGTTATCGATGTGTCCTCCCAGGTAAGTCTGTAAGCTTGGTGACTTTGGACTGGTTATCGATGTGTCCTTCCAGGTGAGTCTGTAAGCTTGGTGACTTTGGACTGGTTATCGATGTGTCCTCCCAGGTGAGTCTGTGAGCTTGGTGACTTTGGACTGGTTATCGATGTGTCCTCCCAGGTGAGTCTGTAAGCTTGGTGACTTTGGACTGGTTAGCGATGTGTCCTCCCAGGTGAGTCTGTAAGCTTGGTGACTTTGGACTGGTTATCGATATGTCCCCCCAGGTGAGTCTGTAAGCTTGGTGACTGGACTGGTTATCGATGTGTCCTCCCAGGTGAGTCTGTAAGCTTGGTAACTTTGGACTGGTTATCGATGTGTCTTCCCAGGTGAGTCTGTAAGCTTGGTGACTTTGGACTGGTTATCGATGTGTCCTCACAGGTAAGTCTGTAAGCTCGGTGACTTTGGACTTGTTATCGATGTGTCCTCCCAGGTGAGTGTAAGCTTGGTGACTTTGGACTGGTTATCGATGTATCCTCCCAGGTAAGTCTGTAAGCTTGGTGACTTTGGACTGGTTATCGATGTGTCCTCCCAGGTGAGTCTGTAAGTTTGGTGACTTTGGACTGGTTATCGATGTGTCCTCCCAGGTAAGTCTGTAAGCTTGGTGACTTTGGACTGGTTATCGATGTGTCCTCCCAGGTGAGTCTGTAAGCTTGGTGACTTTGGACTGGTTATCGATGTGTCCTCCCAGGTGAGTCTGTAAGCTTGGTGACTTTGGACTGGTTATCGATGTGTCCTCCCAGGTGAGTCTGTAAGCTTGGTGACTTTGGACTGGTTATCGATGTGTCCTCCCAGGTGAGTCTGTAAGCTTGGTGACTTTGGACTGGTTATCGATATTTCCCCCCAGGTGAGTCTGTAAGCTTGGTGACTTTGGACTGGTTATCGATGTGTCCCCCCAGGTGAGTCTGTAAGCTTGGTGACTTTGGACTGGTTATCGATGTGTCCCCCCAGGTGAGTCTGTAAGCTTGGTGACTTTGGACTGGTTATCGATGTGTCCTCCCAGGTGAGTCTGTACCTTGGTGACTTTGGACTGGTTATAGATGTGTCCTCCCAGGTGAGTCTGCCTTTTGCAGAAGGTTTTGGTCAAATGACGTTTAACTTTCTATTGTTGTGTGTTGTATGTTGTAGGTGGATCATTCAGAGGATCAGGAAGGAGACCCGAAGTACCTTGCTCCGGAGCTGCTCCAGGGCCAGTACGGCAAGCCGGCCGACCTGTTCAGGTACGAGCACTACTACCAAAACCAGCATCACGTCAATCGCTGCACTTACAAGTGGATTCAATGCAACGGCTTGTGTTGTTGTTTGGCATTTGGTGTCTGTCATAAATTGTCATTAATAATCTCAATGACCGATATAGAAGTTCAGTGTATTAAATACACATTGACAAGTCCTGGTAGCAAAGCTTCATTTATGGCTTCATTCCTGTTGAGATCAAAATATTGTGACCGTTTGATGAAAAATTACATGTTTGCAGTAATTGGTAAAATCTATTAACATTGTCATGTAATCGGATATATAAATGGGCCAGTATTACAATCAACTTCACGCTCCGATAACAATATCGCTCAAATATTTTATGTGGTTGTGATATTTGCTGAGGCAGGTGTTTGTTTTGACTGCTAGCCAAAAATATTTAAAATAAAATTTGGCCGCCAGCTTAAAGGTGGCAGGTGCACATTTCGTTCGAAATCCATACAACCCAACATATGCTGGGCATGTAATATTCCAAGAAATCCTGATCAGTGGAAGAAAATTGTGCCAATTCTGAATATCTACGTGCAGTCAAGAAATGCTCTTAATGTACTATCTCGTCCATTCAGCATTTGTCAAATTGAACCATGAGAGCCAATGGGCATACCGCGGAATACATCTAGCATACTCTGCTATTTACTTTCTTCAGTTCTGCCTCTGCTGACTTTGCTTCATGAATGAGCGCATTGAAAGTGCAAAATTTTGATAAATTACAATGTAGCAAAATTAATTGATTGTATTTGTCAATTGTTTCGATTCCCATAAAACCCCTAAACCTACAATTTTTTTTTTATATAAAAAAACGTGATGCTAAATGGTATTGTATTATAACTTGGCTTACTTCACATGTCAAACGGTAATTCTCTACCAAATTTCAGACTCCTGTAGATAGAGAGTATTGAAAAAGTTCCCAATCTACTCCATTGTTAAATATCTGCTTGAAATGGGACCTCAGGAATCCAAGCAAATTCCTGTATCATTTTGTGTATTTGGTCGTGTTTACATCCACCAGGAATGGAAGTATCCTCCATAATAATTTTGGTAAGAAGACACATTATAATGAAGGAAAAAGTTATTACATTATAATGAAAACCGAAATAAAACCCAAATAGCTGCAGACTGACATTCAAACACAATAAAAAATACATTGGGCAGTTGTGCAGAATTTTGGAAGGATTTGACTGTAAACTCTAAAGATTAAGAAGTGGACGGACGTCAGTCGCCTGACGTATCATGATGATTCATGGCAAGCTGTAGGATCCTTGTTTATGTTCAGTTTGGGGATGACGTTTCTTGAGCTGGCCTCAGATCTGGATCTACCTCGTGGGGGAGAACTCTGGCATCAACTGCGACACAAACACATCCCTGCACATCTTCTCGCAAGTTAGTCAGCTGCCCTGGCTCTTTACAATTTCTTTTGTAAAACTGTCAGAATTATTGAAGCCTGGTCAGTATGAGCACTTAGCAGGATTGATCATATAGAAATGTGTATGAAGGACAGTGCTCTTGAACATGTTGCAGACCTGAGTCCACAGCTGAAGTTGATCATAAAGTCTATGTTGGAGCCTGATCCCGTCCTGCGACCAACAGTAGATCAACTGCTGTCTCAACCCTTCATAAAACAGGTCAAGCGTTACCACACGCATTAGCGATTTGTTAGTGTGCTGACACAGAGATATCGTCAACGTTAGATGTCCCACATAATGTTCTATGATTCACTGAACTTGGTTCCAGACAATCCTGAATTGCTGCATTGAGTTTTGATACGTTAATAAGGATTAATCGTACTTAGTTCTTTTAATCATTGAAATTATTTTGAAAATTGCCATTCTCTTTTCCTGACAGATTTGGAAGAAGAGAAAACGAGAACAGCTCTATAGAAACTTGGTAAAGTGCAGTGTCTAGGTGTATGCAAATGACAAGTGAAGGTGTATAGGGAACTTGGTAAAGTGCAGTGTCTAGGTGTATGTAAATGACAAGTGAGGGGGAATACAGGGAACTTGGTAAAGTACAGTGTCTAGGTGTATGTAAATGACAAGTGAAGATGTGTAGGGAACTTGGTAAAGTGCAGTGTCTAGGTGTATGCAAATGACAAGTTAGGTGTATGCAAATGACAAGTGAAGGTGTATAGGGAACTTGGTGAAGTGCAGTGTCTAGGTGTATGTAAATGACAAGTGAAGATGTGTAGGGAACTTGGTAAAGTGCAGTGTCTAGGTGTATGCAAATGACAAGTGAAGGTGTATAGGGAACTTGGTGAAGTGCAGTGTCTAGGTGTATGTAAATGACAAGTGAAGATGTATAGGGAACTTGGTAAAGTGCAGTGTCTAGGTGTATGCAAATGACAAGTGAAGATGTATAGGGAACTTGGTAAAGTGCAGTGTCTAGGTGTATGTAAATGACAAGTGAAGATGTATAGGGAACTTGGTAAAGTGCAGTGTCTAGGTGTATGTAAATGACAAGTGAAGATGTATAGGGAACTTGATCAAGTGCAGTGTCTAGGTGTATGTAAATGACAAGTGAAGGTGTATAGGGAACTTGGTAAAGTGCAGTGTCTAGGTGTATGTAAATGACAAGTGAAGATGTATAGGGAACTTGGTAAAGTGCAGTGTCTAGGTGTATGTAAATGACAAGTGAAGATGTATAGGGAACTTGGTAAAGTGCAGTGTCTAGGTGTATGCAAATGACAAGTGAATGTGTATAGGGAACTTGGTGAAGTGCAGTGTCTAGGTGTATGTAAATGACAAGTGAAGGTGTATAGGGAACTTGGTAAAGTGCAGTGTCTAGGTGTATGTAAATGACAAGTGAATGTGTATAGGGAACTTGGTAAAGTGCAGTGTCTAGGTGTATGCAAATGACAAGTGAAGGTGTATAGGGAACTTGGTAAAGTGCAGTGTCTAGGTGTATGTTAATGACAAGTGAATGTGTATAGGGAACTTGGTAAAGTGCAGTGTCTAGGTGTATGTAAATGACAAGTGAAGGTGTATAGGGAACTTGGTGAAGTGCAGTGTCTAGGTGTATGTAAATGACAAGTGAAGGTGTATAGGGAACTTGGTAAAGTGCAGTGTCTAGGTGTATGCAGATGACAAGTGAAGATGTATAGGGAACTTGGTAAAGTGCAGTGTCTAGGTGTACGTAAATGACAAGTGAAGATGTATAGGGAACTTGAAAAAGTGCAGTGTCTAGGTGTATGTAAATGACAAGTGAAGGTGTATAGGGAACTTGAAAAAGTGCAGTGTCTAGGTGTATGCAAATGACAAGTGAAGATGTATAGGGAACTTGAAAAAGTGCAGTGTCTAGGTGTATGTAAATGACAAGTGAAGATGTATAGGGAACTTCGTGAAGTGCAGTGTCTAGGTGTATGTAAATGACAAGTGAAGATGTATAGGGAACTTGGTAAAGTGCAGTGTCTAGGTGTATGTAAATGACAAGTGAAGATGTATAGGGAACTTGATAAAGTGCAGTGTCTAGGTGTATGCAAATGACAAGTGAAGATGTATAGGGAACTTGGTAAAGTGCAGTGTCTAGGTGTATGTAAATGACAAGTGAAGATGTATAGGGAACTTGATAAAGTGCAGTGTCTAGGTGTATGCAAATGACAAGTGAAGATGTATAGGGAACTTGATAAAGTGCAGTGTCTAGGTGTATGTAAATGACAAGTGAAGATGTATAGGGAACTTGGTGAAGTGCAGTGTCTAGGTGTATGTAAATGACAAGTGAAGGTCACAGGTGTATGGGGAACTTGGCAAAGTGCAGTGTCTAGTTGTATGTAAATGACAAGTGAAGATGTGTAGGGAACTTGGCAAAGTGCAGTGTCTAGGTGTATGTAAATGACAAGTGAAGATGTATAAGGAATTTGGTAAAGTGCAGTGTCTAGGTGTATGCAAATGACAAGTGAAGATGTGTAGGGAACTTGGTAAAGTGCAGTGTCTAGGTGTATGTAAATGACAAGTGAAGGTGTATAGGGAACTTGGTAAAGTGCAGTGTCTAGGTGTATGTAAATGACAAGTGAAGATGTATAGGGAACTTGATCAAGTGCAGTGTCTAGGTGTATGTAAATGACAAGTGAAGGTGTATAGGGAACTTGGTAAAGTGCAGTGTCTAGGTGTATGCAAATGACAAGTGAAGGTGTATAGGGAACTTGGTAAAGTGCAGTGTCTAGGTGTATGTAAATGACAAGTGAAGATGTATAGGGAACTTGATAAAGTGCAGTGTCTAGGTGTATGTAAATGACAAGTGAAGATGTATAGGGAACTTGATAAAGTGCAGTGTCTAGGTGTATGTAAATGACAAGTGAAGATGTATAGGGAACTTGATAAAGTGCAGTGTCTAGGTGTATGTAAATGACAAGTGAAGGTGTATAGGGAACTTGGTAAAGTGCAGTGTCTAGGTGTATGTAAATGACAAGTGAAGATGTATAGGGAACTTGATAAAGTGCAGTGTCTAGGTGTATGTAAATGACAAGTGAAGGTGTATAGGGAACTTGGTAAAGTGCAGTGTCTAGGTGTATGTAAATGACAAGTGAAGATGTATAGGGAACTTGATAAAGTGCAGTGTCTACATGGTCTAGGTGTATGTAAATGACAAGTGAAGGTGTATAGGGAACTTGATAAAGTGCAGTGTCTAGGTGTATGTAAATAACAAGTGAAGATGTATAGGGAACTTGATAAAGTGCAGTGTCTAGGTGTATGTAAATGACAAGTGAAGGTGTATAGGGAACTTTGTGAAGTGCAGTGTCTAGGTGTATGTAAATAACAAGTGAAGATGTATAGGGAACTTGGTGAAGTGCAGTGTCTAGGTGTATGTAAATGACAAGTGAAGGTGTATAGGGAACTTGAAAAAGTGCAGTGTCTAGGTGTATGTAAATGACAAGTGAAGATGTATAGGGAACTTGGTAAAGTGCAGTGTCTAGGTGTATGTAAATGACAAGTGAAGGTGTATAGGGAACTTGATAAAGTGCAGTGTCTAGGTGTATGTAAATAACAAGTGAAGATGTATAGGGAACTTGGTGAAGTGCAGTGTCTAGGTGTATGTAAATGACAAGTGAAGGTGTATAGGGAACTTGGTGAAGTGCAGTGTCTAGGTGTATGTAAATGACAAGTGAAGGTGTATAGGGAACTTGGTGAAGTGCAGTGTCTAGGTGTATGTAAATGACAAGTGAAGGTGTATAGGGAACTTGGTGAAGTGCAGTGTCTAGGTGTATGTAAATGACAAGTGAAGGTGTATAGGGAACTTGATCAAGTGCAGTGTCTAGGTGTATGTAAATAACAAGTGAAGGTGTATAGGGAACTTGGTAAAGTGCAGTGTCTAGGTGTATTCAAATAACAAGTGAAGGTGTATAGGGAACTTGGTAAAGTGCAGTGTCTAGGTGTATGTAAATAACAAGTGAAGGTGTATAGGGAACTTGGTAAAGTGCAGTGTCTAGGTGTATGCAAATAACAAGTGAAGATGTATAGGGAACTTGGTGAAGTGCAGTGTCTAGGTGTATGTAAATGACAAGTGAAGATGTATAGGGAACTTCGTGAAGTGCAGTGTCTAGGTGTATGTAAATGACAAGTGAAGATGTATAGGGAACTTGGTAAAGTGCAGTGTCTAGGTGTATGTAAATGACAAGTGAAGATGTATAGGGAACTTGATAAAGTGCAGTGTCTAGGTGTATGCAAATGACAAGTGAAGATGTATAGGGAACTTGGTAAAGTGCAGTGTCTAGGTGTATGTAAATGACAAGTGAAGATGTATAGGGAACTTGATAAAGTGCAGTGTCTAGGTGTATGCAAATGACAAGTGAAGATGTATAGGGAACTTGATAAAGTGCAGTGTCTAGGTGTATGTAAATGACAAGTGAAGATGTATAGGGAACTTGGTGAAGTGCAGTGTCTAGGTGTATGTAAATGACAAGTGAAGGTCACAGGTGTATGGGGAACTTGGCAAAGTGCAGTGTCTAGTTGTATGTAAATGACAAGTGAAGATGTGTAGGGAACTTGGCAAAGTGCAGTGTCTAGGTGTATGTAAATGACAAGTGAAGATGTATAAGGAATTTGGTAAAGTGCAGTGTCTAGGTGTATGCAAATGACAAGTGAAGATGTGTAGGGAACTTGGTAAAGTGCAGTGTCTAGGTGTATGTAAATGACAAGTGAAGGTGTATAGGGAACTTGGTAAAGTGCAGTGTCTAGGTGTATGTAAATGACAAGTGAAGATGTATAGGGAACTTGATCAAGTGCAGTGTCTAGGTGTATGTAAATGACAAGTGAAGGTGTATAGGGAACTTGGTAAAGTGCAGTGTCTAGGTGTATGTAAATGACAAGTGAAGATGTGTAGGGAACTTGGCAAAGTGCAGTGTCTAGGTGTATGTAAATGACAAGTGAAGATGTATAGGGAACTTGGTAAAGTGCAGTGTCTAGGTGTATGCAAATGACAAGTGAAGGTGTATAGGGAACTTGGCAAAGTGCAGTGTCTAGGTGTATGTAAATGACAAGTGAAGATGTATAGGGAACTTGGTAAAGTGCAGTGTCTAGGTGTATGTAAATGACAAGTGAAGATGTATAGGGAACTTGGTAAAGTGCAGTGTCTAGGTGTATGCAGATGACAAGTGAAGATGTATAGGGAACTTGATAAAGTGCAGTGTCTAGGTGTATGTAAATGACAAGTGAAGATGTATAGGGAACTTGATAAAGTGCAGTGTCTAGGTGTATGTAAATGACAAGTGAAGGTGTATAGGGAACTTGGTAAAGTGCAGTGTCTAGGTGTATGTAAATGACAAGTGAAGATGTATAGGGAACTTGATAAAGTGCAGTGTCTAGGTGTATGTAAATGACAAGTGAAGGTGTATAGGGAACTTGGTAAAGTGCAGTGTCTAGGTGTATGTAAATGACAAGTGAAGATGTATAGGGAACTTGATAAAGTGCAGTGTCTACATGGTCTAGGTGTATGTAAATGACAAGTGAAGGTGTATAGGGAACTTGATAAAGTGCAGTGTCTAGGTGTATGTAAATAACAAGTGAAGATGTATAGGGAACTTGATAAAGTGCAGTGTCTAGGTGTATGTAAATGACAAGTGAAGGTGTATAGGGAACTTGGTGAAGTGCAGTGTCTAGGTGTATGTAAATAACAAGTGAAGATGTATAGGGAACTTAGTGAAGTGCAGTGTCTAGGTGTATGTAAATGACAAGTGAAGGTGTATAGGGAACTTGAAAAAGTGCAGTGTCTAGGTGTATGTAAATGACAAGTGAAGATGTATAGGGAACTTGGTAAAGTGCAGTGTCTAGGTGTATGTAAATGACAAGTGAAGGTGTATAGGGAACTTGATAAAGTGCAGTGTCTAGGTGTATGTAAATAACAAGTGAAGATGTATAGGGAACTTGGTGAAGTGCAGTGTCTAGGTGTATGTAAATGACAAGTGAAGGTGTATAGGGAACTTGGTGAAGTGCAGTGTCTAGGTGTATGTAAATGACAAGTGAAGGTGTATAGGGAACTTGGTGAAGTGCAGTGTCTAGGTGTATGTAAATGACAAGTGAAGGTGTATAGGGAACTTGGTGAAGTGCAGTGTCTAGGTGTATGTAAATGACAAGTGAAGGTGTATAGGGAACTTGATCAAGTGCAGTGTCTAGGTGTATGTAAATAACAAGTGAAGGTGTATAGGGAACTTGGTAAAGTGCAGTGTCTAGGTGTATGCAAATAACAAGTGAAGGTGTATAGGGAACTTGGTAAAGTGCAGTGTCTAGGTGTATGTAAATAACAAGTGAAGGTGTATAGGGAACTTGGTAAAGTGCAGTGTCTAGGTGTATGCAAATAACAAGTGAAGATGTATAGGGAACTTGGTAAAGTGCAGTGTCTAGGTGTATGTAAATAACAAGTGAAGATGTATAGGGAACTTGATAAAGTGCAGTGTCTAGGTGTATGTAAATGACAAGTGAAGGTGTATAGGGAACTTGGTGAAGTGCAGTGTCTAGGTGTATGTAAATAACAAGTGAAGATGTATAGGGAACTTGGTGAAGTGCAGTGTCTAGGTGTATGTAAATGACAAGTGAAGGTGTATAGGGAACTTGAAAAAGTGCAGTGTCTAGGTGTATGTAAATGACAAGTGAAGATGTATAGGGAACTTGGTAAAGTGCAGTGTCTAGGTGTATGTAAATGACAAGTGAAGGTGTATAGGGAACTTGATAAAGTGCAGTGTCTAGGTGTATGTAAATAACAAGTGAAGATGTATAGGGAACTTGGTGAAGTGCAGTGTCTAGGTGTATGTAAATGACAAGTGAAGGTGTATAGGGAACTTGGTGAAGTGCAGTGTCTAGGTGTATGTAAATGACAAGTGAAGGTGTATAGGGAACTTGGTGAAGTGCAGTGTCTAGGTGTATGTAAATGACAAGTGAAGGTGTATAGGGAACTTGGTGAAGTGCAGTGTCTAGGTGTATGTAAATGACAAGTGAAGGTGTATAGGGAACTTGATCAAGTGCAGTGTCTAGGTGTATGTAAATGACAAGTTAGGTGTATGCAAATGACAAGTGAAGGTGTATAGGGAACTTGGTGAAGTGCAGTGTCTAGGTGTATGCAAATGACAAGTGAAGATGTATAGGGAACTTGGTAAAGTGCAGTGTCTAGGTGTATGTAAATAACAAGTGAAGGTGTATAGGGAACTTGGTAAAGTGCAGTGTCTAGGTGTATGCAAATGACAAGTGAAGATGTATAGGGAACTTGGTAAAGTGCAGTGTCTAGGTGTATGCAAATGACAAGTGAAGATGTATAGGGAACTTGGTAAAGTGCAGTGTCTAGGTGTATGCAAATGACAAGTGAAGATGTGTAGGGAACTTGGTAAAGTGCAGTGTCTAGGTGTATGCAAATGACAAGTTAGGTGTATGCAAATGACAAGTGAAGGTGTATAGGGAACTTGGTGAAGTGCAGTGTCTAGGTGTATGCAAATGACAAGTGAAGGTGTATAGGGAACTTGGTAAAGTGCAGTGTCTAGGTGTATGCAAATGACAAGTGAAGATGTATAGGGAACTTGGTAAAGTGCAGTGTCTAGGTGTATGCAAATGACAAGTGAAGATGTATAGGGAACTTGAAAAAGTGCAGTGTCTAGGTGTATGTAAATAACAAGTGAAGGTGTATAGGGAACTTGGTAAAGTGCAGTGTCTAGGTGTATGTAAATAACAAGTGAAGATGTATAGGGAACTTGGTAAAGTGCAGTGTCTAGGTGTATGTAAATGACAAGTGAAGATGTATAGGGAACTTGGTGAAGTGCAGTGTCTAGGTGTATGTAAATGACAAGTGAAGATGTATAGGGAACTTGGTAAAGTGCAGTGTCTAGGTGTATGTAAATGACAAGTGAAGATGTATAGGGAACTTGGTAATGTGCAGTGTCTAGGTGTATGTAAATGACAAGTGAAGATGTATAGGGAACTTGGTAATGTGCAGTGTCTAGGTGTATGTAAATGACAAGTGAAGATGTATATGGAACTTGGTGAAGTGCAGTGTCTAGGTGTATGTAAATGACAAGTGAATGTGTATAGGGAACTTGGTAAAGTGCAGTGTCTAGGTGTATGCAAATGACAAGTGAAGATGTATAGGGAACTTGGTAAAGTGCAGTGTCTAGGTGTATGTAAATGACAAGTGAATGTGTATAGGGAACTTGGTAAAGTGCAGTGTCTAGGTGTATGCAAATGACAAGTGAAGATGTATAGGGAACTTGGTAAAGTGCAGTGTCTAGGTGTATGTAAATAACAAGTGAAGGTGTATAGGGAACTTGGTAAAGTGCAGTGTCTAGGTGTATGTAAATGACAAGTGAAGATGTATAGGGAACTTGGTAAAGTGCAGTGTCTAGGTGTATGTAAATGACAAGTGAAGATGTATAGGGAACTTCTTGAAGTGCAGTGTCTAGGTGTATGTAAATGACAAGTGAAGGTGTATAGATAACTTGGTAAAGTGCAGTGTCTAGGTGTATGTAAATGACAAGTGAAGATGTATAGGGAACTTCGTGAAGTGCAGTGTCTAGGTGTATGTAAATAACAAGTGAAGATGTAAAGGGAACTTGTCATGTAAATGACAAGTGAAGATGTATAGGGAACTTGGTAAAGTGCAGTGTCTAGGTGTATGTAAATGACAAGTGAAGATGTATAGGGAACTTGGTAAAGTGCAGTGTCTAGGTGTATGTAAATGACAAGTGAAGAGGTATAGGGAACTTGGTGAAGTGCAGTGTCTAGGTGTATGTAAATAACAAGTGAAGGTGTATAGGGAACTTGGTAAAGTGCAGTGTCTAGGTGTATGCAAATGACAAGTGAAGGTGTATAGGGAACTTGGTAAAGTGCAGTGTCTAGGTGTATGTAAATAACAAGTGAAGGTGTATAGGGAACTTGGTAAAGTGCAGTGTCTAGGTGTATGCAAATGACAAGTGAAGGTGTATAGGGAACTTGGTAAAGTGCAGTGTCTAGGTGTATGTAAATAACAAGTGAAGGTGTATAGGGAACTTGGTAAAGTGCAGTGTCTAGGTGTATGTAAATAACAAGTGAAGGTGTATAGGGAACTTGGTAAAGTGCAGTGTCTAGGTGTATGCAAATGACAAGTGAAGGTGTATAGGGAACTTGGTAAAGTGCAGTGTCTAGGTGTATGCAAATAACAAGTGAAGATGTATAGGGAACTTGGTAAAGTGCAGTGTCTAGGTGTATGTAAATGACAAGTGAAGATGTATAGGGAACTTGGTGAAGTGCAGTGTCTAGGTGTATGTAAATGACAAGTGAAGGTGTATAGGGAACTTGGTAAAGTGCAGTGTCTAGGTGTATGTAAATGACAAGTGAAGATGTATAGGGAACTTGGTAAAGTGCAGTGTCTAGGTGTATGTAAATGACAAGTGAAGATGTATAGGGAACTTGAAAAAGTGCAGTGTCTAGGTGTATGCAAATGACAAGTGAAGATGTATAGGGAACTTGGTAAAGTGCAGTGTCTAGGTGTATGCAAATGACAAGTGAAGATGTATAGGGAACTTGATAAAGTGCAGTGTCTAGGTGTATGTAAATGACAAGTGAAGATGTATAGGGAACTTGAAAAAGTGCAGTGTCTAGGTGTATGTAAATGACAAGTGAAGATGTATAGGGAACTTGGTAAAGTGCAGTGTCTAGGTGTATGTAAATGACAAGTGAAGGTGTATAGGGAACTTGGTAAAGTGCAGTGTCTAGGTGTATGCAAATGACAAGTGAAGATGTATAGGGAACTTGGTAATGTGCAGTGTCTAGGTGTATGCAAATGACAAGTGAAGGTGTATAGGGAACTTGGTGAAGTGCAGTGTCTAGGTGTATGTAAATGACAAGTGAAGGTGTATAGGGAACTTGATAAAGTGCAGTGTCTAGGTGTATGTAAATGACAAGTGAAGATGTATAGGGAACTTGGTAAAGTGCAGTGTCTAGGTGTATGTAAATGACAAGTGAAGGTGTATAGGGAACTTGGTGAAGTGCAGTGTCTAGGTGTATGCAAATGACAAGTGAAGGTGTATAGGGAACTTGGTAAAGTGCAGTGTCTAGGTGTATGCAAATGACAAGTGAAGGTGTATAGGGAACTTGGTAAAGTGCAGTGTCTAGGTGTATGTAAATGACAAGTGAAGGTGTATAGGGAACTTGGTAATGTGCAGTGTCTAGGTGTATGTAAATGACAAGTGAAGATGTATAGGGAACTTGGTGAAGTGCAGTGTCTAGGTGTATGTAAATGACAAGTGAAGATGTATAGGGAACTTGAAAAAGTGCAGTGTCTAGGTGTATGCAAATGACAAGTGAAGATGTATAGGGAACTTGAAAAAGTGCAGTGTCTAGGTGTATGGAAATGACAAGTGAAGGTGTATAGGGAACTTGGTAATGTGCAGTGTCTAGGTGTATGTAAATGACAAGTGAAGATGTATAGGGAACTTGGTAATGTGCAGTGTCTAGGTGTATGTAAATGACAAGTGAAGATGTATAGGGAACTTGGTAAAGTTCAGTGTCTAGGTGTATGTAAATGACAAGTGAAGGTGTATAGGGAACTTGGTAAAGTGCAGTGTCTAGGTGTATGTAAATGACAAGTGAAGATGTATAGGGAACTTGAAAAAGTGCAGTGTCTGGGTGTATGTAAATGACAAGTGAAGGTGTATAGGGAACTTGGTAATGTGCAGTGTCTAGGTGTATGTAAATAACAAGTGAAGATGTATAGGGAACTTGGTGAAGTGCAGTGTCTAGGTGTATGTAAATGACAAGTGAAGATGTATAGGGAACTTGAAAAAGTGCAGTGTCTAGGTGTATGTAAATGACAAGTGAAGGTGTATAGGGAACTTGGTAATGTGCAGTGTCTAGGTGTATGTAAATGACAAGTGAAGATGTATAGGGAACTTGGTAATGTGCAGTGTCTAGGTGTATGTAAATGACAAGTGAAGATGTATAGGGAACTTGGTAAAGTTCAGTGTCTAGGTGTATGCAAATGACAAGTGAAGATGTATAGGGAACTTGGTGAAGTGCAGTGTCTAGGTGTATGCAGATGACAAGTGAAGATGTATAGGGAACTTGGTAAAGTGCAGTGTCTAGGTGTATGTAAATGACAAGTGAAGATGTATAAGGAATTTGGTAAAGTGCAGTGTCTAGGTGTATGTAAATGACAAGTGAAGATGTATAAGGAATTTGGTAAAGTGCAGTGTCTAGGTGTATGTAAATGACAAGTGAAGATGTATAAGGAATTTGGTAAAGTGCAGTGTCTAGGTGTATGTAAATGACAAGTGAAGGTGTATAGGGAACTTGAAAAAGTGCAGTGTCTAAGTGTATGTAAATGACAAGTGAAGGTGTATAGGGAACTTGAAAAAGTGCAGTGTCCAGGTGTATGCAAATGACAAGTGAAGATGTATAGGGAACTTGGTAAAGTGCAGTGTCTAGGTGTATGCAAATGACAAGTGAAGATGTATAGGGAACTTGGTGAAGTGCAGTGTCTAGGTGTATGCAGATGACAAGTGAAGATGTATAGGGAACTTGGTAAAGTGCAGTGTCTAGGTGTATGTAAATGACAAGTGAAGGTGTATAGGGAACTTGAAAAAGTGCAGTGTCTAGGTGTATGCAAATGACAAGTGAAGATGTATAGGGAACTTGGTGAAGTGCAGTGTCTAGGTGTATGCAGATGACAAGTGAAGATGTATAGGGAACTTGGTAAAGTGCAGTGTCTAGGTGTATGTAAATGACAAGTGAAGATGTATAGGGAACTTGGTAAAGTGCAGTGTCTAGGTGTATGTAAATGACAAGTGAAGATGTATAAGGAATTTGGTAAAGTGCAGTGTCTAGTTGTATGTAAATGACAAGTGAAGATGTATAAGGAATTTGGTAAAGTGCAGTGTCTAGGTGTATGTAAATGACAAGTGAAGGTGTATAGGGAACTTGGTAAAGTGCAGTGTCTAGGTGTATGTAAATGACAAGTGAAGATGTATAGGGAACTCGGTGAAGTGCAGTGTCTAGGTGTATGTAAATGACAAGTGAAGATGTATAGGGAACTTGGTGAAGTGCAGTGTCTAGGTGTATGTAAATGACAAGTGAAGGTGTATAGGGAACTTGAAAAAGTGCAGTGTCTAGGTGTATGCAAATGACAAGTGAAGATGTATAGGGAACTTGGTGAAGTGCAGTGTCTAGGTGTATGCAGATGACAAGTGAAGATGTATAGGGAACTTGGTAAAGTGCAGTGTCTAGGTGTATGTAAATGACAAGTGAAGATGTATAGGGAACTTGGTAAAGTGCAGTGTCTAGGTGTATGCAAATGACAAGTGAAGGTGTATAGGGAACTTGGTAAAGTGCAGTGTCTAGGTGTATGCAAATGACAAGTGAAGATGTGTAGGGAACTTGGTAAAGTGCAGTGTCTAGGTGTATGTAAATGACAAGTGAAGATGTGTAGGGAACTTGGTAAAGTGCAGTGTCTAGGTGTATGCAAATGACAAGTGAAGGTCACACGTGTATGGGGAACTTGGTAAAGTGCAGTGTCTAGGTGTATGTAAATGACAAGTGAAGATGTATAGGGAACTTGGTAAAGTGCAGTGTCTAGGTGTATGTAAATGACAAGTGAAGATGTATAGGGAACTCGGTAAAGTGCAGTGTCTAGGTGAGTGCAAATGACAAGTGAAGATGTATAGGGAACTTGGTAAAGTGCAGTGTCTAGGTGTATGTAAATGACAAGTGAAGGTCACAGGTGTATGGGGAACTTGGTAAAGTGCAGTGTCTAGGTGTAAAGTGCAGTGTCTAGGTGTATGTAAATGACAAGTGAAGGTGTATAGGGAACTTGGTAAAGTGCAGTGTCTAGGTGTATGTAAATGACAAGTGAAGGTGTATAGGGAACTTGGTAAAGTGCAGTGTCTAGGTGTATGTAAATGACAAGTGAAGGTGTATTTATTAAGCTGATACTATGATTGAGCAAATGATTGAGTAAATCGTAAATCTGAAAATTATTACATGTATTGCATTCAGCACTACTCAGAGAAGACATTATGCCCAGTGCCCATGGAGCTTTTACAAATATTATGGTTGATCTGTACCTATGCTGTGATCTTTTTTCCGGATGTAAGTTATATTGTGACAGATTTCGACGTTGACTTTAGCAATGCTATTAGGATTTTCAGACTGTGGTTTATTGGACTTGGATGTTTTGCAGACTGGAGCAGTGCTGTTTTGTGTGCGGCAGTTGTGGAGTGTGATGCTGACGCTGTGGCTGATTTTGATGCACCCTCTGTCAAGCTTAATTCCGGTGCGGATCCAGACGCCGCGCAAGTATCAAGGTGTCGCTCACCCCCAGGACTGGGACCACAGCTACTCAGAGGACGAGATAGGGCACGAAGACAGCATCAACCATTCCATGGACTGTGCACCCCTGGATTTCTCCACGTCCAGCGATGACTCACTACGAGACGCTGGCCTCTCAACGTCAGCGTACCAACGCCTGTGCAGCCACACTCCCAGACTCAACAGCACTCGGCTCTCTGATACGTGCGTATTATCAGTGTATAGCAAGTGGTATGTGCTAGATTCTTTGATGACCTCAAACTTATCCTCAAGTGACCTTCAGCGTCAAATTTATGTCTACCTCAAGATATGTACCACTACATTGTATTAAAGCTTTAGACCCGACTCTGAGGTCTGTGAGGATGATGTTAATTGGATCTTTTGGACGTTATTGCTGTATGATAACTTGAAAGTCTTCAAACAATGGCTGCAAAACTTTGCTTGGATCTCCATATACCACCAAGGAATAATCCTGTCGATTTTGATATTAGGGATGACCTGACCTGCATGTTGAAAGTATAGTTTTTGGTGTTGCAGCAGTCTGTCGCCCTTCAGTAGTCCATGTCCCCGGTCTGTGAGCGCTCTGGGCAAGTCTGCGACCCCTAACACCAGCTTCCAGCGCAGTCTGCTCCTGGACGGCCCACAGAACAACGGAGACCTCGCCGACCAGAACGACAGCAAGTCTTCAATAGAGCCAAAAAATCTCATGGATGTATGTACCAGACTCGTGCACATAGATAATTATACTTGTATATTCAAAGGTGTGTGTAAGTTTATTCTATACCAATCTACACTACTTCATGCTTCTTTTTGATCCTTTGGACCGTTTTGGAGAGAAAATTCGTGTGATGTTTGGATAGAAAATTTGTGTGATGAAACTACACACGTCGGCATGATCGTCTGCCCCGTGACGCATGTTTTTTTTCACTGCGCATCTTTGGATTTGTTATCGCCTGGCTCACTGGCAGACACCGTCCTTTGAATGATCGTCAATTTTCATTAGCTAACCACCTCACCACTTTGGTGCAGGAGTTTGTGGAATGAGCAGTTCACTAAGTGATTTGTTGCTGGTAAGCATAGGCTCTGTGTGGTCTCTGGTTTTGAAGAACAAACAGGTCCCACAACCTGACAAGGTCAGCTTTCGCAGTTCTGCAGGACCTGATGCGACGTCGTGGCCTCCGTCACCAGCGTCATGGCATGGGTGTCAGAGGGGCTCACATTTCCATTGGAGACTCAAAATCCACCAATTAGACCAAAAGTGTGGTTCTTCGTTGTGCCCGGCAGTCAGGAAAAGTTCTCTCTCGAAGCACGACGTAGACCAGTTGCTAGAGAAGAGGGTAATCGAGGTGGTCAAGCACAGCCCACTTGGACCCAGTCGTTCCATTATGTCAGAGTAGAGTACAATTTACGGAGAGGCTTAGCTCTCCTCCGGATAAAAAACTTCTCAAGATGAAGGTAGCGATCGATGAGGTCTTGGGCCCACCATCAATAATTTTTAAAGTATCTTATATTGACATGTCTTATGATGAGGTAACGACACTTATCGATTTTGGTTGCCATTGGTGACACATTTTGTGATGAAAGCCATTTTGACACACATGGCTTGTAAGCACTCTTGGGGTAGTAATTGTATCCCCCGAACGAAGGTCGGCAAATACTATGGATTTGCGAGTCCACAGACACTTTCTTGTGATCGCTCTACAGGTTGCAAATTTGAATCAATTCTGATAATATTTTATAGGGACATGTCAGGGGACAAAGATCATGACATTATAGGGACAAAGATCATGACACCTATCGATTTTTGTTGCCATAGCAGCCAAAATGGCCGATTGGCAACACATTTTATGACAAAATCAGCCATTTCGACAGACATGGCTTGTGAACGCTCACAGGTGGTAATTTTACAGGAATCACTACAATATTGAACAGGCATGTTGATCAATGCTCTTACAATAAACCTATTGTTTTTCAGAAGGATTAATTAATTAGTTAATGAGATAACTTATTACAACAATGTGAAATATCAAAATTTAGATCTGTAATCATCCCATTTGTTTGAAATCTGGAAATAAATCACACTGAATGTGTGTACAAGTACAAGTATACATTTGACGGTTTTGTGCAAAACTGAATACTACCGGTATTACTGAATAATGTATCAATAATTTTGATAGTTAACTCTATTATTGCATACAAAAATAATAATTAAGATTAAAAACCTTTAGTATTGGAAAGATCTAGGCAAGGCTTTTGATATTGATCAGGTATTTTGCTGACTTTTTAGGTTACGGGACCTTTGGTCCGTAACCTATTGGCATGGCGATGCGTCCGGCGTCGTCGTCGTCCGTCGTCGTCGTCGTCGTCCGTCAACAATTTTATCTTTAAAGTTTACGATCGAATTTTTCTGAAATTTTGCACAAAAATGCCTAAAAATATTTCGAGAGGGAGGTATTTTTTAGTTTTTAGGTTACCGGACCTATGGTGTTGGCGTTGCGTCCGTCGTCCGTCCGTCCGTCCGTCCGTCGTCCGTCGTCTGTTAACATTTTTAGCTTACCGGCCCTTTGGCCGATTTTGGACTTGATGGCCATTTTCTCAAAAACTGTCTGATCAGTTTTGAGATTTTTGTTTTAAAACATTCCCCTCATGTACCTCTATGGTGTGTATAAGTTTCGTTGCCCTTGAATTGCCGGTCTGCGTGTGGCGGCCATTTTGATTTTTTGACGGGTCGGCGAAAAAAAATTTTTTTGTCCCAAATCAAGTCACTATTCGTTTTGAGCCATTTCCAGCAAAAAAAAAAAAAATTTTTTTTTGGCCATTGAAAAATTTTTTGGACTTAGAAAATTTCACCCAATTTTCCTTCATAATGGGAGCTGTGCAGAGTAAACTCATAGAACACTTGAAGATAGAGCCTAAGTAATGGCACATTCAAATGGGAAACCATATATTGCGGTTTGAGTGATGACCTTGAATTTGACCTTCAATGACCTTGGAAGGTCAAAACGACCTTTTTTTGTCGAAAAATGACCAATTCTGGACTTGATGGCCATTTTCTCAAAAACTGTGTGATCAGTTTCGAGATTTTTGTTTTAAAACATTCCCCTCATGTACCTCTATGACGTGTATAAGTTTAGTTACCCTTGAATCGCCTGTCTGCGTGTGGCGGCCATTTTAAATTTTTGACGGGTCAGCAAAAAAATTTTTTTTTGTCCAAAATCAAGTCACTATTCGTTTTGAGCCATTTCCAGCAAAAAAGAAAATTTCACCCAATTTTCCTTCATAATGGGAGCTGTGCAGAGTAAACTCATAGAACACTTGAAGATAGAGCCTAAGTAATGGCACATTCAAATGGGAAACCATATATTGCGGTTTGAGTGATGACCTTGAATTTGACCTTCAATGACCTTGGAAGGTCAAAACGACCTTTTTTTGTCAAAAAATGACCAATTCTGGACTTGATGGCCATTTTCTCAAAAACTGTGTGATCAGTTTCGAGATTTTTGTTTTAAAACATTCCCCTCATGTACCTCTATGACGTGTATAAGTTTAGTTACCCTTGAATCGCCTGTCTGCGTGTGGCGGCCATTTTAAATTTTTGACGGGTCAGCAAAAAAAATTTTTTTTGTCCAAAATCAAGTCACTATTCGTTTTGAGCCATTTCCAGCAAAAAAAAAATTTTTTTGGCCATTGAGAAATTTTTTGGACTTAGAAAATTTCACCCAATTTTTCCTTCATAATGGGAGCTGTGCGGAGTAAACTCATAGAAGACTTCAAAATAGAGCCTAAGTATTGGCACATTCAAATGGGAAATCATATAATGCGGTTTGAGTGATGACCTTGAATTTGACCTTCAATGACGGCCTTGTAGCGCATGACACACCGGTACCCGCAAGATCACCGAAGTTAAGCAACGCTAGGCGTGGGTAATACATGGATGGGTGACCCTGTTTGTGCATTCACCTGCGCTGCTGTATGCTGTTCACCCAAACAGTATAATTGGGCACCTGGCAATAGACAGAGATGGCAATTGTGTATGCACAGTTTCCCTGCGCCAAATAATGGCTGCACATGGAGCTGTATGCCTCCCAGGAGGTTGAGTATGTGTCGGAGTGAACAGGTCTGCCGGGGATAATAATTGTGCAGTCAGAGAGACCGACTTGAGTTGGTGATCC
Organism: Terebella lapidaria; assembly: GCA_949152475.1. Classification (NCBI taxonomy): domain Eukaryota; kingdom Metazoa; phylum Annelida; class Polychaeta; order Terebellida; family Terebellidae; genus Terebella; species Terebella lapidaria. The sequence goes on along the minus strand of OX424565.1, from coordinate 3,294,405 downwards.
TAGACTATAAAATGCTCATTATTATAATGACCTTGGAAGGTCAAAAACGATGAAATTTGTCTTTGGTGGCCATTTTGTCTAAATCTATTCAGACAGTTTTTCTCAAAATCATGTATAAGATTCTCTTTATGTACCTTTGTGATGTGTAATTTGATTTCGTACTATAGTCCATACAGAAAATGTGTTTCCAGCAACATTTACGAACATTTTTTGACGATTAGAGTTCAAGATCAGTGTAACAATGTATATGTTGGAAAATCAATACTCTGCGTTTCTCATGATTGCCGGTAAGCTACAGCACCCTTGGTGCTATGTTTATCTTTTTTGTTTACGGACGAATTTTTCTGAAATTTTGCACAAAAATGCCTAAAAATATTTCGAGAGGGAGGTATTTTTTAGTTTTTTGATTTTCGCATTTTTTTCAAAATGGCGGCCGTTTTCGTCGAAAAATGCCTGATTTTGGACTTTGGCGGCCATTTTCTCAAAAACTGTTCAGTAACTTTTTTTCTTTTTGATACATAACACTCCTCATATATACTCCTGTGATGTGTATAAGTTTCGTTGCGCTTGAATCGCTCGAAGTGGGCCATTTTGGGCCAAACTCGGCCCAAATGGGACTTTCCCATGTTAAATTCTCCTATGCTTTATAATGGGACACATTATGTCTTATATCTCACTTAATATTGAGATTAGAGACTAGGAATCAATTGTGGACATATAGGAAATGATATATGCTGAATATTGTCGTGACCTTGAATTTGACCTCTGACTTCGGTTTCAAGGTCAGAGCGGCCGTTTTCGTCGAAAAATGGCCAATTTTGGACTTTGACGGTCGTTTTCTCAAAATCTGTTCAGTAACTTTTTTTTGTATTGATGCATAACACTCCTCATATGTACCCCTGTGACATGTATAAATTTCGTTGCCCTTGAATCGCTCGAAGTGTGCCATTTTGGGCCCAAACTCGGCCCAAATGGGACTTTCCCATTTTAAATTCTCCTATGCTTTATAATGGGACACATTAAGCCATAATATCTCACTTAATATTGAGATTAGAGACTAGTATTCAATTGTGGACATATAGGAAATGATATATGCCGAACATTGTCGTGACCTTGAATTTGACCTTTGACCTCGGGTTCAAGGTCAGAGCACAAAATGGCTAATATCTCGCTTATTATCGACTTTACAGCTTAGGAATCAATTGTGAACATATAGGAAATGATATATGCTGAATATTCTTGTGACCTTGAATTTGACCTTTGACCTTATTTTCAAGGTCACATGACAAAAATGGCTAATATCTCGCTTATTATCGACTTTACAGCTTAGGAATCAATTGTGAACATATAGGAAATGATTTATGCTGAATATTCTCGTGACCTTGAATTTGACCTCTGACCTCGGTTTCAAGGTCAGAGCGGCCGTTTTCGTCGAAATATGGCCAATTTTGGACTTCGACGGTCGTTTTCTCAAAATCTGTTCAGTAACTTTTTAGGTTACCGGACCTATGGTCCGATAACCTATTGGCATGGCGTTGCGTCCGTCGTCCGTCGTCCGTCGTCCGTCGTCGTCGTCGTCGTCGTCCGTCGTCGTCGTCGTCGTCCACATTTTTATCTTTTTTGTTTACAGGCGAATTTTTCTGAAATTTTGCACAAAAATACTTAAAAATAATTCAAGAAGGAGGTATTTTTTAGTTTTTTGATTTTCACATTTTTTTCGAAATGGCGGCCGTTTTCAACGAAAAATGCCTGATTTGGGAGTTTGGCGGCCATTTTCTCCAAATCTGTTCAGTAACTTTTTTTCTTTTTGATAAATAAGACTCCTCATATGTACTCCTATGATGTCTATAAATTTCGTTGCGCTTGAATCGCTCGAAGTGGGCCATTTTGGCCCAAACTCGGCCCAAATGGGACTTTCCCATGTTAAATTCTCCTATGCTTTATAATGGGACACATTATGCCTAATATCTCACTTGATATTGAGATTAGAGACTAGGAATCAATTGTGGACATATAGGAAATGATATATACTGAATATTCTCGTGACCTTGAATTTGACCTCTGACCTCAGTTTCAAGGTCATAACACAAAATGGCTTATATCTCGCTTATTATCGACTCTACAGCTTAGGAATCAATTGTGGACATATAGGAAATAATATATGCTGAATATTCTCGTGACCTTGAATTTGACCTCTGACCTCAGTTTCAAGGTCAGAGTACAAAATGGCTTATATCTCGCTTATTATCGACTCTACAGCTTAGGAATCAATTGTGGACATATAGGAAATGATATATGCTGAATATTCTGATGACCTTGAATTTGACCTTCGACCTCATTTTCAAGGTCACAGGACAAAATGGCTAATATCTCACTTGTTATCGACTTTACAGCTTAGCAATCAATTATGAACATATAGGAAATGATATATGCAGATTATTGTCATGACCTTGAATTTGACCTTTGACCTCATTTTCAAGGTCACAGGACAAAATGGCTAATAGCTCACTTATTATCGATTTTACAGCTTTAGAATCAATTGTGGACATATAGGAGATGATATATGCTGAATATTCTCGGGACCTTGAATTTGACCTCTGACCTCATTTTCAAGGTCACAGGACAAACTGGCTCATATTTGCTCCTCTATTGACTGTATGGCTTGGGAATCAATTGTGGACATGATATCGAAAATGATATACATTGAATATTTTGATGACCTTGAATTCGACCTTTGCCCCTTCATTCTCAAGGCCACAGCACAAAATTGCTAATAACTCTCTGATTATTGAATTTACAGCTTAGCAATCAACTGTGGACATGATATATGCTTAATGTTATATATGCTGAATATTCTCTTGACCTTGAATTCAACCAGTGACCTGGCTAACATCTAAGATATTAAATATTGTCCGGTAACCTATTTTCGGCCCTTGGCCTAATTTTTTTCTTATTGATGTATTAACTGTACATATTTTGCATATTACTGAATATATGTTCTCTTTCCAGTTCTAATTGCGTTATACCTGACATTGCACATTCTTTCACATATACAATCCCTACCATTCGAAGTTAAGCCTGAGGCGAAGTGTTTGGGGTTCACTTCTTAATACGTCCCCCGAATGGTTTTGATTGCTATATGTCTATGTGTGTGTAGGTGTCTTTATGTTTCATTTAAGAAAACTTGTATTTCCCCTATTTAACTTCGTTAATTTCGGTATTAATATGAGAGAAGGCTGCGAGCCTGTGTATCTGTGAAAGATGCACACACAATCCCTTTAACAGGTGGCACGCATCCACGCGACCGCAACAAACCACAGATTGCTTTATGGCCCCATGGCGACAAAGTTAACGAGTTTAAATGCCCTCAAAAGCATGCCTCAGGAGCATGAGCAGACGGTTTGGTGATCACTGATCAAGGTTATAAAAGACAGTTAACCGGTGTTTGACGGTTAACCGGTTAATCGTTTGGAGATTTAACAGCCGGTTATTCGCGGTTACTAAAAAAATGCTAGCCGTCGGCGTTTAACCCATTAATCGTGCAGGCCCTATTTATTATTGACTTTACAGCTTAGGAATCAGTTGTGCACCTATCATGCCTATGGGGAATGATGTGTACATGCCAAATATTTTGATGACCATTGATTCGACCTTCGACCTTATTTTCAAGGTCATGGAACAAAATTGCTATTTTGTTTTACTTGTTATTGAATTTACAGCTTAGCAAACAATGGACATATCGGGATTCCAAAATGTTCTATTTTACGTTTGTTTTTGGCATCATCAAAATCTGACTATTGGTGGTAATAAATTGATACTTACTTTCATATCACTGAGTCAGTGTCACTGCTGGCGGACGTTGAATCTGTCCCCGAGGATACCATCAACTCAGTAGCCTTCTGGCTTGTGATTAGGTACTTATGTATTTGTCATATATCTATTCCATGGGGCTTGTTTCAGATTTCTAAATTATTTTCATAGGTTGTTGGGCAGTTGTATACTAATTAAGGCATTTCAGCAGAAATGCCTTTATGGTTTTAGCAGAATTTTTTTTTTTTTTTTTTTTTTTTTTTTTTTTCTTCTTCTTCCGCCACTTTTGGTTTCCGGACGATAACTTTAGATTGCCTTGACGGATCCTTGTCAAATTTTCACCGCAAGTCAGAAATGATATGAGGAAGAACCCTATTCTTTTTGAGCCGGATCGGAGGTCCGTGAGGTCCGTGAGGATGAAATCAAGGCTAATTTTAAGACTTGGTTTCCGGACGATAACTGGAAAAATATTTATGCAATAGTTGCAGAACTCTGCATGGAGGTTCATATGCCACCAGGGAAGAACCCTATTGATTTTGGGATCGATCCGTCAAACGACCTTTGACCTAGAGGTCAAAATAATTTTTTGCTGATTCATCCTTGAGGCTTCCTGCATATCTCGGAAACCGTGCGTCGTAGAGCGAAACGGACGTTATTTTCGGACTCGTCGCCCTAGACAAACATCTCTAGGGTGTACTTTTTTTTTTGATCCGGCTCCGAGGTCCGTGAGGTCCGTGAGGATGAAATCGAGGAACTTGGTTTCCGGACGATAACTCAAAAAATATTCTGGCAATAGTTGCAGAATTTTGCACGGAGGTTTATATATCACCAGGGAAGAACCCTATTGATTTTGGGATCGATACCTCAAACGACCTTTGACCTAGAGGTCGAAATAATTTTTTGCTGAGTCATCCTTGATTCATCCTGCATATCTCGGAAACGGTGCGTCGTAGAGCGAAACGGACGTTATTTTCGGACTCGTCGCACTAGACAAACATGTCTAAGGGGTATTATGGATGAACTTTGACCTTGACCCGAAATTTTTTTGCCGAGTCGGCATTTTTCGTTTTCGTCGATATCTCGGAAACGGTGCGTCGTAGAGCGAAACGGACGTTATTTTCGGACTCGTCGCACTGTCTAAGGGGTATTATGGATGAACTTTGACCTTGACCCGAAATTTTTTTGCCGAGTCGGCATTTTTCGTTTTCGTCGATATCTCGGAAACGGTGCGTCGTAGAGCGAAACGGACGTTATTTTCGGACTCGTCGCACTAGACAAACATGTCTACGGGGAATTATTGATGAACTTTGACCTTGACCCGAAATTTTTTTGCCGAGTCGGCATTTTTCGTTTTCGTCGATATCTCGGAAACGGTGCGCTGAGAGCGAAACGGACGTTATTTTCGGACTTGTCGCACTAGACAAACATGTCTAAGGGGAATTATGGATGAACTTTGACCTTGACCCGAAATTTTTTTGCCGAGTCGGCATTTTTCGTTTTCGTCGATATCTCGGAAACGGTGTGTCGTAGAGCGAAACGGACGTTATTTTCGGACTCGTCGCACTAGACAAACATGTCTAAGGGGTATTATGGATGAACTTTGACCTTGACCCGAAATTTTTTTGCCGAGTCGGCATTTTTCCTTTTCGTCGTTATCTCGGAAACGGTGCGTCGTAGAGCGAAACGGACGTTATTTTCGGACTCGTCGCCCTAGACAAACATGTCTAAGGGGTATTATGGATGAACTTTGACCTTGACTCGAAATTTTTTTGCCGAGTCGGCATTTTTCGTTTTCGTCGATATCTCGGAAACGGTGCGTCGTAGAGCGAAACGGACGTTATTTTCGGACTCGTCGCACTAGACAAACATGTCTAAGGGGTATTATGGATGAACTTTGACCTTGACCCGAAATTTGTCGACATTTTTCATTTTCGTCGATATCTAGTATTATAAATTATTCATCACACCGAAATGCCTCCAAGGCATCTTTAGGCCTTGACGTCTAGTTCCATCAGGTGTACAGTAGAAACAACTACATTTAACACACTGTCTGCCCCTGATGACGCCAGTGTGTCTTTGGATAAACTATTTGGTCGGGCTTGTTTCTATTCCAAAATGTTCTATTTTACGTTAGTTTTTGGCATCATCAAAATCTGACTATTGGTGGTAATAGATTGATACTTACATTCATATTACTGAGTCGGTGTCACTGTTGGCGGACGTTGAATCTGTCCCCGAGGATACCATCAATTCAGTAGTTTTCTGGCTTGTGATTAGGTACTTATGTACTCGTCATATATCTATTCCATGGGGTTTGTTTCAGATTTCTAAATTATTTTCATAGGTTGTGGGCAGTTGTATACATGTACTAATTCCATCAGGTGTACAGTAGAAACAACTACATTTAACACACTGTCTGCCCCTGATGACGCCAGTGTGTCTTTGGATAAACTATTTGGTCGGGCTTTGTTTCTATTCCAAAATGTTCTATTTGACGTTTGTTTTTGGCATCATCAAAATCTGACTATTGGTTGTAATAGATTGATACTTACATATACATGTTTGCTGGATATTCTCATGACTTTGCATTTTGACCAGTGACCTTATTTTCAAGGTCACAGGAATATAAAACATATTTTGTCCGGTAACCTGTCTTAGCCCTTGGGCTAATTTTTTGATTTTCGCATTTTTGAACAAAATGGCGGCCGTTTTCGACGAAAAATGCCTGATTTTGGACTGTGGCGGTCATTTTCTCAAAATCTGTTCAGTAACTTTTTTTTTTATTGATGCATAACACTCCTCATATGTACCCCTGTGACATGTATAAATTTCGTTGCGCTTGAATCGCTCGAAGTGGGCCATTTTGGGCCCAAACTCGGCCCAAATGGGACTTTCCCATGTTAAATTCTCCTATGCTTTATAATGGAACACATTAAAGCCTAATATCTCACTTAATGTTGAGATTAGAGACTAGGAATCAATTGTGGACATATAGGAAATGATATATGCTGAATATTGTCGTGACCTTGAATTTGACCTCTGACCTTGACCTCTGTCAGAGCGGCCGTTTTCGTCGAAAAATGGCCAATTTTGGACTTCGACGGTCGTTTTCTCAAAATCTGTTCAGTAACTTTTTTTTCTTATTGATGAAAAACACTCCTCATATGTACTCCTGTGACATGTATAAATTTTGTTGCGCTTGAATCGCTTGAAGTGGGCCATTTTGGGCCCAAACTCGGCCCAAATGTGACTTTCCCATGTTAAATTTTCCTATGCTTTATAATGGCACACATTAACCCTAATATCTCACTTAATCTTGAAATTAGAGACTAGGAATGAATTGTGGACATATAGGAAATGATATATGCTGAATATTCTCGTGACCTTGAATTGACTTTTGACCTCATTTTCAAGGTCACAGGACAAAATGGCTAATATCTCGCTTATTATCGACTTTACAGCTTAGGAATCAGTTGTGAACATATAGGAAATGATATATGCTGAATATTCTTGTGACCTTGAATTTGACCTTTGACCTCATTTTCAAGGTCACATGACAAAATGGCTAATATCTCGCTTATTATCGACTTTACAGTTTAGGAATCAATTGTGAACTTATAGGAAATGATATATGCTGAATATTTTCGTGACCTTGAATTTGACCTTTGACCTCATTTCCAAGGTCGCAGGACAAAATTGCTAATATCTCGCTTATTATCGACTTTACAGCTCAGGAATCAATTGTGAACATATAGGAAATGATATTCGCTGAATATTCTCGTGGCCTTGAATTTGAGCTTTGACCTCATTTTCAAGGTCACAGGACAAAATGGCCAATATCTTGCTTATTAGCGACTTTACAGCTTAGGAATCGATTGTGAACATATAGGAAATGATATATGCTGAAAATTCTCGTGACCTTGAATTTGACCTTTGACCTCATTTTCAAGGTCACAGGACAAAACGGCCAATATCTTGCTTATTAGCGACTTTACAGCTTAGGAATCAATTGTGAACATATAGGAAATGATATATGCTGAAAATTCTCATGACTTTGAATTTGACCTTTGACCTCATTTTCAAGGTCACATGACAAAATGGCTAATATCTCGCTTATTATCGACTTTACAGCTTAGGAATCAATTGTGAACATATAGGAAATGATATATGCTGAATATTCTCATGACCTTGAATTTGACCTTTGACCTCATTTCCAAGGTCACAGGACAAAATTGCTAATATCTCGCTTATTATCGACTTTACAGCTTAGGAATCAATTGTGAACATATAGGAAATGATATATGCTGAATATTCTCATGACCTTGAATTTGACCTTTGACCTCATTTTCAAGGTCACAGGACAAAATGGCCAATATCTTGCTTATTAGCGCCTTTACAGCTTAGAAATCAATTGTGAACATATAGGAAATGATATATGCTGAATATTCTAGTGACCTTGATTTTGACTTTGGACCTCATTTTCAAGGTCAACAGGACAAAATGGCTAATATCTCGCTTATTATCGACTTTACAGCTTAGGAATCAATTGTGAATATATAGGAAATGATATATTCTGAATATTTTAATGATATTGAATTTGACCTTTGACCTAAATTTCAAGGTCAGTCATTTTATTTTCGAAGTCAGATTACAAAATGGCTTATATCTCGCTTATTATCAAATTTACAGCTTAGGGGTCCATAGTGAACATATAGGAAATGATGTATGCTGAATAGTTTGGTGATCTAGAATTTAACCTTTGATCCCATTTTCAAGGTTAGAGATATGGCGATTTCAGTGGTCACCTTGAATTTGACCTTCAACTTTCTCGGCTTAACTCTGTATATTTCTCCGGTAACCTTTCTAGCCCATTGGGCTAATTTTACAAAATAATAACATATTCCTGTGACAAATGATAAGTTAACGAGTATTTTAGTTGTGAAGTATGTTATACATTGTGGAATACACTGGACTGGCAGTAATGGTATTTTGTCTGAATTTTGGGTAACAGGCATGATAGGGTATCGGGGGATACACCCACTCAGTCATCACACAGCGACCGAAAAGTGTCTAGTTATTTCTTGGCTTTTTAGGCTCAAAGTAGAGCACTGATTTCCACTGATGGGTGAAGGGAAACATGTGCATCTTTCTTCAAGTAAATCATCGAATTCAGATATGTATATTTTATTATTTGAATAAGGTAAAACATTCTGGGTGCTTAATTCGCTTGAAAACTTGATTGATCATCTATTTCAAGAGTCACTAGCATGAATGCTCCACCGCCTCTCCTTTGATCTTATGGATCATGTAGTAGTTCAGATTGTTGATGACATTGTATAGAATAACTTTTCAACATTTTAAAATTATTTTGCTGCTTATTGCTATATTCACTTCTAAACTACTACAGTAAAAGCCGTCCCATCCCGCCCTCCATTCTTGTGCTAGCAGCTTCCTCTTGTGTAAATCAGTTGCTGCGCATGCACAGGTGTGTGGCGTGTCACCAAGAAAAAGAGCGCGGGTCATGAGGCAGACGATCGTGCCTAGTTTCATCGTGCAAATTTTCCATTCAAAACAATCCAAAGGATCGCGAAGGATCACGTAGTAGTACAGTGGTGAGTATAGCAGTAAAATGCAAAAATTAAGTTTCAAATTTTTGAAAATTTTCAGTAAACACATGCTCATGTTCTTGTACCGGTAGTCAGTTGTATTTTTAGGTTACCGGACCTTTGGTCGTCCGTCCGTCCGTCCGTCCGGTGTTAACATTTTTATCTTTAAAGTTAACGATCGAATCTTTCTGAAATTTTGCACAAAAATGCCTGAAAATATTTTGAGAAGGGGGTATTTTTTTGTTTTTTGATTTTCGCATTTTCTTCAAAATGGCGGCCGTTTTTGTCGAAAATCGCTCAATTTTGGACTTTGACGGCCATTTTCTCAAAAACTGTCTGATCAGTTTTGAGTTTTCGGTTTCAAAAGATTCCCCTCATATACCTCTGTGATATGTATAAGTTTGGTTGCCCTAAATTCGCCGGTCTCCGTGTGGCGGCCATTTTGAATTTTTGGCGGGTCGGCGAAAAAAAAAATTTTCGCCCCAAATCGCATTAATATCCATTTTGGGCCATTTCTAGGGCAAAAAAATTTTTTCACCCTTTGAAAAAAATTTTGGACTTGGAAAATTTTTGGCACTTTTATCCTTCATAATGGGAGCTGTCCGGACTGTACTCATAGAACGCTTGAAGATAGAGCTTAGACATTGGCACTTTCAAATGGGAAGTCATATATGGCAACTCGTGTGGTGACCTTGAATTTGACCTTGGATGACCTTGAAAGGTCAAAACAGCCATTTTTGGGTCGAAAAACGCTCAAATTTGCACCTGGTCTGTATTTTCTCAAAAACTGTCTGATCAGTTTTGAGATTTTTGCTTAAAAAGATTCCTCTTATATACCTCTGTGACGTGTATAAATTTTGTTGCCCTTGAATCGCCGATCTCCGTGTGGCGGCCATTTTGAATTTTTGAGGAATCGGCGCAAAAAATTTTTTTCGCCCCAAATCGCATTACTATCCATTTTGGGCCATTTCTAGGTTAAAAAAAAAATTTTCACCCTTTGAAAAAAATTTTGGACTTAGAAAATTTTCGGCACTTTTTTCTTTCATAATGGGAGCTGTCAGGACTGTACTCATAGAACGCTTGAAGATAGAGCATAGAAATTGGCACTTTCAAATGGGAAGTCATGTATGGCGACTTGTGTGGTGACCTTGAATTTGACCTTGGATGACCTTGAAAGGTCAAAACAGCCATTTTGGGGTCAAAAAATGCCCACATTTGCCTCTGTAGATGAAATGCTTGCGGATAGAGCTCATGTTTGCATTATGAACCTATAGGAAGACATATATGGCACAACTAATGATGACCTTGAACTTGACGTCAGATGACCTTGAGTGCCAAATGTCTGACTTGGAATGTGTAAATTGACCTGAGCGGCCTAAATGATTCCAACCAACATATAGAATATCAAATGCCGCACACATACATGTAATGGTAACATCGAAGTTCATACGGATGACCTTGATTGGTAAATCCCAAGGTCATATGTTTACACTGCGAACCTTGATTGGTAAATCTCAAGGTCTGTTACCTGCCAATGCTGCCATGGCCAAACCAAAATGTCCGGTAACCTATCTTAGCCTTTGGGCTAATTTTTGTATCTTTTATACAGGCATTTGATGGGGCATCTACAGACGAAGACTAGCCAAATCGTTAAAGAACCATCAAGTTATGTTGACAAACATTATTGTTAATCATCAACTTCATCATGAATTGTGTTCTAAAAAATGTTCAAAACTTTTATTAAGGCATTGTGGGAGAAATGTTTTCATGGTTTTGTCACAAATCTTTCTTCCCTTGTTTTCGTTTCCACGTGATAAATCAAGAATGCCTCAACAGATCGACTTTAAATTTTCACCACTGCTCAGAAATGTTGATGTTCTGTATAGTTTTGGAGCCGAATCCAGGGTCCACGGGGATTTCAGGCAAAGGCTGCAAAACTGTGCATGGAGGTCCATATACCACCAGGGAAAAACCCTATTGATTTTGGGTCAATCCATCGAATGACCTTTGACCATGTGCTTGAAAGAATTTTGCAAATTCGTCCTTGAGGCTTTCTGCTTTTTTTTAACTCAGTGCGTCATAGAGGGAAACAGAAATCGTAGCTCTAGACAAACATGTCTTAGTGGTACTAGGGATGATCTTTGATCTTGACCTGAAAAATTTTATTCCATATTTATCTCATATTTAGTTTTCATTTTTTTGTTTTATTCGATATCTCGAAAATGGTGCATCGTAAAGCGACATGGACATTCGTTTCGGACTAGTCAACCTGGACAGATGAACATTAGGTGCGTAGAGGTGTACTCTGAGCTTGACTTGATATTGTTTTGCCGAGTCAACATTTTTAGTTGATATGTTGGAATCAGTGTAGAGCTAAATGGATATTTTTGGACTCGTCACCATAGACAAACATGTCTTGTTTTATTAATATCTCTGAAACAGTGTGTTTAAGCATGGAAAGCATGTTTATTTTCAGACTTTTTCAGCATTCTTTACAAATATGTCTTACAATCTTAGAGAAATTCGGAGTATCAATGGCCTAGGTCAAAATTTGTTTTTGTTGAGTCAGCTGGTTGTTAATTATGCTTCACAACGGAATGCCTCCAAGGCGTCTTTAGACCTGGATGTCTAGTTATTATCAAGCGATTATCAGCAAAGTACAATGCATTATTGTTGAACAATTAATGAAATTTGGGATTGCAAGATTGTATTTTATTTGCCTTAACATGTTTGACATGCCTTTGTTTGTTTACTTATGTTAATAAAATATGTACCTCATCTGTTTTATTGTGAGGGCTATACTGTGGCCAGCTGCTTGAACTCGCATCAAAACTGATCGGTACAGCTTCTTCACTTATTATTGTCTGGGGCCTTCTGTGCGGTTGCAGACCTGTAGAGTAAGGAATTTGCCTATTACCGGCAGAGTTGGGGGGCTTAGTCAAATAATCAGATAATTGTTCAAATTGGGCTACAAGCACCATTTTTTGACCAGAGGTAGATATAACCATGACCTTTTGATTTTTTGAGGGAGCCAAGCTGGACTCCCTCTGTGTCGGCCATTTTGCATAAATCAAAGATGGCCACCACCCGGAGATGGAGATGGCGGCCCATAACTGCACTAATATTCGTATTAGAGACATGATTTTTGGTTCTAGACCATGGTTTTCTTGGGCGAGGAATCGAATGGCCTCATCAAAATCCAGATTTGACAGTACTCCATCGATATTGCAATATGGCCACCAGTCACAGACTTTAAAAATCACTGGAAATATCAATGTTGGCCATAACTTTGTTTATTTTATACATCACCAATCTAAACTACTACATGCTCCTTTTCGATCCTTTGGATCGTTCTGGATAGAAATTCGCGTACTGAAAGCAAGGCACGATCGTCTGCCTGCATGACTCGAGCGCTCCTTTTGCCGCCAAAACCGCCGCGCATATGCGCGCGCAGCTGCGCAGAAGCTTCACTTTTCTGTCCACCGCCATTTTTGCTTGGCAGCTTTGGATTTTGGTTCCCGGTGAATTCGTAGAATTTAGTCTGCAAACTAGACTTTTGCGATATATTCTTACGGAATTTCACCTGCCACGTTCATAGACATCGTTTTGTGTCTATTTGGATAAGTATTGGTCGATAGTTTGTTACTTGCTAGATCGTCAGCGATTTGTATAGCCAGTTCACCCTATTATCGTCCATCCGTCGTACTTGATAGTGTACTTGTTGTTTACATCTATCAATAGTTCTACGTTAATTTTCTACTGTATATATTTTGTAAACGTATACTGTAGTTTATATATTCGTAGTCCTCTTAGGGTTCTTTTTCAGCGCGGTCTCAGGTTTGCGTATTTTGCCCGCCCTGTTACTGTGTGTGGTTAGTTCCCTTTCATGATCATGACTTCACAATCCTCCCTTGGTACCGGTGCCATGGACGAACGTCCATGCCCGAAGTGTCTGGTCAATACCCTCCGAGGAGGGGAGAAACACAGTTTGTGTTTCGACTGTTTAGACCATGGCCCGGTATCTATGGAGGATTTGAGGTGTGATCTGTGCCGTTTCTGGCGTCCCTCTTCCTTCGTGCAGGCGACTGCAAAGTATTCCGAAGCCTCGTTGGCTCGTCGGGATGCTTTGAGGCTTGCGGAAGCTTCGGCTCCGCAAGTCCGCCAGTCGCCCATGGAGGTGGAGACTCCGCCTGTGACGGCACAGATTGCGTCCGGTGTTAGCCAGCCCCTGGGGCTAACACAGGACATGGTCAACGCGGCTGTGCAATCCTTCTTTGCACAGTCGTTATCGTCCCTTCAGGGTCCCCTCCTGCCGGGTCTCTCTTCCCTGCTTGGACAGGGAGTCCCGGCCGGTTCTTCGGCTGCCCCTTCGTCGCAGGGAGAGCTTGCTCCCCCTGCTGGCAAGAAGTCGAAATCTTCTAAGAAGAAGGTTTCAGTTCTTGCCAAGGCGAAAGCAGCCAAGGAACCGCACTCCACCTTCGTCGTCCCTCAGTCGGGGCCGATCGAGGTGGAGGGGTCCGTCGTCTCTTCCCCTGGGCCTTCCAAGAAGAGGAAGCGTGCTTCCTCTAAGCGCCGTGGTGCTGAGACCACATCGATTTTCGATGTGGCTCAGGCTTCGTCCGACCTCTCGGTGGGCGACGATCAGGCTTCGGGCTTCGATCGGCGGAGCATCTTGGATGGCTCATTCGGGTCCTCGGTCTCGAGGTTCGAGGGGGAAGAGTTCCCTTTGTTTGGGGGTGAGGCTCTCGATCGTTCGTGCGATCGGGAGTCTTCACTTGGCGGTCGTGCTCCTGGTCCTCGATCAGGGCACGATCGGGCGGGTGGTGCTGGGGTCGTTCCTCAGGACCACTCAAGTCCTGTGTACGCGGATGTAAGTCGCCGGACGGGCGCGATCGCTGAGCAGGCATTCCCTCGCCCGTCCTTTGATGTACCCTTGGGGTCATCGAGGTCTTCGATCGGACCTGTGAGGTCCAACGATCGGGGGGGTCGAGTGGAAGCTGATCAGGAATCGTCCTCCTCGGAGGATGAGACTTCCGATCAGGCCGGGGGTTCTAACTTCCGGTGGGCTTTGGAGTCGGTCGCAAGGCGTATGGACTTGCCGATCGATGCTCCAGGGCCCTCACGGGGAACCGGTAGGTTCGCGTCGGCGCCAGTTCGTCGGCCGATCCGGCTCCCTGTGGCTCCCGCGTTGGTCAAGTCCTTCGACAAGATCAACAAGGGAGTTACGGCTAAGAAGGATGTGGCTCGTACGGAGTCGACATTCCCGACTAGCCGTGTTCGACCTGAGTCAATCGACACCTATCGGACTGTAGAGTCCGAGGGTGGACATCAGACTTCCGTCCCAGTCGAAGACCCTAACCTTCACCTGCTTTCCCGGAAGCAGGGTACGGTCTGGTCAGCTTATGTGAAAAAGGCTCGCCTTTCTCACTGGCAGACGCTGTCTCATCAGTTGATGGGGCAGCTCTCGTTGACGGATCACCTGACCACTTTGGTTCAGGAGTTTGTGGACGAGGCGGATCTGGAGGAGGGGAGTCGCGCCAACATTCATGCAGCACTCGGCGTCTTGGCCGGAGTGGTCCATGCTGCTGAGCGTGACAGTGCGCACCTGGGCGCACAATTGGATCTCACCATGCGTGATGCCGATCTCCGTCTGCTTGACGTGTCCGCTACGGACGTCGCTGAGCTACGTGGGAGGCCGCTTTTCTCAGGCTATACCTACGCCAACCTCTCTCGATCGGATATTTCCGTCATGCGGGAACATCTCCGGGATGAGGCTATGGCCAAGGCTTTGCTTGGGAAGTCGGCGGGGTCTGGGACAGGCAAGAAGACCAAGGGTCAGAAGCCTGCCCAACCTCAGGCACCACATGCACCCGCTTCTGCGCAGCCGCCCTTTCGGGGGGCGCAGCCTCCCCCTCCCCAGGGGGATGGCAAGCGTGGAGGCAAAGGGGGTGGACGCTTCAAAGGCAAAGGGAAATCTTCTGCTAAGAAGTGACTCGTTGCGGGAAAGCGTAGGCTCTGTGGAAGGTTCAGTTCTGTCGGAATTCGATCTTCCACAACCTGGTCCAGTCGGCGGACGCCTGGCTCAGTTCGTCCAGAACTGGAGCGATCTGGCGTCGTCAGACAATTCAGTCGTGGCATGGGTGAAGTTCGGTCTCACCTTCAGATGGGAGGCTGGAAAACCACCGATCAGACCCAAAGCGTGGTTCTTCCCTGTGCCCGGCGATCGGGAAAAGTTTCAGCTTCTGCAGCACGAGGTGCAGCAGTTGCTAGAGAAACGGGCGATCGAGGTGGTCAAGGACGAGAGAGGATTCTATTCTCTCATCTTCCTAGTGCCGAAAAAGACAGGCGGGTGGCGTCCCGTTTTCGATCTGTCAAACCTCAACAAATTCCTGATCATACCCAGGTTCAAGATGGAGTCGGCGCTTTCCGTTCAGAAAGCTCTGTCCAAGGGGAAGTGGGCAGTCAGTATCGACGTCAAGGACGCGTACTTACATGTGCCCATACACCCAGCCGATCGGCGATACCTCAAGTTCGCCTTCGAGGGTTCGGTGTATCAGTTCAGGGTACTTCCTTTTGGAGTAGCCACCGCCCCTTACGTGTTCACCCGTATCGTAAGGACGATGGCGGCCAGGTTTCGATCGGTTGGAATTCAATTCCACCATTATATCGACGATTGGTTAATCATAGCCGACTCCCCGTCTCAGACTATAGAGCAATCCGGGTTCGTCCTCAGGTTGGCGACCAACCTTGGCTGGATCCCCAATTGGGCGAAGTCTCATCTGTCCCCGACACAGAGGTTCGAGTATGTCGGGGTAGATTACGATCTAGAGCGAGGAGTAGCTCTTCCTCCGCGGAAGAGAGTTCTCAAGGCGATTGCGGCGATATAGGTCGCGCTGACGCAGTCGTCCATCACAGCTCGACAGTTTCTGTCCATCATCGGTCTGTTGGCGTCGATGGAGAAACAGGTGCCGTTCGGCAGGTGCTTCCTCAGACCCATTCAATGGTGTCTAGCGTTGCAATGGCGGATCCTCACCGATCGACTAGACCAAGTCGTATCGGTGGACGATCGTGCTCGGGAAGCAATGCATTGGTGGCGGGACCATCGGAATCTTTTCCGAGGGATGCCACTGGCGGAGTATCTGCCCGATCGGACCTTCTTCACCGATGCGTCAGAAATGGCTTGAGGAGCTCATATGGACGAGCACGAACTCTCTGCTGTGTGGAACACGAGCGAGAGGGCGTTGCACATCAATGTCCTAGAGCTGCGAGCGGTGAGACGTGCGTTCGAGATCTGGGGGCCTCAGAGTCCCCCAGGGACGAAGTGGCTGGTCTTCACAGACAACAGCACAGTAGTGGCGCACATAAACAAACAAGGTGGAACTCGGTCGAGTCAGCTTTGTTTGGAGGCCGAGTGTCTGATCAGGTTTGCCTTCAAGTACCGTCTGTTTATCAGGGCGAGGCACCTGCCGGGTCACAGGAATGTCCTAGCGGACGCTCTGTCGAGACCGGACAAGATCATAGGCACGGAGTGGAGTTTGCATCCGGGGGTGTTTCGGCGCGTTTGTCAGGCATTCGGGACACCGAACATAGACCTGTTCGCAACCTCTCGGAATCACAAGCTCCCGGTCTACTTCTCACCTCTGCCAGAGAGCGAGGCACTGGCTGTGGACGCGATGTCTCAGTCGTGGGACGGGATGTTCGGGTATGCGTACCCGCCAACTCGGTTCCTAACAGAAGTGCTGCACAAAGTAGCCAGGTCTCAGTGCGAGATTCTGTTGGTGGCGCCATGCTGGCCGATGCAGGCGTGGTTCCCCCTGCTACTGTCCCTCCTGATTGATGTACCACGGGTTCTCCCGATCGAGGACAGGTTGCTGAAGCAACCGGGGCGGGATATATTTCACGATTCCGTCCACGTGCTCAAATTACACGTGTGGAGGCTATCGAGCGATCCTTCCAGGAGGCAGGATTTTCTCAGCAGGTGTCCGTACATCTCGCGAGAAAGAATAGGAGATCCTCCTCTAAAACGTATGAGGCTAAATGGAGAGTATTCGTACGTTGGTGTAACGGAAGGCGCATTGATCCGCTCTCTGCCCCTCTGAATGCAGTGCTAGACTTTCTCTGCTATCTCTTTGATAGGCTTAATTTGAAGCCTACTACGATCGAGGGATACAGGTCCATGCTGGGCCCTGTATTCCGTGCTAGGGGGATCGATTTAACTAATAATCGTATCCTTGCTGATCTCTTGGCGTCCTTTAGGACGCAAAGGCCACGGGGAGTTCCTATTCTACCGGATTGGGACATGGCTTTTGTGCTATATTGTCTTACTAAAGCACCTTGGGAGCCTCTCAAGGAAGTTTCCTTGCAGAGGTTAACTCTTAAGACTTTCTTGCTAGTTATGCTAGCAAGTGGTCGAAGACGCTCAGATGTCGCGGCGATCGACGTATCGCGAGTCGCATTTGGCGCGGATGGGTCCGTTTCCTTATACCCAGTACGCGATTTTATGCCTAAAACACGTGCTGCAGTTGAGGGCGGGAAAGCGTTCTCCCCTATCGTAATTCCGTCCCTGGGCGGTTACGTAGGACGGAATGAGCCGGACGCTCTATTGTGCCCGGTAAGAGCGCTGAAAATCTACATCGATCGTACCAGATCGATCAGGAAAGATCGCAAGCGGTTATTTATTTCCTATCAGCCTAATAGGGCTACGGATATCTCCACAGCTACACTATCCCGATGGGTGAAGGTTGTAGTGAGGACTGTCTATGCGGAGTCAGGTGCTGACGATCGAGTCACTTACAAAATATCGTCCCACCAAATCCGACACATCTCGATGTCTTTGGCGGCCAGGTCGAATATTCCGTTGGAATATATCGTGAGGGCTGGAATGTGGACTAATTCTACGACATTCATCGGGTTCTATCTGTCCAATGCTGCCGAACTTCAGGACCAGTCGTCCAGATTTAGACTGGGTCCGCTGGTCGTAGCGCAAGCTGTTGTTTGAACCAGCTGGACAGAAAAGTCTTGGTTTTAACGTGCACGTGTATATAAGCAACACTTTGTGTTTGTGTTTGAGTTCTTTATGTTACGGTCTCAAGTAGAGTTCCGTTTTCCACCGATGGGTGAAGAAGAAATTCGTGCATGTCGGAGGCAAGCGATCGCACCGCTAGGTGAGTATCTTTATTATATTACTAAAGATATATCGAAAATGTAGCATTTTAGCGATTCGCTTGAAATCAAGACTATCGTCTGTTTTCATGACTCTCTAGCACTACTGCTCCACCGCCTATCCTTTGATTCTAAGGAGCATGTAGTAGTTTAGATTGGTGATGTATAAAATAAACTTCCCAAATTTTAATTGTAAATTTGCCGTTTATTGTTATTACTCACCTCTAAACTACTACAGTAAAGGCCCTCCCATCCATCCCCGCCAGTTGTGTGCTAGGGGCTTCCTTTTGTCGTTTTTTGGACAGAAAAGTGAAGCTTCTGCGCAGCTGCGCGCGCATATGCGCGGCGGTTTTGGCGGCAAAAGGAGCGCTCGAGTCATGCAGGCAGACGATCGTGCCTTGCTTTCAGTACGCGAATTTCTATCCAGAACGATCCAAAGGATCGAAAAGGAGCATGTAGTAGTTTAGAGGTGAGTAATAACAATAAACGGCAAATTTACAATTAAAATTTGGGAATTTTGTGACTTTTGTGTGTATAATTGTGATAGAAGCATAGCTTCTGGTTTCAGACCTCTTGCTGTGTCCTGGTAGAGCAATAAAATGGCGTCAATAAAATCCATATTAAAAAAAAAATCAAGAGAAAAATCAAGGTGGCCACCAGGCGCAGGACTAAATTGGTTACAATCATCGAAGAAAATACCAGTCACCATCTTTGTAAGAACTTAAAACTGAAACTTGATTATGTCATATATTAAAAAAAACAGTGAGTTTACTATTAAAAAAAAACAGTGAGTTCCATACAGCCGTGACATTTAGTTAATATAAAACACATTTTGTGTTTTTGCTTGCACCAAACTGACTCATTTTACAGGCAGTGGCGATGGGTAAAAAGACCAGTTGAACGACGCTGGTGAAATGTTCATGGCAATCGACTTGCACTACCTGACCGGGAACGCGGACTGACTTCTTGGGATCTTATGCTGCAAGCTGTGGAAACTGTGTCACAATCAGTGGGTCCCGCACTGCCTGCTAGGGATACCGTACTGCCAGCTGCGGATCCTGCGCAGCCAGCTGTTGATGCCATGCCGACAGCTGTAGGTCCAGCACTGTGGATCTAGATATTGCACCACCCGCTCCAAGTGGATCAAATATGAGGACCACTTCCTTCTCTGCTGTTGTCGACAGTGACATCCAACCGTATCCCACTTGCTCGAAAAAGGTACGCAGCAAAAAACCGAAAGCCCCAAAGCACTTCCTGCCCACATCCAGTGAAGTGATGGAAATGCAAAAGGCGAAGCAAAGAGAGAAGAAAGAGAATGAACGACAGAAACAGGAACGTATGCGACAAAAATCACTCAAGAAGGAGCAGAATGTTCCAAGAAAATACACCCAGCTACCATCCGAAG
Organism: Terebella lapidaria; assembly: GCA_949152475.1. Taxonomy (NCBI): domain Eukaryota; kingdom Metazoa; phylum Annelida; class Polychaeta; order Terebellida; family Terebellidae; genus Terebella; species Terebella lapidaria. The sequence goes on along the minus strand of OX424565.1, from coordinate 3,274,422 downwards.
ACTGGATAGTGTTCTTCGTGCCTTCAAATGGTGTCACAAGGCTTGCTCCAACAGCATCCCTGGAAATCACATCTGCGACGTGTAGAAAGTGATGTGTAGAATACAATTGTTGTTGTTGTTGGTATTGTTGTTGTAATAATTGAATGCAAACGCAAGTGTATACGAAGGTATACATTTTGTACATGTGTCTAAAAAATTAGCCCAAGGGCTAAGAAAGGTTACCGGACAATATATATTTTAGATATTAGTATTTTGTCCCGTGACCTTGAAAATAAGGTCATTGGTCAATTCAAGGACACGATAATATTCGGCATATGTCATTTCTAGTATGTCCACAATTGATTGCTAAGCTGTAAAGTCAATAATAAGCGAGATATTAGCCATATGTCCTGTGACCTTGAAAATGAGGTCAAAGGTCGAATTCAAGGTCATAGCAATAATCAGCATATATCATTTCCTATATGTTCATAATTGATTCCTAAGCTGTAAAGTCGAAAATAAGCGAGCTATCAGCCACTTTGTCCTCTGACCTTAAGAACTAGGTCAAAGGTGAAGTTCACGGTCATGACAATGTTCAGAATATATCATTTTCTATATGCCCACAATTGATTGCTAAGCTGTAAAGTCGATGAGAAGCGAGATATTAGCCATTTCGTTCACTGACCTTGAAAATGAGGTCAAAGGTCAAATTCAAGGTCATAGCGATATTCAGTATATATAAATTCCTATATGTTCATAATTCATTCCTAAGCTGTGAAGTCGATAATAAGCGAGATATTAGCCATTTTGTCCTGCGACCTTGAAAATGAGGTCAAAGGTTAAGTTCAAGGTCATGACGAAGTTCAGAATATATCATTTTCTATATGTTCACAGTTGACTGCTAAGCTGTAAAGTCGATGAAAAGCTAGATATTAGCCATTTTGTCCTGTGATCCTGAAAATGAGGTCAAAGGTCAAATTTAATGTCATGGCAATAATCTGCATTTATCATTTCCTATATGTCCACAATTGATTCCTAAGCTGTAAAGTCAATAATAACCGTGATATTAGCCATTTTGTGCTCTGACCTTGAAACTGAGGTCAGACGTCAAATTCAAGGTTACGATAATATTCAGCATATATCATTTCCTATATGTTGATTCCTAAGCTGTGAAATTGATAAAATGTGAGATATTAGCCATTTTGTCCTGTGACCTTGAAAATGAGGTCAAAAACAACGTCATCAGAATATTTGGCATATATCATTTCCTGTATGTCCACAATTGATTCCTAAGCTGTAAACTTGATAATAAGCACGGTATCAGACAGTTTGTACTCTGACCTTGAAACCGAGGTCAGAGGTCGAATTCAAGGTCACGAGATATTCAGCGTATATCATTTCCTTTATGTCCACAATTGATCCCTAAGCCGTAAAATCGATAAGTGAGATATTAGCCATTTTGTTCTGTGACCTTGAAAATGAGGTCAAAGGTCAAATTCAAGGTCATCAGAATATTCGGCATATATCATTTCCTATATGTCCACAATTGATTCTCGAGCTGTAAAGTCGATAATAAGTGAGATATTAGCCATTTTGTCCTGTGACCTTGGGAATGAGGTCAAAGGTCAAATTCATCAGAATATTCAGCATATATCATTTCCTATATGTCCACAATTGATTCTCAAGGTGTAAAGTCGATAATAAGCGAGATATTAGACATTTTGTGCTCTGACCTTGAACCCGAGGTCAGAGGTCAAATTCAAGGTCACGAGAATAATCAGCATATATCATTTCCTTTATGTCCACAATTGATCTCTAAGCAGTAAAATCGATACTAAGTGAGATATTAGCCATTTTGTCCTGTGACCTTGAAAATGAGGTCAAAGGTTAAATTCAAGGTCATCGGAATATTCGGCATATATCATTTCCTATATGTCCACAATTGATTCCTAAGCTGTGAATTCGATAATAAGCGAGATATTAGCCATTTTGTGCTCTGACCTTGAAACCGAGGTCAGAGGTCAACCTCAAGGTCACAAAAATTTTATTGGGCATATATCATTTCCTATATGTCCACAATTGATTCCTGGTCTCTAATCTCAATATTAAGTGAGATATTAGGCTTAATCTGTCCCATTATAAAGCATAGAAGAGTTTAACATGGGAAAGTCCCATTTGGACCGTGTTTGGGCCCAAAATGGCCCACTAATTCAAGGGCAACGAAATTTATACATGTCACAGGGGTACATATGAGGAGTGTTATGCATCAATAAGAAAAAAAGTTACTGAACAGATTTTGAGTAAACGACCGTCAAAGTCCAAAATTGGCCATTTTTCGACTAAAATGGCCGCTCTGACCTTGAAACCGAGGTCAGAGGTCAAATTCAAGGTCACAAGAATATTCAGCATATATCATTTCCTATATGTCCACAATGTGTTAATTGTGCTTAATGTGTCCCATTATAAAGCATAGGAGAATTTAACATGGGAAAGTCCCATTTGGGCCGAGTTTGGGCCCAAAATGGCCCACTTCGAGCGATTCAAGGGCAACGAAACTTATACACATCGTAGGGGTACATATGAAGAGTGTTATGCATCAGTAAGAAAAAAAGTTATTGAACAGATTTTGAGAGAATGGCCGTCAAAGTCCAAAATCATGCATTTTTCGTCAAAAAATGGCCGCCATTTTGAAAAAAAATGCGGAAATCAGAAAACTAAAAAAACATTTTCCTGGAAATACTTTTAGGTGTTTTTGTGCAAAAATTCAGAAAGATTTGACTATATACTTTAAAGATAAAAATGTGAACGGAGGGACGACGGACGGACGATGGACGACGGATGCAACGCCATGCCAATAGGTTATCGGACCATAGGTCCGGTAACCTAAAAAACTACGTATCTATGGATGACTGGGAATTTCATGTTGAGGAATACAATGGTTGTAGTCAATGGTTTTAGCAGAATTTTTTTTTCTTCTTCTTCTTCTTCCGCCGTTTTGGTTTCCGGACGATAACTTTAGATTGCCTTGATGGATCCTTGTCAAATTTTCACTACTAGTCAGAAATAATATGTGGAAGAACCGTATTCTTTTTGAGCCGGTTCCGAGGTCCGAGAGGTCCGTGAGGATGAAATCAAGGCTGATTTTGAGACTTGGCTTCCGAACAAGAACTCGAAAAATATTCAGGCAATAGTTGCAGAACTTTGCATGGAGGTTTATATACCACCAGGGTAGAACCCTATTGATTTTGGGATCGATATGCCAAACGACCTTTGACCTAGAGGTCGAAATAATTTTTTGCTGAGTCATCCTTGAGGCATCCTGCATATCTCAGAAACGGTACGTCGTAGAGTGAAACGGACGTTATTTTCGAACTCGTCGCCCTAGACAAACATGTCTAAGGGGCGACATGTTTGTGACCTTGACCCGAATTTTTTTTCGCTGAGTCGGCATTTTTCGTTTTCATCGATATCTCGGAAACGGTGCGTTGTAGAGCAAAACGGACGTTATTTTCGGACTCGTCATCCTAGACAAACATGTCTAAGGGTTTTAGGGATGAACTTCGACCTGGACCTCAATTTTTTTTACTGAGTCGGCATTTTTCGTTTTCATCGATATCTCAGAAACAGTGCTTCGTAGAGCGGAACAGGCATTATTTTGGACTCCTGGCCCTAGACAAACATCTAAGGGGTACTAGAGATAAACTTCGACCTTGACCTGAAATTTTTTTGCCGAGTCTGCATTTTTCATTTTGTCGAAAACTGTGCATCGTAGTGCGAAATAGAAGTTTTTTTTCGGACTGGTGGCCCAAGACAAACATATCTGAGGGGTATTAGGGATGAACTTTGACCTTGACCTGAAATTTTTTTTGCCAAGTCGGCATTTTTCATTTTCATAGATACCTCGGAAACGGTGCGACCTAGTGCAAAACAGACATTAGACAGATAATCTTAGGGGTATCAAGCTTGTCCTTCACATACATGTAATTGCGCAAATGTCTTATAGGTCTCATTGGGAGCTTCATCATGTTTTTGCTGAGTCAGCATTTTGTTTTTTCATGCCTCACCCTGAAATGCCTCCAAGGCCTTTAGGCCTTGACGTCTAGTTTTTATTCCCATTTGGTAAGCTTCGGTCACCTGGATGTTTCTATTCCAGAATAATTTCTTTCCCATTTGGTAAGCTTTGGTCACCTGGATGTTTCTAGTTCAGAATAATTTCTTTCCCATTTGGTAAGCTACAGTCACCTGGATGTTGCTAGTGGGCGTGGGGCGGTGGTGGTGTGTACCCGGAATTTAATACGGGCCTCGTCAGGTTACCCACTGCTGTCGCCACAGCAGTCCCAAAGTGGGGCTTTGCACGGTGGTTGTTTAGAGTATGGTCTCGAGTATAGCGCTCGAGTATGGTCTCTAGGGAGAAGTATTGCTAGCATTGAAACAGCACAATCCATGGGTAATGATAGGTGCCACATGACAATTCAGGTGACCGGCGGTGGGGCACCACCGATCTCGACTAAGTGCCAAGTGAGGGTCTTCATACCCGTCCAAGGATGCGGGACAGAACAGGCATTTTAAGCCTTGTTTCTGCTGCGGTGGTAGGGTACTCACCTCCAACAATAGTCCTTGTCGGTTGAAGGGAATATCAGTCACCACCCCCAACTCTGCCGTGCGGCGAAGGTAGGAGTCCTTGTCACAATGCACATAGAACTACACACTTTGTCGGACACCTGGCATTTCAGGGCCCATCTCGGGCCGCCACAGCTTGGTCGGCAGCTGCTCCAAAACAGGTTGCTGAGACCTTCCCAGACTGGAGTGTCCCTGGGTGCGATTGGATATGCTGAGCTCTTGGCTTACTTTTCCTTAAGCCAGCCTGCCCAAAATTCCTCGCCAGATAGCTGTTTGCTCTTTTGTTCGACCCGAAATTGCAGAACAGGCAACCGGAGTTCCCGTGGCACTGTGGACTTCGGTCTGGACGTCGTGGAGGCAGGTTTTCTACCTTCAGTGGTACCGCAGTTTGAAAGACGAATTCGTTCTGATCACATAAACATAATCAAGGGACTCATCCCTAGAAGAAAACTTGCGGTCACTATATGGGGGAACCTCTCCTTCCACTCCTCCCCCCCCCCCCTCAGAATGCTCTGACATATTCAAGCTAATCTAACGAGATACTGGGAGTCAAGATCCATAGTATGAGGTTCCTGTTTGCCACCAGGATCGCCACCATGTAATTCGGGTATAGATAAACCATAGAAACCGTCTACTGTGCCATATAAAACAAAAACGTGATAATGTTGCATTAAAATTTTGTCATGTTTGTTTTTGCATAAAGCAGACAATGGACATGACGTTTTTTGTACTTTTTAGGCATAATAGACTGTTTCATAGCCCCAAAAGCACATGGCATCAGCAGGTTCGTGTCGGGGGTATTTCGAGGGTGTTTCGGGGTGAAGTACCGCAATAATCCCCTCTTCTCGGCACCCAGGGGTTTATTCAGTGATGCGTGCAGCTTAAAGCAAACTAATCCCGCAAGAGCGACTTCCAGTCGACACTCACAGAGATTGAGGCCAAACAAAATTATAAACCAATTTATAGTGTCTAACTAACTTACCACTATTACTGTTCATTGTATTACAATCTCCGTGTGTGACGTATGCAAGGATTCTGATTCATCGGGTCCCAGTAGCCCAATGGTCCAGTGTTCACCTCACTCATGTTTTTGGCAAGAACGTGTAGTGTGTCACCGTCGAGATTTGAGTCGTTTGTTATAATTCTGATTCAAATGAGGAGAATTTGATATGTGAAAGCATATTTATAATAATACGTGAAACCAATCGCGTTCTATACACGTCGGGAGGGGTAGTCATAAAGCTGTTTTATATTCACGTATGTTTCATAGGAAGTACAGACAGCTATATGCTATTCCTAAGATAAATGTTGTATATCAGAGCCGTGAATGTCATTCGAATTAAAAATCGCCGGGTCAGCCTGTTTATGGCCCCCTTTTTTTGAGAGGGGGGGGGGGGTGGAGGGGGGGGGGGAGAATTTTTGGGGATCACTGAATTTTTGGTCTCACGTTACATATGTATAGGCCTACTGACGAATGGATATCGATATAGACAAATCCATATTTCAGGAGCGATTCATGAATGATACTCCCAAAATCAGTATCATGAACGGTCAAATTCGACGAGTGATAAACCTATAGGCCTAATGATAGCCCTGTCAATACCACAGACACATAACTTCAACCCGCAGTGTCATTGATTTCGCGCCAGGTTACACATCTCATCGTGATCTTCTTCACATTGACACATGGCTTAAAACCAGCTAAAACTTTTCCAAAATATAGCCCGATTGGACTGGGAAATGTATCGACCGATACACCAGCACACCTGCGTTTTCGTTCCGTTTTTTTTTCCTCGCAGCGATATTTTCTTGTCGTGTCTAAGGACACGACGAAACAATGCGTCTTGTAAACCACTGCCAGCATTGCGAATATCTGTGTGTAAAAGGAGAATAATGCTATGATATGTTTGTACACATTGGTCATCATAGTAAGGATATGGTATTGGCGTATCGCTTGAAAAGCCGTATTATTAATTGGCGCATCAGGAACGCATAATTGGCGCGTCATCAACAAAAATTTTCACCCATTTATTTCGATAGCACGATTGTGTTCACGTTCGTCATTACTTTGATTTTGAATATCAACTCATTATCTGACTGTAGCCAAACACGCGACATGTCAATATTACGATTTCACACAAACATGATCAATTTGTTTTTCATACATTTATCACGTTCGGCCATGTTGATGTGCCAATTGCAGTTTCGCACCAGTGATACTGAATGAACACAGTTTCACACTGTTTTTTTTTTTGGCATTCTCCAGAATTCGTTGCTATAACCATGACATAGATCAGTATTTGATCATGATGTCAATATGCAATTTCCATCAAGTTTCAAAAACTTCACAAATAAATCCCTTCTGTGTATTTGACTGTATTTGATTCCAAATACATCAAATACAGACCTCAAATACAAATTCAAATACAAATACGCCAGTATTGAAATTGTCAAATACAAATACGAGATTTAGTGTATTTCAAATACAAGTACAAATACGTATTTGACCCCATCCCTGTTGCATACTAGCCAAACACTGACGATATTACTTGAGGAGGATGCCTGTGGCATTTTGTTACAATTCACCCTTTACACATGTATAACAGAACCCAGCTATACAATGGATCCGAAAGTCTAAGACTGAGAAACATGATAGTATCATTATAATAGTCGTACATTCATGAAAATAGAAATGTCGTAAGAAATGTGTTTATTACGGGCGGTCTATAATAGTGAATCCTCTGTCTTTAATTCATAGACAAGTATCTCAAAATCACACCAGAAGATTTATTCTGGTGAAATCGACAAATTGTACCAACAAACTTAAATAAATATAGAAATGTAACATATTTTTTTATATGTCACCAACTCGTGTCACATTGGTGAAACACATTAAGATAACTGGTTGCATTTGGACTGATGTTGACCAGTACACAATCACCAAGCATAATGCACCCTTGTCATGTTATTATTCGCACTCCATTATTTTTCCCATCCAAATCAGTATAGTGCTTTTCGCCCATTAATAATAAAATATTCTGATGTTGCACAATTTCTGATGTTTTTTGTGCATACAAAGAGAGAGTGACTGACAGAGAGAATAACAGATAACTTAGATGAAATATATAGCATTTTAGCACTAAACTTTACAAAAGGTGATACCGGTATTTTCAGGGTGGTCTAAGACTTTAGTGTGCTACCGATGAACACTGCGCGAATTTTTTGGTCTCACGTTACATATGTACATATGTATCTACTGACGAATGGATATCGATATAGATAAATCCATATTTTAGGAGTGATTCATGAATGATACTTACAAAATCAGTATCATGAACGGTCAAATTCGACGAGTGATAAACCTATAGGCCTAATGACAGCCCTGTTAATACCACAGACACATAACTTGTCAGTGTCATTGATTTCGCTCCAGGTTACACTTTCGATCGTGATTTTATTCACATTGACACATAGCTTAAAACCAGCAAAAACTTTTGCAAAATATAGCCCGATTGGACTGGCAAATGTATCGACCGATGCACCAGCACACCCGCGTTTTCGTTCAGTCTTTTTTCCTCGCAGCGATATTTTCTTGTCGTATCGAAACAATTCGTCTTGTAAACCACTGCCAGCATTGAGAATATATGTGTGTAAAAGGAGAATAATACTCTGATATGTTTGTACACAATGGTCATCATAGTAAGGATATAGTATTGGCGTATCGCTTGAAAAGCCGAATTATTAATTGGCGCATCAGGAACGCATAATCAGCAAAAATTCTCACCCATTCATTTCGATAGCACGACTGTATTCACGTTCGTCATTGCTTCAATCTTGAAGATCAACTAATTATCTGACTGTAGCCTAACACGCGACATGTCAATGTTACGATTTCACAGAAACATGATCAGTTTGTTTTTCATACATTTATCATGTTCGGCCATGTTGATGTGCCAATTGCAGTTTCGCACCAGTGATACTGAATGAACACAGTTTCACACTGCTTTTTTTTCACTCTTCAGAATTCGTTGCTACAACCATGACATAGATCAGAATTTGGTCATGATGTCAATATGCAATTTCAATAAAGTTTCAAAAACTTTACAAAATATCCCATATTTTTCTGTATATGATTTACCGTGCGGTCGTTTCACGGAATCCGAGCTTACGAGTACATATTGCACTGTCCAAATTATGTAATAAATGTTGAATATTGTCAAATAATGATTTCATTGAATTTCAGAACAACGATCAAGACTCACTTCATTTTTTTGTCTCTGAATTATGAAACTGGCCGATTGCTTACTAGCCATATTACCTAAGGAGGATGCCTGTGGCATTTTGTTACAATTCACCCATTATAACAGAACCCAGCTTTACATTGAATACGAAAGTCTAAGACTGAGAAACACGAGAGTATCATTATAATAGTCGTACAATCATGAAAATAGAAATGTCGTAAGAAATACAGTCATATTACGGGCGGTCTATAATAGTGAATCCCTGTCTTTACTTTATAGATAAGTATCTCAAAATCACACCAGAAGGTTTATTCTGGTGAAATCCACAAATTGTACCAACAAACTTGAATAAATATAGAAATGTAAGATATTTTTTCATATGTCACCAACTCGTGTTACATTGGTGAAACACATGAAGATAACCGGTTGTAATGGAACTGATGTTGACCAATATACAATCACCAACCATATTTCACCATTGTCATGTTATTATTCGCACTCCATTATTTTTCCCCTGCAAATTAATTTAGCGTGTTTCGCCCAATATTAATAAAGTATTCTGATGTTGCACGATTTTTGAATGTCTGGTGTTATTTGTGCATACAAAGATGAAAGTGACTGAAAGAGCAAATAACAGATACCTTAGGTGAAATATATTATATTTTAGCAATAAACTTTACAAAAGGTGATATGTTCAGGGTTGTCTAAGCCTGTAGGGCCCAAGTAGCTCACCTTACTCTGTTAATACTACTCACACATTTAATGTATACCATATTTAATCAGTCTGGCACATTTTTAATCTTCATTGAATTTAGAAGAAATAGTAGGCTGCGCTACATGCGCCCAAGTATCAAATCCTGCGCCTCCCTCTATATTCAATAAGGATTGAAAAGGTGCGAGACGGATTAAATGGTATGTTTTCATTTGACGAGTAGTATTAAGGAAAAATGTACGGTATATTTGGGCCGACTTTTAGTATGCTGCCCATGAACACTGCGCGACAACGGGAAACATCTCATTTAATCCGTCTGACACCCTTCTAATCCTGATTAGAGAAAAGAGAAAATGCAGTATAGCATACCTGGCCCAAGTATCATACACTGCGCCTTAATACTACTCGTCTACTATATGAATGCCATTTAATCCGTCTGTCACCTTTTTAATCCTGATTGAATATACAAAAGGGCGCAGGATATGATACTTGGGCCGCATACGGCTGCTAGAGTTCGGTTCTATTTTGTGTGGCCTAACAGGCGCTGATTAATGAATCTGAGTTATATTCGCCACGCTTCAATGCGCAAAAACCCCTGCTCACTTCACCGCGGTACTTCACCCCGAAGTACCCCCGAAAAACCCTCGAAATACCCCCGACACGAAAAAAGTCTATTATGTCTCCACCAGTACCAAGCGCTTGAATGATCACCTAAGCATGGTACGTGGCATGTAATTTGACCTTACGACGGAAAAATAGGCCACGCCCACTTTTGACGTTTTCAGAATACTCCGTCAAGAACACGTGGAAATCTCCCGCCAAATCTAGGAATGTCAACAGCCGAATACACGAATATTGCTCATATTCCTAGATCTACTGATTTTTCTATTATTTTTTCTTCTTGTTGTAAATACCAATCTCATGTCAGATGCAATATTATCACCTTTTCTCCGCAGCAGTAGGTTATATTGATATAAACCAAGAGAATTCGTCCGACTATCAGTGCACGGAAGGGGAGCAGTGGGTTGCAACACGTACCACAAGTACATATATCCCAGGTGGAGACCGTGACAGATCTTCTATCCAGCAGGGAACACTCATGCTTGCCGGAATACATTGCTGACATCGTCCTATATCTTGACCTTTAAACTGGCATTCATTGACAGATAGAAACAGATTAATGCGCAGGAGCAAAGACCGTCACGGTCTTTCAGAGGAGTGATTCCGCACGTGCTGACCGCTACAGGACGTTCACGTGTCCAGATATAGGTTTGTGCAACTAATCAATACTTGACGGCCGTGGGCGTGGTTGTGGGCAGGACGATTTTTGTTACATTGTATCTATCTGACTGAATGATTGTCCACGATGGACAAACAGTATGCGTCCTGGATCAATTCACAAAAATCATAAATATGAAATCATGTATTTGCTCTGTGCATCGTGGTGAAGGTTTACCAAACGCTGCAACTGCAAATGTCACATATAATTTAAAATGATAACATTTGCACAAATAACATACCGGGTAACATTTTCGGGATGATGTATTTAAGTATCTTCACTATACTCTCGGTGACCTAGCTATAATATGTTGTTATACACAAGTTATTCACCGTCGCTTCGAGACTGATATCAAAGGAGTCTGGCTGCACGGGATTATCATTTATTGCTTATGAATAAATGTCGCCCGTCTTGTTTACTTGTAATATTTGAAATTTACTGCTTATTTATTCCAAATACAAAATGTTGTTATGATTGACTAGTATTCAAATGTCTGGGGTTTCTTTTATTATTGTTATTGTCAGTGTTACTCTCATCCTTACCGCTGTCTGCTGGTGGACTGCTGGGTTTATTACGGTTGTGAAAGTAATGTTTTTGCACATTTTGAGTAGTAAGGACCCGGATTTGAGTTTTTTTTGGAAAAACCCATGGTTTTTGCTATGGTTATATGATGTCACTTCCGGTTTTGGTTTCGGTGGTTATACGACGTCACTTCCGGTTTAGGGTTCGTCATAACGTACCCGTAAATGTTTGAAAAATCATAACGTTCCCATAAATGTTTGAAAAATCATAACGTACAACCCATGATATGGAATATCATAACGCACCCATAAATGTTTGGAAAATCATAACGGTCCCATAAATGTTTGGAAAATCATAACGTTCCCATAAATGTTTGAAAAATCATAACGTACCCATAAATGTCTGAAAAATCATAACGTACCCATTTATGTCTGGAAAATCACAACGTACCAAAGACATATAATTGGAAGCAAGACCTGAAAAGACATCAAAAATTGCACCATATGGATTATCCATCGCAGCCTCAGCCTCAGCCACATCCTCAGCCTTGGCAGCCACAGCCACAGCCTCAGCCTCAGCCACAGCCTCAGCCTTGGCAGCCTCAGCCTCAGGCCAAGCCTCAGGCTTGGCAGCCTCAGCCTCAGGCTTGGCAGCACAGCCACAGCCACAGCCTCAGCCTCAGCCTCAGCCACAGCCTTGGCAGCCTCAGCCTCAGCCTCAGGCTTGGCAGCCACATCCACAGCCACAGCCTCAGCCTCAGCCTTGGCAGCCTCAGCCTCAAGCTTGGCAGCCTCAGCCTCAGGCTTGGCAGCCACAGCCACAGCCACAGCCACAGCCTCAGCCTCAGCCAAAGCCTTGGCAGCCTCAGCCTCATCCTCAGCCTCAGCCACAGCCACAGGCTTGGCAGCCTCATCCTCAGCCACAGCAGCAAAAGCACTGGTCCGTCAATTATATGGATCCCCTGGTATTTCAACACCCCTTCACCCTGAACGTGTCAGGACCTACTGGGTGTGGGAAGACGGCTTGGGTAAAATCCCTCTTGGAGTCCGGTCAATTATTCCCCGCCCCTACCAGGATCATATGGCTGTACAAGAGATGGCAACCCCTCTACGACATCATAAGGTCTAGTGTGCAGCCTCCCGTGCAGTTCATACGGGGGATACCTATCAATCTGTATTCCGATGACTTCCTCTCACCTACGGACAATAACGTCATCGTCCTGGACGACCTCATGTCTATTTCCGCCAAGGATCCGAGAATCACGGATTTGTTCACGGAAGGGAGCCACCATCGGAACCTGAGCATCATTTGCTTGAACCAGAACCTCTACTACAGCAAGGACCCTACTCAGAGGTTGCGCTGTCGAACTCTTGAAGAAACTTTTGGGGGCAGGTGGGATACATTTGCCTGGCCAGGGTCATGATTTGCTGCTGATCGATAGGGTTTCTGAACAGAGTCAGATAATGACAGTTTCTCCTCTGAGTAGGGTCCTTGCTGTAGTAGAGGTTCTGGTTCAAGCAAATGATGCTCAGGTTCCGATGGTGGCTCCCTTCCGTGAACAAATCCGTGATTCTCTGATCCTTGGCGGAAATAGACATGAGGTCGTCCAGGACGATGACGTTATTGTCCGTAGGTGAGAGGAAGTCATCGGAATACAGATTGATAGGTATCCCCCGTATGAACTGCACGGGAGGCTGCACACTAGACCTTATGATGTCGTAGAGGGGTTGCCATCTCTTGTACAGCCATATGATCCTGGTAGGGGCGGGGAATAATTGACCGGACTCCAAGAGGGATTTTACCCAAGCCGTCTTCCCACACCCAGTAGGTCCTGACACGTTCAGGGTGAAGGGGTGTTGAAATACCAGGGGATCCATATAATTGACGGACCAGTGCTTTTGCTGCTGTGGCTGAGGATGAGGCTGCCAAGCCTGTGGCTGTGGCTGAGGCTGAGGATGAGGATGAGGCTGAGGCTGCCAAGGCTTTGGCTGAGGCTGAGGCTGTGGCTGTGGCTGCCAAGCCTGAGGCTGAGGCTGCCAAGCTTGAGGCTGAGGCTGCCAAGGCTGAGGCTGTGGCTGTGGATGTGGCTGCCAAGCCTGAGGCTGAGGCTGCCAAGGCTGAGGCTGCCAAGGCTGAGGCTGTGGCTGAGGCTGAGGCTGAGGCTGTGGCTGTGGCTGTGGCTGCCAAGCCTGAGGCTGAGGCTGCCAAGCCTGAGGCTTGGCCTGAGGCTGAGGCTGCCAAGGCTGAGGCTGTGGCTGAGGCTGAGGCTGTGGCTGTGGCTGCCAAGGCTGAGGATGTGGCTGAGGCTGAGGCTGCGATGGATAATCCATATGGTGCAATTTTTGATGTCTTTTCAGGTCTTGCTTCCAATTATATGTCTTTGGTACGTTGTGATTTTCCAGACATAAATGGGTACGTTATGATTTTTCAGACATTTATGGGTACGTTATGATTTTTCAAACATTTATGGGAACGTTATGATTTTCCAAACATTTATGGGACCGTTATGATTTTCCAAACATTTATGGGTGCGTTATGATATTCCATATCATGGGTTGTACGTTATGATTTTTCAAACATTTATGGGAGCGTTATGATTTTTCAAACATTTACCGGTACGTTATGACGAACCCTAAACCGGAAGTGACGTCGTATAACCACCGAAACCAAAACCGGAAGTGACATCATATAACCATAGCAAAAACCATGGGTTTTTCCAAAAAAAACTCAAATCCGGGTCCTTACTACTATTTTGCACACACACAAAATTAAATAAAAATTAATCTATTCTGGTTAATTCTTTATCAATCCGGTATATTTTGTTTACATAAATTCATTACTGAGTTCCATACGAATTGGCAAGCAGTTTAATATAGGCATATTATATCATTCGAAATGACTCGATCGGCAAGTTCAAACCGAGTCCAAAAGCTACATGTAACAGGCGTTTGCCTATCTATTTCTGATGAACATAAAATACCTGTAACCTCTAAGATTTACATTGCACCAAAGTTATTATTATGGTACATCATGTGAGCATGTTGTGTGTCAAGTAGTATTACAATATCTATCGAAGATTGAAAAGGACAGTGTAGATCGCTCAAGTTTCACTGTGGTACAGGGCGCGGGTGTAGTGTAGGCCCTAATGGTGGTTCTGGTGATACCGATACGTATACGAGCATGTGCACGTGTGTACTCTATACATTAGTAGATCAACTAAGAATGTAGGGTGTGTAGTGTTTTTCCACTGTGTTGTTCCCGTCTGGTGTATTGACATCATCGACTTTCAACCGGGAGTTTGGTCTGCCACACATGAGACTTGCTGTACCGTCGGCACATGTGTAATTCACACAGTCCGGATACAGCATGTCTGACTTGCACGCAATCCCTTGTGCATGGATTCACTATCATCACACAGCTATTAGCAAAGCTTTAAGAATATGAGAGGAGTGTGGTCTGAACATGTGTGCTCACTGGTATGTCATCATACATGATTTATGACGGACCAAAATCCAGAGTGACAACTAGCACACGTGGCTGCTGAAAATGACGTTCTCTGATTGGCTAAAGCGTCATTGACGTAAAAAATGATTGACAGCTTCGTAAGGTCAATTGTCAGCAATTCTACAAGCCCAGCATGTACATGTGTCTCCGTGGAAACGTCTGTTCCTTGCCTAAAAATAGCACACGATGACAAACGGATTACGTTTTTCTGCAGGCACATACATATACAGTCATCTTCCCAATGTGACTCCTACTTTTTTTCTCTAAAAATAGCACGCAATGACAAACGGATTACGTTTTTCTGCAGGCACATACATATACAGTCATCTTCCCAATGTGACTCCTACTTTTTTTCTCTAAAAATAGCACGCAATGACAAACGGATTATGTTTTCCTGCAGGCACATACATATACAGTCATCTTCCCTCGGTGACTCCTACTTTTTTTCTCTAAAAATAGCACGCAATGACAAACGGATTATGTTTTCCTGCAGGCACATACATATACAGTCATCTTCCCTCGGTGACTCCTACTTTTTTTCTCTAAAAATAGCACGCAATGACGAACGGATTATGTTTTCCTGCAGGCACATACATACACAGTCATCTTCCCTCGGTGTTTCCTACTTTTTTCTCTAAAAATAGCACGCAATGACAAACGGACTATGTTTTCCTGCAGGCACATACATATACAGTCATCTTCCCTCGGTGACTCCTACTTTTTTTCTCTAAAAATAGCACGCAATGACGAACGGATTATGTTTTCCTGCAGGCACATACATATACAGTCATCTTCCCTCGGTGACTCCTACTTTTTTTCTCTAAAAATAGCACGCAATGACAAACGGATTATGTTTTCCTGCAGGCACATACATATACAGTCATCTTCCCTCGGTGACTCCTACATTTTTTCTCTAAAAATAGCACGCAATGACAAACGGATTATGTTTTCCTGCAGGCACATACATACACAGTCATCTTCCCTCGGTGTTTCCTACTTTTTTCTCTAAAAATAGCACGCAATGACGAACGGATTATGTTTTCCTGCAGGCACATACATATACAGTCATCTTCCCTCGGTGACTCCTACTTTTTTTCTCTAAAAATAGCACGCAATGACAAACGGATTATGTTTTCCTGCAGGCACATACATATACAGTCATCTTCCCTCGGTGACTCCTACTTTTTTTCTCTAAAAATAGCACGCAATGACGAACGGATTATGTTTTCCTGCAGGCACATACATACACAGTCATCTTCCCTCGGTGTTTCCTACTTTTTTCTCTAAAAATAGCACGCAATGACAAACGGACTATGTTTTCCTGCAGGCACATACATACATGTATACAGTCATCTTCCCCCGGTGACTCCTACTTTTTTTGACATTAGAGCGTTGGGGGCGAAGCCCCCAACCCTCTACATGTCTATGTGCTGACTTTTTCATGGAGGTTTCATGCCAACCTATCGACGCACGTTTTGACATGTAAACGTTTAGATACCTACTTCAAATGAGGATTTTCTTTGTCCTTGACATAAAATCTCTCGAATTGATGGGAAACTTTGACTATTCCACAGATATATGAGGCATGAATCGATGTGCTAGGTTTGAGAAAATAACGTAAATGTTCAAATTATCTAGAAACGTCCCAAAATGGCGGAGCCGATGGAAATTGACGTTCCCAGAATGCAAAGCAAATTTTACCACAATGACGCGTATTTTGAAACACAATTTCTGTTCAGCAATTCGTGTATGCATACATGCATGTGTTTATTGTGGGCATCTGCGTGTGGACTTTTTTGGCGTTATGAAGTAAACACAGCGATTCGTCTGCGATGCCACGGCTACATTTACCGTAATTTGACGTATTTTATAACATGACAATTAAGCTGGTGTTCTGTGCTGGATTGCGAAGTCTTTTTATTCTTAACTGGTATTTTAATTTGCCCAGTAAAGGCATGTGTTAGGCTATATCTGATGTTATCAGATGCAGATATTCCTCATAGTTTCCAATGTTTTGAGGATATTTTCATGAGGTTCCATATCATTTTAGCAGGCATATCTGTTCCATTGATCGATTTTAAAATAAATGTTTACTTTACGATACGATTTAATATACGAAAACTGATATATACAAGAATATATACGAACCAAAATCCAAATCAACGACGACGGAAAACAATATATACAGAATATAAAATTACAGTAAGATAGAGTCCCAGGCGGCAGTAATCAGCAGTTCCCACGTGTGCGGATGAGGTGGTCAACGTCTCGTGTACGTCTCGGCGCGATGTCCAGCGTGTCTGGCGAGTCCTCTCGTGCGTCGGGCTTTTATTCACACAGCTGCCAGCAACCACCTGTAAATGAGAAAAACAAAACTCTGCCCACCAGGGTAGAGCAAAACAATGTAGAGCAAAACAATTGTACACGCCAGGAATAGAGCAATAAAGAAAAGATTTTTTTACTTGGCGGAATTTATACATTGTCTATGTAACACTTTCCCCCTTAAGAAAAGTTTGAACATAATGAAAACTTTCAATTTTTAGAACAGTTACTATACACTTTAGACTTTACCAATATTCGATATAATTCAAAATACACTTTACAAAGCTCGTGATAGAGCATCAGCTACGACATTCTCTATTCCTCGAATATGACGGATTTGTAAAATATACTCTTGTAGCAAGAGACTCCACCTCAGCAACCTCTGGTTTTTACCTCTCATCTTATTTATGAATGAGAGAGGATTGTGATCGGTGAAAACAATAATTGGAAATTGAGAACTACCCAGATACACATCAAAGTGCTGAACACCCAAAATATAAGCAAGTGCTTCTTTCTCTACAGTGGAATAATTCCTTTGTGCTTTGTTGAATTTTTTCGAGAAAAACGACACAGGACGTTCCAAACTATTTACATCCAATTGCCACAAAACAACACCAATGCCTACATCACTGGCATCAACATTGAGACAAAATTGCTTGCTAAAGTCTGGAGCTATCAAAACAGGACTGCTAGAGAGAATAGCCTTCAGCCTATCAAAAGCAAGCTGACAAACATCAGACCAGAGGAATTTCGCCGACTTCCCAAGAAGGTTTGTCAAAGGAGCAGCAATGCTGGAAAAGTTTTGGCAAAATTTCCGGTAGTATCCAACCATACCTAAGAAACGCATGACCTTTTTCGACTTAGGGACAACAAACTTCTCTATGGCATCGACCTTAGCAGACACATGTTTGACTTGACCTTGACCGACAACATATCCCAAAAATACTACGGTGGCCAATCCAAAGTCACTCTTGACCGGATTGATCGTCAAATTTGCACTTGAAACTCTCTAAAAGAAAAGGCGAATCTGCTGAAGATGCTCAGACCAAGTATCACTGTAAATGACAACATCGTCAATATACGCACTGCAACCATGAATATCACGTGTCATTTCATTGACAAGCCTTTGGAATGTTGCGGGTGCATTCTTCATGCCAAAAGGCATTACAGTATATTGATAGAGGCCTTCAGGCGTCACAAAAGCAGATATTTCTTTGGCACGATCACTTAATGGCACTTGCCAATATCCTTCCAATAGGTCAAACTTAGTAACAAATTTAGCATGTCCTACCCGGTCGACACAATCATCCACTCTGGGAATGGGGTACAAGTCTGTTTTTGTCAAGGAATTAACCTTGCGAAAGTCAGTGCAAAATCGAAGTGAACCATCAGGTTTTGGAACCAGAACACATGAGGAACTCCAGCTACTGTTACTGGGCTCAATGATCCCATTCTTCAACATGTATTCTATTTCAGCACGACACTGTTGTAGTTTCAGAGGAGTCATCCTGTAAGGATTTTGCTTGATTGGAGTTGCGTCTCCAACATCAACGTCATGATACACAGAATCAGTACGAGTCGGAACATCAGGAAATAAATGCTCAAAATCAGAAATGAGACAGGCCAAGTCCTGTTGCTGGCTCTCAGACAATGATTCAAGTTTAGAACCAATATTCTGCAACACGTTGGAATTTTTCAGACTAACCTGTACACCAACTTTATCAACATCAGAACTCTGATCTAATTTGTGGCATTCACAACAGCTACAAAATGACCATCATCATCGCTTCTGCTGTGATATTGCTTGAGCATGTTTATGTGACAGACTTGACTCGGTTTTTTCCTGTCTGGAGTTTTGACAACATAGTCGACTTCACTCAGTTTTTTCTGAACAACATAGGGACCAGAGTACCTCGCCTTCAACGGACTACCTTGAACAGGGAACAAAACTAGAACCCTATCGCCAGGGGTAAAGGAACGACTCCTAGCTTCCTCATCATACCACTGCTTCATTCGAGACTGTGCAGCAAGGAGATTCCTTTTTGCATAGTCTCTCACTTTGAAAAGCTTCTCTCGAAAACTTGCGACATATTTGAGAACACTAACAGGTGGATTTGGACTCAATCACGTTTCTTTGAGGATCGTAAGTGGTCCTCGGACTGAGTGTCCAAAAATGAGCTCGAAAGGGGAAACTCCCGAGGACTCCTGAACAGATTCTCCCACAGCGAACAACAACATAGGGACTCCTTCATCCCAGTCTTTACTATTCTCCAAGCAATAAGTGCGCATGATAGTCTTCAGAGTTTGATGGAATCTTTCCAACGCACCTTGACTCTCAGGATGATAAGCACTAGAATGATACTGCTGGATGTGCAGTTCTTGGATAACCTGCTTGAATAGCTTAGAAGTGAAGTTGCTGCCTTGATCAGATTGAACAGACTTTGTGAGTCCTACTGAGTGAAAAACTTCGTGAGTGCCCTGGTGATGGAACGTGCCTTGATCTTCCTTAGAGGTATGGCCTCAGGGAACCTAGTTGAAGAGCACATAATGGTCAACAAATACTCATTACCAGACTTCGTTCTAGGTAATGGACCAACACAATCCACTAACACTCGACTGAATGGTTCATCTACGACAGGAATTGGTTGGAGTGGAGCTTGGGGAATCTTTTGGTTGGGTTTACCAACAAGCTGGCAAGTATGGCATGTCTTGCAAAACCTGGCCACATCTTTCATCATTTTAGGCCAGAAGAAATGCTTAAGTATTCGACTGTAAGTCTTCTTAATACCCAGGTGACCAGCCATAGGCGATTCATGTGCTAGAGCAATATTCTCATTACGATGCTTTTGCGGTACCACAATCTGATACAACAGTCTCCAGTCCTCATCAACTGTAGCATCAGGTGGTCTAAATTTCCGCATGAAGATTCCATCCCTCACAACAAAGCAAACGGGAACCTGCATAGACTCTTCCTGTGTTAAAGCCTGCTCAAACAGAGGGCACAGTGACAAATCAGACTTTTGATCTGCAATAAGTTGCTTCCTGGAAACAACTGTTTTAGCATCTTTGACTGGCGTGGAATTGATGCTTAAGCCAGAATTGGAGTCATCTTCAATGGCGAGGAAGGTGTCAGACCCAGTTCTCAAGAAATCTTCACTTGACCATAACATCCTCAGCAACTACCGGCCAATATCAAACTTGGCATTCATGTCCAAATTATTGGAAAAGGTTGTTGCTGCCCAGCTAAGGTCTCACTTAGAAGTTAACAACCTGCTGGAACCGCTGCAATCTGCATACAGAGCAGGACACAGCACAGAAACCGCGCTGCTTCGAGTACACAACGACATCATTTGTACTGTGGGGAATGGACGAGCTGTCCTGCTCGTCCTTCTTGATCTTTCTGGGGCGTTCGACACCGTGAACCATCCGTGTCTAATCAGCAAACTACACCAGATAGGTGTCAAGGATACTGCTCTTTCTGTGGTTTTCATCCTATCTTGATAGCCGTACCCAATCGATCTGTGTAAATGGCGTGCGTTCCGAGTTAAAGTCACTGGAGTTCGGTGTGCCCCAAGGGTCCATATTAGGGCCACTGCTTTTCATCCTGTATACGTCTTCCTTGGGTCGACTTCTACGCAGTCTTGACATCAGCTATCACATCTACGCAGACGATAGTCAATTTTACATCACCTTTAAGCCAGATGAGATCAGCACTGCCACTCACAGAATGGAGCAATGTATAACTTCTGTGCAAAGGTGGATGGTACAACATCAACTCAAAATGAATGACAACAAAACTGAAAATGTTGTCATATCATCAAAACAAGTCGCTAAAAAACTTGACATGCCATTGCTGAGTATCGGCCCCTTGTCCATTCAGCCATCTAAGACTGCTCGCAACATGGGTGTCATTATTGACACAAATGCCTCAATGGAAGCACACATTTCAGCAATGTGCAAGAGTGCATACTTCCATATTCGGAACATTTGCAAAGTTAAAAGGTGTCTGGATCGAGACTCACTTGAACAAGTTGTCCATGCGTTCATAACTTCCGAGCTGGACTTCTGTAACTCTCTGTTGTGCGGATACCCATCAACACTGATTGCGCGTCTCCAAAGAGTACAAAATGTGGCAGCACGGATTATAACTGGTCATTCTAAATTTGAGCCCATAACACCAGTATTACGTGCTTTACACTGGCTGCCTGTTGTACAGCGCATCAAATTCAAGGTGCTTGTTCTCGTGTACAAGTGTGTGACGCATGCAGCTCCAGTGTATCTCCAGGAGCTCATCTGTCCATATCGACCACCAAGGGGACTACGTTCTTCCAAACAGCTTCTGCTGACTGTACCACACACCACCTCTGCTTTTGCTCAACAGCGTGCTTTCAGCATTGCCGGTCCGTCATTATGGAATTCACTGCCCCTCAACATCAAGGCCGCATCTAGTCTCGAGAACTTTGAAACTGCTCTTAAAACACACCTTTTTATAGAGTACTTTGGTCCTTAAATGTTTACCTTGTTCTTGTTTCATGTACCTTTTTGTACAACATTTGTTTTACACATTGTACACTTTGTATCATAGCGCTTTAGAGCACATTATGTGGATTTTACGCTATACAAAATGAATTATTATTATTATTAAATCAACATCACCCTCAGGTGAAAAGCTCACAACAGGATCAGTGCTGCTCTTCTTAGCCATAGCTCGTGTTATCCATGGATATTAGGGGACCCACAGCTCCTTCCACGTCCTGGCTGAGAACAATGGGTGTATTGGGATCGTCACCTCTCTTAATCACCTCGATTCGAACTGTACGTTCCTATCCCTCTATCGTAAAGGAACGAGCCGGAGAGTCGGTCAGATCGACCATTTCAGCATCATCTTAGAGGAATACAGGAATATTCCAAAACTGATCTACTTATTCATTTTACAGTTCACGCACAGTACTTCTTAATTTTCACTCAAAATGTTCATCCAACTTCAACAGCTAACATTATAATCGCAATGTACTTCTCTCTTGATTATGATATTTTTCCTTAGCTTCAAAGATTTGTAGCAGACCACACAGAAATGACAAGTCTTAACTCCTTGCAAACTTTCCCCGGAATGACCTACACTCGCTGTGTGTGACCTATTGTTTATAGTGTATCCCTATACGGTGGGGCGAGGGCGTGATTACGTTTTACTGAATGAAATCTGCATGCGCTGGTTGTCCGCCTAATTAGACAGTAACACTGTCTAATTAGACTGGTAACAGTCAGTCTTCCTCCTCTGGTTTGCTTCCCAGTTCGTCTTGGCAGAGGGGTAGCCTCTCTCCGTCCA
Source organism: Terebella lapidaria (assembly GCA_949152475.1). Classification (NCBI taxonomy): domain Eukaryota; kingdom Metazoa; phylum Annelida; class Polychaeta; order Terebellida; family Terebellidae; genus Terebella; species Terebella lapidaria. Next base: position 3,251,917 of record OX424565.1, on the reverse strand, counting down.
ATTTTCCTTGTACATTACACGATTCCTGGATATCTAGCTCCTTGCATACCACTGTATTCACTGACTGCTTACAAATTACTGGTCTTTCCTGTCTGGCCAATCACTATTGTGTTTAGTGGGGGATTTTGATGGGGTTGTCGTGTCAGCTTTAGATTTATGTGGCGATTTTGCCCAAAGAATGCAATAGGAATTTGGCTTTTCACACGCTATTCTTGTTCTGGCCACCTTGTACTCGAAGCATGTGTGTCGCTGAGTGACGTACTGTCTGCTCATTCCACTATACTGAAATAATGGTCTGATGTCACGCCCTTGCTCACGTGTACTGCTAGCTATATAAACTAGCAGCCCATCTTACTTTCTCGGAGTTGTCTCAGAGCAGTCAAGGCGAGAGGACGACGGTGGACACGACCATGTGCTCCACGTCCCTTTTGTCTGGCTAAGAGGGTCTGCGGGGACCCCGGGGGCAATTTCTAATCTGTGGCCCAGGAGGGGGGGGGAGCTACTTTGATCTGGGGTGCACGCCCTGTGGAACGGTAGTCTCTCACCCCCAAATGGTGCGACACAGGCTCTGGCAGACTGTCCGACTTTCCGGGGTTCTATCCCGTGAGGCCGGCCAACAACAAGCCCATGTGTGCCGGGTTGTGGATGCCGCTCCCATGACTCCCATGCTCGTCACACCGGGCTATATTACCATGATGTATACATATGTCTATATGATGTATGAAGGCCGCACTTGTTCGGCGGACTGTTACCTGGTTATAGTTAGGTAATTAAGTGCGGGGTGCTTGCACCCTAGGTAGCGGGCGTCAACCGTTATATTGGGGCTGTGACCAGGTTCAGTCCGACGACGTCCCATTGCAGCCTACTGCGTAGTATCTTTGCCTCTCATCCCTAGGGACCGCCTGATCTCCGGGACATACTCGATAAAATGAGTGATGACAAAATAGCAAGCAAAACTCACTCCCAAACCAGCCCTGAGCTCCGGAAGCTCTGGCCCCGTGGAAAGTCGTCCGGACTACCGGCAGGACATGTCCCAGACCGCAGAGACGTCCCCGATTGTCCCCGGACGTAGAGTCGAACTCTGCGGGGTTGCAATATGTGTTGCAACCGGAAGTCATCTTCGGTTTACCAGGCGCGAGTGGCACGCCCTCCATGGTCCGGACTGCAGAACCTAATGGTGCTCTACCTTCTGCAAGAAACAGAGTTTCTGGCAACGGTGCCCAGCCCGGGACAGTTTGATAGACTGTACCAGCTTCCTCACCCGGCCGGGTCGATCCCTTGAGGACCCCCGGTCCAGATGTCACACAGTCCATCAGGAGTGCGATTGATCAGCTCACTAACTCGCTCAATGAGCTGGCCCCCTCCGGCCACTGCGACCGCGGCTGGTCGCCTCACACTAGCCGACCTGACCATAGGACAAGCTCTGCAGAGTGGCTGACAGAGAGGGAGCGGCGGTTGATTCAGATTGTGCTAGAGGAATAGAAATGCAGTCAGCCCGCCACACCGAGTCTGGATGGTGCCTTAAAGCCCAGGGATGCCCGGGTAATTAAGTGCGGGGTGCTTGCACCCTAGGTAGCGGGCGTCAACCGTTATATTGGGGCTGTGACCAGGTTCAGTCCGACGATGTCCCATTGCAGCCTACTGCGTAGTATCTTTGCCTCTCATCCCTAGGGACCGCCTGATCTCCGGGACATACTCGATAAAATGAGTGATGACAAAATAGCAAGCAAAACTCACTCCCAAACCAGCCCTGAGCTCCGGAAGCTCCGGCCCCATGGAAAGTCGTCCGGACTACCGGCAGGACATGTCCCAGACCGCAGAGACGTCCCCGATTGTCCCCGGACGTAGAGTCGAACTCTGCGGGATTGCAATATGTGTTGCAACCGGAAGTCATCTTCGGTTTACCAGGCGCGAGTGGCACGCCCTCCATGGTCCGGACTGCAGAACCTAATGGTGCTCTACCTTCTGCAAGAGTTCCGGCAACGGTGCCCAGCCCGGGACAGTTTGATAGACTGTACCAGCTTCCTCACCCGGCCGGGTCGATCCCTTGAGGACCCCCGGTCCAGATGTCACACAGTCCATCAGGAGTGCGATTGATCAGCTCACTAACTCGCTCAACGAGCTGGCCCCTCCGGCCACTGCGACCGCGGCTGGTCGCCTCACACTAGCCGACCTGACCATAGGACAAGCTCTGCAGAGTGGCTGACAGAGAGGGAGCGGCGGTTGATTCAGATTGTGCTAGAGGAATATAAATGCAGTCAGCCCGCCACACCGAGTCTGGATGGTGCCTTAAAGCCCAGGGATGGCCGGTCCGCCAGTCCTGCCCCAGATTATTGTGAAGCTGCAGGTGTCGGTGGCCCAGGTTATGGGACCACGCCTGATCGGCGGCTTGGAGGCACCACATTGGCTATGATCTCTGCTGTTCCCGTGGCGGGATCTGTGGGTGCTTGGTCGAGCTTTGCTCCGGGAGCTAGCTAGCAACCTGCGGCTTCAGCCCCTAGCTGTGCCGGCTACCCTGCCTTGCTTGCATCCTATCCATTAGGATTGTTGGGGGCTCCCGCCGCATTTAGTAGGAGTGGGATGCCCACAGTGCATACCCATCCCGCAGATTGATGTGCGTTCACCTCAGACCCAATGCCAACCGGCCCTGCTACTATTGCAGTAAGCAGGGGCACTTCTGGTTGCAGTGTCCGGAGTTGTTGGAGTGCTTGCGGGCCAGCGGCTATAAGAGCAGCCTGCCCGAGCCCCGACAAAGGAACTCTTCCCTCCGGCCAGGTCTTTCGGGATAACAACAGCGCCCTCTGTGTGAGGGAAGCTGAAGCCGGACTTGGTGGTTGATATAACTCCACCGGGAGTGGTCCTTGAGGATCCGTCTAGCTCTTTCGCCACTGAGGCAGACAACGGGGATCCCGTTGCGGAATCCAGTATCCTGGGCGAAACTTCATCGAGTCACTTGACGTGTGTGCTGGTTAGGGATCCGTGCTGGTGCGGTTCCTAGTTGATTCCGCGGGAGCCTGCTTTCCTGTTTTGTTGCTCGGAATACTTAATACTGGGTATTGCTTCTATGTCTATTCCACAGCATCAAGCTGGGATGAGAAAGTACTGTTTATAACAGCGTGACTCTCTCTGCCACCAAGGTAGGATTTAATGAACTGGCTCACTTTGCCATGAACACCAAAGCGATAGTAAAGTCAGTTCAGGAGAAGATTGTGTTCAACTAGATCAAAAACATCGCAAGCAGCACCACTCTGTCCGTGTCCACTTCTCTATAGACATTGTTCATAACATCTATGATAGCTGTTTCGGTACTGCAATTTTCGGTGTAGGCAGACTGGTGACTCTCAATGTTGCCAGTCGTCCGTGTATGGTCAATGAGTTGGTCGCACGCCGCTTTGTCTATCACTTTCCTAAGAAAAGGCACGTTGATACAGGTCGAAAATTACTGTTGTCCGCAATGTCAAGTCCAAGTTTTTTCAAAAGTGGTTGTACCACGGCTTGTTTAAGTTCAACAATAGCGTCCGAATTAGAGTTTAACCAGTGTTTTGGAAATGGATCGAGCTCATAGGTTTTTGAAGACAGGCACTTGAGGATTCCGACTGTGTCATTTACCGAGATGATAGGAAACGGTTCACAATGCTGAGAGGTCGAAAAATCAGACTAATTGCAGACTCGTTTATAGTCCCCTTGGTGATCACGGAAGATGTTTTTATAACATTGGCACACTTCTCGACAAACAATCTGACCTTGAGGCGTTTCCACAACCTCTCCATAGGAGTCCGTCGTATTTCGTCCCTGAAGTTGTCATTTATCCATAACGGCTTCTGCTCCGACGTCACCACCTTGACCCGTTTGGTCTTGACTGGGCCAGATCATCGAGTAATGTTTTCGACCTCCAGTAGGCATTCGCCAAGGAGATTTTGTACTTGGGCTTCATGGCGACAGGCACAGGTGTTCGTCTGGGCCCTGCGAAGATCGAGGCCATGCAGCACTGGCCCCGGCCTTGTAACGTGGCGACGTGAGGTCCTTCTTGGGCTTCGCGAGGTACTACCACCGGTTCATTCGAGGCTTCGCAGAGATCGCGCGCCTCCTCACTATCATCATGGAAAAGGGCACCGATTTTGTCTGGGAGGCTTCCCAGGGGGTAGCTTTTGCAGCCAGCGTGTGTGTGTCTTCATAACCTGCCACACAAACACATCTATATTTCTACTAATCAACACACACGTATTGAAACATGGTGGCAGCGGTAGTGAACTTTGAATACTAAGGACCTAAAAAAGCCAGTATTCGGAAGTAAACTTGTGCTACAAGATATGTTTTTCTGTCGATGTTGACATGCCATCGCGTCACTTCGCGATTCAGCACACACAGAACTGTGACAGTGATACACAACCACGTGGTTGTGACTAATGCAAAGTTTGCTATAGTGACTTATCGGAGTATATGAAACAGTGAATGTGAATGTGCTACTGTTCTGGAGTAGGAGAGACAATTTATTTGTGCCATTGGACAGCTTGTTCAGGAATAAACAGTAGATGCACGCTGTCTGTCGACACCATCGTCTGGATCTATAAATAGCTCGTATCTATGAATAGCACGCTGCTTGTGCGGCCATCGATTTTTGCATGTGGCAAGTACTTTCAGGCTTGGTCAAAAGTATTGTGACAGGACTGACTCGATATGGGTGACGAGGAAGGAGGTGATCCTGGTGGTAATAACACACCTGCCCAGCCTAACAATTTGGCTCTGCCGATGTTCCAAATAAAACCTCCCGACCCTCTGAAGTTGGATAAAAACTGTGCTAATAACTGGAAATTATGGAAGCAAGTTTGGGAGCATTATTGTGTTGTATCAAACATCAAAACCCAAGCTGTAGCATACCAACGATCATTTCTACTCGCAATCATTGGCACAGCTGCTCTACAAGTGTACAATGGTTGTGATCCACAGGATACTGATACAGTTGCGGACATCTTGAATAAACTAGATGCACACATTCTTGGGGAAGTGAATGAAACCTTTGAACCCTACAAATTTAACACACGTTCCCAGAAGCCAGATGAATCCATTGACTTTTACGTATCAACGCTGAAAACCCTTGTGAGAACTTGTAACTTTTGTGACTGTCTGTGTGATGGTCTACTCAGAGATAGGATTGTCTTGGGGATCAGAGACGATAGGACAAGACAACGTGTCTTGCAGGAGCGTGGACTGACACTCGCTAAGTGCCTCGACATATGTCGCAGCTATGAAAATACCGCTACTCAGATAAAAGTGATCTCAGGACAGAATGAAGTCTGGTGGTTGCACCAGTGGTTGCAGACCGAAGCAGAGACAACTACTTCAAGCTTCACCTGCAAAAGCAAGTCCCTCCTCTGGACAAGCTTCTAGAAGACATCAGGGACAAAATCGTGCACTACCTGAAATAAACTGCAAATTCTGTGGTCAGAGACATCTCAAGAAAAAGGAAATGTGCTATGCATGGGGGAAGACGTGTAACGAATGTCATGCTGAAAACCACTTCTCCAACTGCTGTCCCCCAAACTTCAAGAAAAAACTCCATGCTGTTGCTGATCAAGATACAGACTCAGACAGTGAACTTGTTTGCGCGCTAGGCTCCACACTGCCTGTTGATGATGCGGGACCCATCTATGCCGAGATGGAAGTACAAGGAGAAGACCTTGTCAAGTTCCAAGTGGACCCTGGAGCCACGGTGAATGTCATTCCTCAATGCTTCATCAAAAATGTGTTACTACAGCCATCCTCTACCAAGCTGGAAATGTACAACAAAACGGTGGTCAAGACCCTCGAAAAATGTAGACTGATTCTAAAGAAAACTCAAGTACAATGTTGAGTTTCAAGTTGTGGAACAGAATCTAAACCCTCTTTTGTGCCGTAAAACAGCAGAACAGATGCAACTGGTCACTGTAAAATACATCATCAGAGTCATCAGAGCAAGAATCGACCTATGAGTCTGTGTTTGAAGCCAATCAGCTAGGAAGCTTTCCTGGAAGTGTACATCTCCACACTCCCAATGATGCTAAACCTGTTCAGTGTCCACCTAGGAGACTGCCACTGACTGTAAAACCGAAACTCAAATTGGAACTGGATAACTTAGTCAAACTTGAAGTGTTGAAACCTGTGGACGAACCGTCTGAGTGATGTTCACAAATGTCTGTACAGAGCAAAGCTAGTGGGAAAATGAGGATCTGCCTTGATCCAAGAGCTCTCAATCAGGTCTTACAGAGAGAAATCTACCCTCTGCCCATTATAGAAGACATCTTGCCTGACCTTGCTGAGGCTAAAGTGTTCAGTAAAGCTGATCTCGCTCATGGCTACTGGCACTGTAAACTTGATGAAGAAAGTAGCCGTCTCACTAAGTTCATCACACCTTATGGTAGATACGGATGGCTCAGTCTACCATTTGGACTCAGTGTGAGCTCTGAAATCTTTCAGCGCTAGCTGAATAAGAACCTGCAAGGACTCAGTGGTGTTGTCTGTGTTGCAGACGACATTCTCATCTTTGGAAAAGATGAAAACGACCACAACAGAAACTTGGAGAAGTTTCTACAACGATGTCAGGAAAAGAACATCAAGCTCAACAAGGAAAAAACTGTACTTAGAACAGACCATCTCGACTTTCTCGGACACATAGTTACCAAGGAAGAACTAAAACCAGACGAGAGGAAGGTAGCAGCAATACTCAACATGGAAAAACCTACAGACAGGGAAGGAGTATGGAGACTTCAAGGAACTATCATTTATCTGGCCAAGTTCCTGCCAGATATCTCTTCTGTTATGGATCCAATCCGGCAACTCACTCGCAAGGATGTCCCATGGCACTGGGACAAGAACCATGACAAAGCCTTCACTGAGGTGAGACGGCTTGTGATTTCAGCACCCATTCTCTCATTCTATGACCCTGCTGTAGAACTTGTCATCCAGTGTGATGCATCCAGTACAGGCCTAGGAGCGGTACTACTACAGAATGACAGACCTCTTGCTTATGCAAGCCGTGCTCTTTCCAGAACTGAGGTAGAGTACGCACAGATCAAGAAAGAATGTCTGGCGATTGTATTATCTCTCGAAAAGTTTCATCAATAAACTTTTGGCAGGAAGAACTTTTCATCAGAAAACCATAGACCAACTCAAAAAAGCGACATCCGTCTCAGACACGATGAAGCTTCTCAAGAACGTCATTCTCCAATGCTGGCCAGAAGGCAGGCAACTCTTACGCCAGCCTGTGGTACCCTACTTCTCTATGAGAGATGAACTCACCGTCCATGATGGTCTTGTGTTCAAAGGAAAACCAGTGGTCATTCCTGACGCACTCCGAGCTAGCATTAAAGACAAACTGCACAGCTCACACCTCGGAGTTGAAAGCATGCTGAGAAGAGCCAGGGAGTGTGTCTATTGGCCAGGTATGACACAAGACATAAGACAGGTTGCGGAAGCCTGTGAAGCATGTATCTATAGTTGACAACAGCAGAAGGAAACTCTGATCGCTGATCCAGTGTATAATCCTTGGGAGGAAGTCGCAACAGATTGTTCTCATGGGACAACAAGGACTACCTGATAACAGTAGACTATTACAGTAACTACTGGGAAGTTGACAGACTACACAGCACTTCCTCAGAAGCAGTTATCAGCAAACTTAAGCGCCATTTCTCAAGATTCGGCATTCCGTCTACACTTGTTTCTGACAATGGTCCTCAATTTGCATGCACGGAGTTCATGGAATTTGCCAGCAACTGAGACTTTGAACACTGTACAAGCTCGCCAGGACACCCAAATGCCAATGGCAAAGCAGAAAATGCCATGAAAGCAGCAAAGACAATGCTCAAGAAATGTGCGGTGTCCAAGTCTGATACTGCTATGGCACTACTGGAGATAAGGAACACTCCGTCTCAAGGAACAAACACGAGTCCAGCACAGAAACTGATGAACCGACGCACAAGGACTCTACTCCCGATGACAGACACTCTTCTGGAACAACATGGTGACAAATACAGTTTGATGGACAAACGGAAGATCACAGAAAACTCTGGGAAACTAGCTGAGAAGTACAACAGAACAGCAAAAGACTTACCAGAACTCCAGGAGGGAGATACTGTCCGTCTGAAACCTTTCAGATTGGGTCAGAAATTCTGGGACAAGGCGGTTGTCAACAAACGTTTGGACGAACGTTCCTACGAGGTGGAAAACTCTGCTGGTGTCCGACGAAAAAAAGGATACACCTGCGAAAGACAAACAAGTGTACTCCAGATCTGACAAGCTATCCAGAGCCCGTCGTGTCACAGGATAAGGCACCTGACATTCCTCATTCTGTTACCTCACCAGCAGTGCAAGCAGAACCAACTACAGCCTTACCTGACAAGTCGACGTCATCAGATGCCACAGCTTGACCAACGATCATCAGACGATCACAGAGAGAAAGGAAACCACCAACTTACCTGAAAGACTTTGAGTTGTCGAAATGAGTTTGGATATGAATGAACGTTATAACATCGTATTATGTATGAGCTGTTTTCATGATGGTTTTATTGAATACTAGTAATTTCTTGTTCTCTTGCTATTGGTAAAATAACCAGTTCTTTTCTGAAAACGGAAGGATGTTAAAATATCCGGTTCACTATGGCATTTTTATTTTAACCAGCTCTGTATGTGGTGTCACGTGATTAAATGTTGTTGTTCAAGATGGCAGCCAGCGTGTGTGTGTCTTTACAACCTGTCACACAAACACATCTATATTCCTACTAATCAACACACACGTATTGAAACAACCTCCAGAAAGCCCTGGTAGCAGCACCTGTGCTCCGGCACCCGCTCCCAGACTGTGAGTTCATTTTGGACATGGACGCAAGTAACTTTGGGCAGACCCAGAGGGTTCAGGGGGAAAGCTTAGGGGGTAAAAAGCTGAAAATAGCTCCTAACCATGCTCTAGGCCAAAACTTCGGTTTTATGGGGAATTCTTCACGACTTACGGGGAAAGTTAAGATAGAAAATTTAACATTGAGTTAGCCCGTAAGGTCCGTCCGTTAGCACGTCCGATCTCGGCGGTGTCCTCTCAGGTCGTGGATGGACAGGAGCATGTGTAGCTTATGCGAGTGTTGCCTTGAGCCGCTCTCAAATGAACTATTGCACGACTCACCGCGAGCTCCCCATGGTTGTTACTACGCATTACTTGTTGGGGCGGCATTTCCAATTGCAGACTGATCACAGTTTGCTCCAATGGCTGCTAACTATACCAAGGCCGATGGCTTGATGGCCCGGTGGCTTGTCAAACTCCAGGTATGACATGAAACTTGAGCACTGCGCCGGAAAGCAACATGGCAATGCTGACAAACTGTCACATTCCATGAGTGGAAGAATCCGGACTGCGCATGAATGACACCGTTCCAGTGTGGCGAGGATTCTTCGACAGACTCGGACCTGGACCTTCTGGGAAGGCCACAAGCCGACACACTCTTCAGCACCATGGTGACCCATGGTGACCTGGTTATGAGCGGCAGTTGCCCCCTGTGGTATTGGCCGCTGGCGCGCAGCCGGACGTGACAGATGAGGAACCTACCTACTTGGGCAGCTACTCTCTGGAGCAACTGGCTGTGAAGCAAAGGGCGGACAGCGCCCCGGCGCCGGTAATAAAAGTCCTGGAGGCTGAAATCTTTGAAGGCCAAGTGGAAGACCTACGAGGAGGAGACACAATGTCTGGTCTCCCAGTGGGACCGGCTCGCCCTCTGCGGAGGCCTCATTTACCAGCGCTATGAGCCTCCGCACCCGTGGCCGTCTACTGTAAACGTACAAACTTTCGCGGTGTATTAATTTCGCGGATTTCGCGTTTGAAAAGAAAACCGTACCATTTCAAAAAGTACACGAAAGTGGATAAAACTAGACGTCAAGGAGGCATTTCGGTGTGATGATTAATTTATAATATATACTAGATATCGACGAAAATGAAAAATGTCGTCTCCGCAAAAAAAGATACCGTTAAATGATACCCCTTAGACATGTTTGTCTAGGACGACGAGTCCGAAAAAAAAGTCTGTTTCGCTCTACGACTCGGTGTTTCCGAGATATCGACGAAAACGAAAAATGCCAACTCGGCAAAAAATTGTTTAGTCAAGGTCAAAGTTCATCCATAATACATATAAGATAAATGTTGTCTAGAGCGACGAGTCTGAAAATAACGTCCGTTTCACTCTACGACACACCGTTCCCGAGATATCGACGAAAACGCAAAATACCGACTCGGCAAAAAAATTTTGGGTCAAGGTCAAAGTTCATCCATAATACCCCTTAGACATGTTTGTCTAGGGTGACGAGTCCGAAAATAATGTCCGTTTCGCTCTACGACACACCGTTTCCGAGATATCGACGAAAACGAATAATGCCGACTCGGCAAAAAAATTTCGTGTCAAGGTGAAAGTTCATCCATAATACCCTTAAGACATGTTTGTCTAGGGCGACGAGTCCGAAAATAACGTCCGTTTCGCTCTACGACGCACCGTTTCCGAGATATCGACGAAAACAAAAAATAATGACTCGGCAAAAAAATTTCGGGTCAAGGTCAAAGTTCATCCGTAATACCCTTTAGACATGTTTGTCTAGGGCGACGAGTCCGAAAATAACGTCCGTTTCGCTCTACGAAGCACCGTTTCCGAGATATCGACGAAAACGAAAAATGCCGACTCGGCAAAAAAATTTCGTGTCAAGGTGAAAATTCATCCATAATACCCTTAAGACATGTTTGTCTAGGGCGACGAGTCCGAAAATAACGTCCGTTTCGCTCTACGACGTACCGTTTCCGAGATATCAACGAAAACGAAAAATGCCAACTCGGCAAAAAAATTTCGGGTCAAGGTCAAAGTTCATCCATAATACCCCTTAGACATGTTTGTCTAGGGCGACGAGTCCGAAAATAACGTCCGTTTCGCTCTACGAAGCACCGTTTCCGAGATATCAACGAAAACGAAAAATGCCGACTCGGCAAAAAAAATTCGTGTCAAGGTGAAAGTTCATCCATAATACCCTTAAGACATGTTTTTCTAGGGCGACGAGTCCGAAAATAACGTCCGTTTCGCTCTACGAAGCACCATTTCCGAGATATCGACGAAAACGAAAAATGCCGACTCGGCAAAAAAAATTTTGGGTCAAGGTCAAAGTTCATCAATAATACCCCTCAGACATGTTTGTCTAGGACGACGAGTCCGAAAATAACGTCCGTTTCGCTCTACGACGTACCGTTTCCGAGATATCGACGAAAACGAAAAATGCCGACTCGGAAAAAAAATTTCGGGTCAAGGTCAAAGCTCATCCATAATACCCATTAGACATGTTTGTCTGGGCGACGAGTCCGAAAATAACGTTCGTTTCGCTCTACGAAGCACCGTTTCCGAGATATCAACGAAAACGAAAAATGCCGACTCGGCAAAAAAATTCGGGTCAAGGTCAAAGTTCATCAATAATACCCCTTAGACATGTTTGTCTAGGGCGACGAGTCCGAAAATAACGTCCGTTTCGCTCTACGACACACCGTTCCCGAGATATCGACGAAAACGAAAAATGCCGACTCGGGAAAAAAATTTGGGGTCAAGGTCAAAATTCATCCATAATACCCCTTAGACATGCTTGTCCAGGGCGACGAGTCCGAAAATAACGTCCGTTTCGCTCTACGACGCACCGTTTCCGAGATATGCAGGATGCCTCAAGGATGACTCAGCAAAAAATTATTTCGACCTCTAGGTCAAAGGTCGTTTGACGTATCGATCCCAAAATCAATAGGGTTCTTCCCTGTTGATATATAAACCTCCGTGCAAAATTCTGCAACTATTGCCTGAATATTTTTCGAGTTATCGTCCGGAAACCAAGTTTCAAGATCAGCCTCGATTTCATCCTCAAGGACCTCACGGACCTCGGAGCCGGATCAAAAAAAATAATACACCCTAGAGATGTTTGTCTAGGGCGACGAGTCCGAAAATAACGTCCGTTTCGCTCTACGATGCACGGTTTCTGAGATATGCAGGAAGCCTCAAGGATGAATCAGCAAAAAATTATTTCGACCTCTAGGTCAAAGGTCGTTTGACGGATCGATCCCAAAATCAATAGGGTTCTTCCCTGGTGGCATATGAACCTCCATGCAGAGTTCTGCAACTATTGCGTAAATATTTTTCCAGTTATCGTCCGGAAACCAAGTCTCAAAATTAGCCTTGATTTCATCCTCACGGACCTCACGGACCTCGGATCCGGCTCAAAAAGAATAGCGTTCTTCCACATATCATTTCTGACTTGTGGTGAAAATTTGACGAGGGTCCGTCAAGGCAATCTAAAGTTATCGTCCGGAAACCAAAAGTGGCGGAAGAAAAGAAAAAAAAAAAAAAAAAAATTCTGCTAAAACCATAAAGGCATTTCTGCCGAAATGCCTTAATTAAATATGTTGCGTGGACATGAATATTTATTGGATGATTATGACATTATTATGATTATAACTACATTACAACACAATATTAGAAAATGAGTTCAGAGGTCAAATTCGAGGTCACGAGAATTTCCAGCATATACAGGGTGTTCAAAAAGTCTCTGTGCACTTCGTAACGTTGTCTGATAGGCATGGAAAGGTAACCGTACCATTTCAAAGAGTACACGAAAGTGGATAAAATTAAATATGTTGCGTGGACATGAATATTTATTGGATGATTATGACATTATTATGATTATAACTACATTACAAAACAATATTAGAAAGTCATGTGTGTCTTCTTTCGCAAGAAAGATATTTTTTGGTCCAACAGGTACGGGGTCATGAATGAAAATAATCCATAGAAGTTGAACTAGATGTCAAGGCCTAAAGATACCATGGAGGCATTTCGGTGTCAAGACTTATTTGTAATATTTATAACATGTTTACCATGGGCTCTACAATGCTCTACGACAAACTGTTTCCAAGATATCGAAGAATGCCGAAGAATGCCGACTCGGAAAACGAAGAATGCCGACTCGGCGAAAAAAATTCAGGTCAAGGTCAAAATTTATTAATAATACCCCTTAGACATGTTTGTCTAGTGCCACGAGTGCGAAAATAACGTCCGTTTCGCTCTACGACGCACTGTTTCCGAGATATCGACGAAAACGAAAAATGCCGACTCCACAAAAAAATTTCAGGTCAAGGTCAAAGATCATCCATAATACCCCATATACATGTTTGTCTAGTGCCACGAGTGGTAAAATATAACGTCCGTTTCGCTCTACGACGCACCGTTTCCGAGATATCGACGAAAATGAAAAAATGCTGACTCGACAAAAAAATTTCAGGTCAAGGTCAAAGTTCATTCATAATACCCCTCTGTCATGTTTGTCTAGGGCAATGAGTCCGAAAATAATGTCCGTTTCGCTCTACGACGTACCGTTTCCGAGAAATCGACGAAAACGAAAAATGCCGATTCGGCAGAAAAATTCAAGGTCAAGGTCATCCTTGATACCCTTTAGACATGTTTGTCTAGGGCGAAATAACGTCAGTTTGGCTCTCGGACGCACCGTTTCCGAGATATCAACAAAAACGAAAAATGACGACTCCGTGAAAAAATTCCAGGTCAAGGTCAAAGTTCATCCATAATGCCCCTCAGACATGTTTGTCTAGTGCCACGAGTCCGAAAATAACGTCCGTTTCGCTGTACGATGCACCATTTCCGAGATATCGACGAAAATGAAAAATGCCGACTCGGCAGGAAAATTCAAGGTCAAGATTGAATCCTTAATACCCCTTAGACATGTTTGTCTAGGGCGACGAGTCCGAAAATAACGTCCGTTTCGCTCTACGATGCACCGTTTCCAAGTTATGCAGGGAACCTCAAGGATGACTGGGCAAAAACTCTTCCGCCCTCTAGGCCAAAGGTCGTTTGACGGATTGATCCCAAAATCAATAGGGTTCTTCCCTGTTGATATATGAACCTCCATGCGAAGTTCTGCAGCCATGCAGCCAAGTTTTAGCCTACATACTTTTTGAGTTATCGTGCGGAAACAAAAGTCCAAAAAACAACATTGATTCCATCCTCACTTACCTCAAGGAAAAAAGATTCTGCTAAAACCATAAAGGCATTTCTTAATAAATTTTGAGAAAATTCAAAATGACCTCCAAAAACAGAATGTATTTTTCTCACAAAAAAGGTCATGTTCACCTTCCAAGGTCATTGAAAGTCAAATTCAAGGTTTACCATTCAAACTGCAATATATGATTTCCCATCTGAATGTGCCAATACTTAGGCTCTATTTTGCAGTGTACTTGGGCCGAAGCGCCATGACAAAAAAAAACGCACCTAATAATCTGATAATCTGCCCGGGCGGATTGCTAATCTGCCCGGGCGGACTAATAATCTGCCCGGGCGGATATGATACTTGGGCCGAAAAATCAATAATAATAATGATAAAGATTGGGGTATGTCCGACTTTGGTCGCACTTACCCCATGGGGTAAGTGAGACTCGCATCATCTTCTTAAACCATAGTTTAATAAGGAAATGCCTGTATTCCATTTTAATATCATTCTAGCTTCCATTTCATTAGTCCGCCCGGGCAGAATATTAATCCGCCCGAGAGATTATTAGTCCGCCCGGGCAGATTAAATTTTTTTTGTCATGGCGCTTCCTGGCTTTCGCACAAAATGAACAGTGACTTGATTTGAGACGAATTTTTTTTTTCGCCTACCGGTCAAAAAATCAAAATGGCCACTACATGCAGACCGTCATTTCAAAGGCAACAAAACTTATACACATCACAAAGGTACATAAGGAGAATCTTATACATGATTTTGAGGAAAAGTGTCTGAATAAACTCTGAGAAAAGGGTCATCAAAGACAAAATTCATCGTTTTTTTTCGACCAAAAAGGTCGTTTTGACCTTTCAAGGTCATTGAAGGTCAAATTCAAGGTCACCACTCAATCGCAATATATGATTTCCCATTTGAATGTGCCAATACTTAGGCTCTATCTTTAAGTGTTCTATGAGTTTACTTCGCACAGCTTCCATTATGAAGGAAAAATTGGGTGAAATTTTCTATCTTTAAGTAATCTATGAGTTTACTCCGCACAGCTCCCATTATGAAGGAAAAAATTGGGTGAAATTTTTCAAGTCCAAAAAAATTTTCAATGGCCAAAAATATATATATTTTTTCGGCTGGAAATGGCTCAAAAAGAATAGTGACTCGATTTGAGACAAAAATTTTTTCGCCGACCCGTCAAAAAATCGAAATGGCCAACACACGCAGACCGTCATTTCAAAGGCAACAAAACTTATACACATCACAAAGGTCCATAAGGAGAATCTTATACATGATTTTGAGGAAAACTGTCTGGATAGACTCTGAGAAAAGGGCCACCAAAGACAAAATTCATCGCTTTTCGACAAAAAGGTCGTTTTGACCTTTCAAGGTCATTGAAGGTCAAATTCAAGGTCACCACTCAAACCACAATATATGATTTCCCATTTGAATGTGCCAATACTTAGGCTCTATATTGAAGTGTTCTATGAGTTTACTCTGCACAACTCTCATTATAAAGGAAAAGTCCAAAACGTAAAGTCCAAAAAAACGTAAAGTCCAAAAAAAAATTTTTTTTTTTTTTGCTGGAAATGGCTCAAAACGAATAATGACTCGATCTGGGACATAAAAATTTTTTTTTGTCGACCCGTCAAAAAATCAAAATGGCCGCCACACGCGAACCGGCGATTCAAGGGCAACGATACTAATACACGTCATAGAGGTACATGAGAGGAATGTTTTGAATCAAAAATCTCAAAACTGATCAGACAGTTTTCGAGAAAATGGCTACCAAAGTCCAAAATCGGCAATTTTTCATCAAAAATGGCCGCCAAATCGGCAAAAACGATTCAATCGAAAAAATTTAAAAAACATCTTTAGATACTGCCCCATGGTATGTTCTGACAAATTTATTGGGAAATTCATCATGTCAAAAAAAAGTTACAGACCCGGACGGACGACGGACGAAATACCATGACAATAGCTTATCGGCCCAAAGGGCCGGTAAGCTAAAAATTAGCCCAAGGGCTAAAAAAGGTTACCGGACAATGTTTTACATCTTAGATATTGGCCATTTTGTCCTGTGACCTTGAAACCAAGGTCAAATTCAAGGTCACAAGAATATTCAGCATATATATCATTTCATGTCCACAATTGATTCCTGAGCTGCAAACTCGACAATGAGCAGGATATTAACCATTTTGTTCTCTGACCTTTGAGATGAGATCAAATTCAAGGTCATGTAAATATTCAGCATATATCATTTCCTATATGTGCTCAATTGATTGCAAAGCTGTAAGGTCAATAAGAAGCGATATATTAGCCATTTTGTGCTTTGACCTTGAAAATGAGGTCAAAGGTCAAATTCAAAGTCAAATAGCTTTCAGTATATAATAGCTTTCAGTACAAATATTCAGTATATATCGTTTACCATATGTTCACAATTGATTATTAAGCTGTAAAGTTGATAATAAGCAAGATATTAGGCATTTTATGCTCTGACTTGGAAATTATATCAAAGGTCAAGTTCAAGGTCTTGACAATATTCAGTATACATATATCATTTCATTTCCTATATGTGCTCAATTGATTGCAAAGTTGTAAGGTCGATAATAAACGAGATATCAACCACTTTGTGCTTTGACCTTGAAAATGAGGTCGAATGTTAAATTCAGGTTCATCAAAATATTCAACATACATCATTTCCTATATGTTCACAACTGATTCCTAAGCTGTAAAGTCGATAATAAGCGAGATATTAGCCATCTTGTGCTCTTGACCTTGAAAATGAAGTCGAAAGTCAAATTCAAGGTCATCAGAATATTCAGCGTAAATCATTTCCTATATGTCCACAACTGATTCCTAAGCTGTAACATCGATAATAAGCGAGATATTAACCATTTTGTGCTTTTGACCTTGAAAATGAGGTCAGAGGTCAAATTTAAGGTCACAAGAATATTCAGGATATATCATTCCCTACATGTATATGTCCACAATTGATTCCTAAGCTGTAAAATCGATATTAGCGATTTTGTCCTGTGACCTTGAAAATGAGGTCAAAGGTCAAATTCAAGGTCATGACAATAATCTGCATATAGAATAGAATAGAATAGAATAGAGCTTTATTTCAGGTATCAAACCCATAGATGAATGGACAGTACAGGTAAAAACATAAAAACACATACAGTCGTACATATACAGTGGTCCCCCTCAGATAAGACCCCCCTCAATAAAGACTTCCCCCTCTGTAAAGACTTTTTCTTGTGGTGCTAGGATGACTTTAACATGTAAATGAACCCCTCTAATAAGACATCCCCTCAGATAAGACCTTAATTTTGCGGCAGAAGGGTAGGTCTTATCTGAGGGGGACCACTGTATATATAAAGATCAGAGAGCATACTAGGGCTTAACCCAATGTTTCCACATATAACTGTGCTGTACCCAAATATTGCTATTTAATTCAGTGATAATTACATTTTGGCATACTGACAATCTTTGCATAAAGGAATAACAGGCTTTGCGTTGTTTGGCGTCAAACGAGTCAATGTAATTTGATGCGAACATATGACTTGCGCTATCACGAATACCATACCCTAACAATTTTCGATATATATTATTGTACGCCACTCGAATTTTTGACATATCTTGTTTGTTATATTCACACCACAGATATGAACAATAAAAATTCATGCAAAAAGTGTCAATTAGATATGATTTTACTGACAAAGAGCAATGGGCAAATTTTAAGAAGATACTGTTTGCACTGGCATACAGACTGCGCACCTGGCGCTGTATATCAAGTTTGTCATTGCATGTATCACTTAGTGTCACACCAAGATATTTGACATTTTCAACACGGGGAATAACGTCGTTGTTTAGAGACACCAATGGAGGATTAATAGACCTTGATCTACGTGGGGCAATAACCATACAGCTAGATTTGGACGGATTGAAGGTAATATCATGGGATATGCCATATAACTGACATGCGTCTAACATTATCTGGAGGCCTAACGCAGATGGGGCGAGCAAGCAAATATCATCTGCATAGAACAAGTGGTTCACACATACAGATCCCATATAACAACCAACTTTACGAGATGCGAGAATAGTACTTAGATCATTCATATACAAAGCAAACAATCTTGGAAAGAGGATACTACCCTGTCTAACTCCATTCAGTACACTGAAAGATGCAGAGGTTGCAGAACCCGATTTGATTATAAATTCCTGTGTCCTATACCAGAAGCACAAAAGGCGTACAATCAAAACATGTACACCCCGCACACACAATTTACGAAATAGGGTCCAGTGGTTGACACGATCGAATGCCTTAGATGCATCTAAGAAGCAGGAAAATACAGAGCTGTTTTGCGCACGATAGAATTCGGCCACATTCTTAAGTGTATAAATGCACATGTCAGTGCCCACATGTTTTTTAAAACCAAATTGATTATCGGTAGTCACAATATATTCCTCGATCCGGTTGAGTAACAGCATTTCCAGTAGTTTCGACCCAACTGTAGCTAACGCAATTGGTCTATAATTATTTTTTTCCGAAATACAACCAGACTTGTTTTTCACCAATGGGACAATTACAGTCTTCATAAAATCATCAGGAAGGAATCCATGCAATATAAAGGACGTGAATAACATAGACAACAGGAAAGATAACGATTCATGTGCATATACAAAATGTTCAGACGCAAGGAGATCGTGTCCAACAGACTTGCCTGTCTTAAGGTCCTTCATAGCCCTGGCGATATCAATCGGACTGAATGCTATAATATCATGTTGAGCTATCTTATCCAAATGTTCTTCTACAAACGGCTTTTCTGATTCGTTTTTTATACAGTTTAACAATTTGGAATAGTGAGCCTTCCAAATGTTACAAATGGCAGCTTCGCCGGTAACACCATCAATTGTAGAAGATAACGGAACCGATCTGCGATTAATTTTCCTAACAGATTTCCAAAACGAAAATACATCATTGGAGGTTAATGATTTTGCCAAGTTATCAGCACGAAGTCTATCTTCGTTTGCCAAGCATTGTCTATGTGCATACTTAAATCTGAGACGAGATTTTCTCATAAGTTCGTGCAATTGACCTTGCCTTGGTTTTCCAGAGTCACGCCACATGATGTAAGCCTGACGAGCCTCGGCATGCGAATTACGAACATATTCATTCCAACCCGGTACTATATACTGATTAGATTTCAAGCAACCAAGACTCGGGAGAGGACAGATTCCACCTCTATATAAACCTTCACAGACTTCCCGATACATTTTGTCCAACGATTCACGGTGATGGACAGAACCACATTTGGGGTCAGTGCAAAGTAATGAATCAACAGGTAGGTGGATTCCAGACAACAAAGACCTAGTCTTAGCTCGATATGATTCGATTTCCGACCCAGAACAATTAACCCAATTTACCAGTTTTCTTGAATTACTAGATAGAGTTTTCTGACACCCAACAGGTTCAACCGAACTAATACTGATATCAAAGCAAGCAGACAATGGGAGATGATCGGAGCTGGGAAGCTTGTTCAAAATAGACATGGTAGTTATGAGATCATTAGCTTCATGACTGCACGAATAGTGATCAAGCCAGGACGTGGTACCGTGACAATCACTAACATATGTATAGGAAGCGCTATCACGACCAAACCTGTCATAGTCTGATATTTTCAAGTTACAGGAAACAGAAAACCTGAGCAGCTCCGCTTCAAACCTTGTGCCAACTTTGGAGTTAAAATCACCTACAATAACAATATGTGAGGTACTACATTCATCAATAATTGCAGTAAGCTTTCCAAGATAATATATATATAGCTTTCCATATATCATTTCCTATATGTTCCTAATTGATTCCTAAGCTGTAAAATCGACAACAAGCGAGATATTAGCCATTTTGTCCTGTGACCTTGAAAATGAGGTCAAAGGTCAAATTAAAGGTCATCAGAATATTCGACATATATCATTTCCTATATGTCCACAATTGATTCCTAAGCTGTAAAGTCGATAATAAGCGAGGAATAAGCCATTTTGTGCTCTGACCTTGAAGCTGAGGTCAGAGGTCAAATTCAAGGTCACGATAATATTCAGCATATATCATTTCCTATATGTCCACAATTGATTCCTAGTCTCTAATCTCAATATTAAGTGAGATACTAGACATAAAAGCCTATAGGCTTTGTGGCATCCCCCAATTTGTTCTTATCATTTCAAATGGTCATACTGGACTGAGAAAAATTAGCCCAAGGGCTAAGAAAGGTTACCGGACAATATACATTTTAGATATTAGCCTTTTGTCCAGTGACCTTGAAAATAAAGTCACTGATAAATTGAAGGCCATGAAATTTTCAACAAATATATCACTTCTAATATGTCCACAATAAATTCCTAAGCTGTAAAGTCGATAATAAGTGAGACATTAGCCATTCTGTGATGTGACCTTGAAAATGAGGTCAAAGTTCAAGTTCAAGGTCATGAAAATATTCAGTATATATCATTCCTCTATGTGGCGATTTTGCCCTAAGCACGCGGCAGGTGATTGTAAACATACATGCCATTCATGTGGCCTTGTGTGTTTATGTGGCCATTTATGTCGCTCTTGGCCTTGTTTTGACACGCTCCGTTCGAGCGTGCGTTGCCACGGCAATGCATTGTAATTTACGCTCCAGTAAACTATAACAATGGTTTGATTATACCTCGCGTGGGTCCTACAGCTTGTGGTGTATTATATATACACTGGAAGCTACTCGATCGAGGAGATTGTCCAAGAGAGAGTGCCTAGGACGCACGCAGGGCTCACCATGAGCTTTGCGTTCCCTGGTCAGGAGTAGTGGGCTCTTAGAGCCCTGGGGACGATTTCCATGGGGAGGCCCGGGCTGGGAGAAACAAGTTGCTGACTCGGGGGCGCAAGCCCTGTGGATCGCCAGTTCTCTCCCTTCTCGTGACGTGTGACATAAGCTCTGGCCAGCATGTCGGACTGTACGGGGTTCCGTCCCCAAGGCAGACCGCGGCTCGCCAGGCCCCTCCAACTACCACCGTGGTGATGAACCAGTTTCTGAACGGTGTCCGTAGGCCTGGGAGTGTCGGGTGGGCTGTTACCTGGTTACCGTTAATGCTAGAGTGGTTACCGTGTCCGCAGTGACCTCCGGTGAGCGGCGTCGCCGCAAGGATCCGGAATAGCGGATGCGCGTCCGCAAGGACTCGTGGTGAGAGGACTATCCTCGAGGATCCCGAAGAGCGGACGATAGTCAATAACTTTACATTGGTGCCGTGACCAGGATCAGTCCGACAGCATTCCATCGCAGCCTACCGTCACAATGTTGTAGCCTCCTTCGTCCCTGGGGATCGCCCGCTCCTCAAGGACGTCTCAGGAAAATGACTAAGGAAAGAGACAAAGATAAAGACAAGAGTAATGAACCCAAGGAGGGGGGAAATGGGTGGAAACGTCACGGACCGCGCCCGGTCGAGCGACGACCGCCGTGAGACATCTTCGGATGACTCCGGCGGTAGTAAGGTACATGCGGAGACCTCCGTGGACAAAACCCCGTCTACAGAGTCGACTCCGGCGTCCCTGGCTCCGTCTCCGGACGTAGAGTCGCGCCCCAAGGGGCCGCAACCGAGGTTGCGATCAGGGCCTGGCCCTGATCCGTCAGGCGTGGTAGGTGGAGCTGGCAGCGGCTTTACACCGCGCCTGCCTAAGTCCGGGCGGGAGTCGTGGCAGGCGACACTCTTTCAGGGGACATCTCCGGATGTCCGGGATCGAGTGGACGCCGGCGCGAGCACCTCCGGGCAAGCAGACCAGCGTTACTTGATGCCACCTCCGGCCGGAGGAGCTCTTGCGAGGGCTCCCGGGGGTGATTCCAGGCGGTCCGCATCAGACGGAATGGACCAGCTCACGAACACTCTTAGTGCGCTGGCTCCTTTAGGGTGCTATGACCGCGCCTGGTCGCCCCACCAGGGACGATCAGACCGGCGGAACCGTTCACCCTCTCCGCTGTCACAAGGCAACTCGGGGCCTTTAACGGAGAGGGAGAGGTGGCTGATATCCGAGGCGCTTGTACAGTTCAAGCGGAATCAGCCGCCTCCGAGCGTCGATCCGTCGGCCGCGTTTAGTCCGGGGATGACTGGGCCCATGGCCCCTCCCCAAGTCCTGCCGAGTCCGCGGGCGCCAGTGGCCCCCGCAATGGGACCCGCGCCTGCTCTGCGGCTCGGAGGCACCACGTTGGCAACCGCATCGACCTTTCCGACGGTTGGAGCGCAAGCCGCGTGGTCTACTTACCCTGGCACGCACAATGTGTCGGACGGGCAGTGGCAACAGGCGGCTTCGGCCCCAAGCTTTGCCGCCCAATCTGGAGCCTACCCAGTAGGTTCGATGGGAGTCCCGCCCGCACCTAGCCAGAGTGGGTTTTTAGCGGGAATGACCCCGGCGGCAACCGTGAGCTTTCCTGCTCCCATGTCCGCGGCGTCGATGTTTGCTCATGGCCCGCAACGGAGGAATTCCTTCCGGTCTGGTCCTCCGGGACAGCAAGGTCAGAACCCGCGGCAAGGAAACTAGATCCGGACGTGGTGGCGACCAACACTACGTCCGGGGATTGTTGTTCCGTGGCATCAGATGCCGCCCCACCCGCTGATGGGCAGGACGAACCTCAAGTTGATATGACTTCTCCGGAAGTAGTCCTTGGGGATGAGTCTGGCTCCTCCGCGGCTGAGGCGGATGGTGAGGACTCCTTAGATGAGCCCAGCGCGTGCGAACGATATCGCCCTACCTGCGTGCTGGTGAGGGACCCCTGCTGGTACCTGCCCCTGTCCTTCGGACGGGAGCCGGTCCGGTTCCTCGTGGACTCTGGCTCGGAGGTGACCCTCGTTGCCGCAGGAACGTTCAGGAAGGAGCCCGCGCTCCGCAACCTTGAGTTGCGGGATCCCGGACCGTACAAGCTCTACGGAGCGGGAGACAACCGCATCCGTATCCACGGCATCATCGATCTGCCTATTACCCTTGGGGACAAGGTGTATCTGACAAAGGCAATTGTTGCGGATATCGGAGCAGCCGGGATTATTGGAATGAATTTTCTACGGGTCCACCGGGTGACCGCCAACTTTGCTGGTACCTGCCCCTGTCCTTCGGACGGGAGCCGGTCCGGTTCCTCGTGGACTCTGGCTCGGAGGTGACCCTCGTTGCCGCAGGAACGTTCAGGGAGGAGCCCGCGCTCCGCAACCTTGAGTTGCAGGATCCCGGACCGTACAAGCTCTACGGAGCGGGAGACAACCGAATCCGTATCCACGGCATCATCGATCTGCCTATTACCCTTGGGGACAAGGTGTATCTGACAGAGGCAATTGTTGCGGATATCGGAGCAGCCGGGATTATTGGAATGAATATTCTACGGGTCAACCGGGTGACCGCCAACTTTAGTGCTGGCGAATTCCGGATGGGAGAGGACATACACTTTCTCTTTCGCTCGGGCCCGATGCATTCATTTCAAATGCGGGCGGCGCGCACTGTGGTAGTGCCGCCAATGAGTGAGATGATCATTGAGGCGAGGCCGCGTCGTCCCCGCATGCCCCTCGATGGTCGACCGTGTATAGTGCAACCAGTGAGCAGTTTCGCCGAAGGAACTGGACTCGTGCTGGGTGGGGCCCTGGTCATGTCCAACCCCCGCGCGATGCCCATCCTTGTCGTGAACACCACGGATGCTCCGATTGTACTGCGGTGTGGATGCATAGCAGCTACTGCTACTCCCGCGTCATCGAGTCGTGTCCCCCCCGACGATCCTGTCTGCCGCGCTGCGTGCGCGGCGGCCGCCGCCGGAGATGACCCGTTCACCCTGCCGGACCATTTGGAATCTCGGGTTATGAAGGACCGGTTGGATGAAGAGCAGCGTCAAGCGCTCCGCAAACTGCTGCGGCAGTATGCGGAAGTGTTCATGGGTCCTGATGGTGCGGTGGGCAAGACTGACGTCGCCAAACACCGCATCGACCTCGTGGACGAGCGTCCTCTCAAGCAGCGTCTTCGTCGGGCAGCGATAGTGCACCAAGAGGTCATAGACCAGGAGGTGCAAAAGATGCTCGACTTGGACATCATCGAACTCAGTGACAGCCCTTGGGCCAGCCCTGTGGTTATGGTGAAGAAGAAGGACGGCTCGTGGAGGTTCTGCGTGGATTATCGGAAACTCAACGATGCCACGCGGAAGGACTCATATCCTCTCCCGCACATTGAAGATACCTTCGATGCCCTGGCCGGGTCGCACTATTTCTGTGCTTTGGATCTGGCCTCCGGGTATTGGCAGGTGGAGATGGAGGAGAGTGATCGGGCGAAGACTGCCTTCGTTACTAAGAACGGGCTCTACCAATTCAAGGTAATGCCGTTCGGGCTCTGTAATACACCAGCGACGTTCGAGCGCCTCATGGAGATGGTACTTAAAGGGTTCCTCTGGAAGCGATGTATGGTCTACATCGACGATGTCGTCGTGTATGGCCAGTCGTTCGTGGAAACCCTCACCAACCTCCAGATGGTGCTCCATCGCATCCACAAAGCAGGGCTTAAATTGAAGCCAAGTAAGTGTGAACTGTTCGCGCAGGAAATCCTGTACTTGGGCTTCATGGTAACGGGCACCGGAGTGAGACCAGACCCCGCAAAGGTGGCGGCCGTACAGAAATGGCCTCCGCCATGTAATGTGGCGGACGTGAGGTCCTTCTTGGGCTTCGCGAGCTACCACCGCAGGTTTATTCGCGGCTTTGCGGAGATCACGCGTCCCCTTACTATCCTCATGGAAAAGGGCGCCGATTTTGTTTGGTCCGCCGAGCAGGATGACGCCTTCTCGGGACTCCAGCAGGCCTTGGTAGCTGCCCCGGTGCTGCGGCACCCTCGTCCGGACATGCGAGTTCATCTTGGACACTGACGCGAGTAACTTTGCACTCGGCGGTGTCCTCTTGCAGATCGTGGACGGGCAAGAGCGGGTAGTAGCTTATGCGAGTGTGGCCTTGAGCCGCTCTCAAATGAACTACTGTACCACTCATCGCGAGTTGCTCGCGGTGGTTACGATGACCAAGCGGTTCCGACATTACTTGTTGGGACGCCATTTCCGCTTGCGGACTGATCACAGTTCGCTGAGATGGCTCCTCAACTATAGTGAGGCCGATGGCTTGGTGGCGCGGTGGCTCGTCAAACTCCAGGAGTATGACATGCAGATAGAGCATCGCGCTGGTAAATTGCACGGCAACGCGGACGGCATGTCCCGTTGTCATAAGTGCAAGAATCCTGGCTGTGCAGGGATGGCTCCATTCCAGCAAGCCGCGGATTCGTCCTCAGACTCGGAATTGGACGTTCCGGGGAGACCGCAGGCTGCCGCCCCCTCTAACAACACGGCGGCCAGAGCGTCTAGGGCTCATCTCCGCGTGCGGACCCGCCGATATCGGCGAGGGCGTCTCGCATATGAAGCGGAGGTGCGGCTCAGCTCCAGCGAGTCCTCCTCGAGCCCAGCGGTGTACTCCTCGTGGGTACCCTCGTCCTCTGGAGAGTCTGAGTATGAGCGGTCCTTGCCCCCTGTGGTAATGGCCACTGCGGCGCAGCCGGACACGACGAATGAGGAGCCTAATTACTTGGGTGGCTACTCTCCGGCGCAGATAGCTGCGAAGCAGAGAGCTGACAGTGCTCTGGCACCGGTAATAACAGCCCTTGAGGCCGGCCAGAAACCCTCTAAGGATGAGCGGAAGACCTACAGGGAGGAGACTTTGTCTCTAGTATCCCAGTGGGAAAGACTCTCCTTGAGGGATGGCCTCTTATACCGGCGCTATGAGCCACCGACCCCACTGCCTCCAATATGGCAGTTGGTGCTTCCGGCGGAGCTGCGGAAAGAAGTACTCCACCAGTTGCATGACCTCCGGGTGACCAGTCACTTGGGAATCCGGAGGACCATCCATAGGCTACAACAGCGCTTTCATTGGCCTGGTAGCAGCTTGGACGTGCAACGGTGGTGCGCAGCCTGCCCTCGGTGTCAAGCTCGCAAAGGAGTTCCGGCTCCTGGCCGCCACCCCTTAACCACGGTTAAGGCGGGCGCGCTGTTCGATCGGATAGCTTTGGATATACTGGATACCCACCGGGTCACCCCGCGCGGTTTCCGGTACATCCTGGTGATTTCCGACTATTTCACCAAATATACCGATGCCTACCCACTGCGCCGCCAGACTGCGGACGAGGTAGCTCGGTTGCTGGTAAATAGATGGGTGGTGTACCATGGGGTACCTAAACAGGTACATTCGGATCAGGGCACGCAATTTGAGAGCAACCTGTTCCGGAACCTAGCACAGATGCTAGGCAGTACCAAGGTGCGGACCACCCCCTACATGCCCCAGTCTGATGGCCAGGTCGAACGCTTTAATCGATCGGTCCTCAATATGCTGGCGGCCTCTGTGAATGATCGTGCGAATGATTGGGATGACCACCTTCCGTATGTCTTAATGGCGTACAGGTCGTCGGTCCACTCTTCGACCGGAGTTACTCGCCCGTGGATATTATGTATCCAACTGCGGCAGAGACCGGCGCAGTACCCCAGTGCGGTCCGGAGTACGTGGAGTGGATTCGCCGCGCCCTGGCGAACGCCCATGATTTCGCGCGCGCGCGCCTGGACAAGTCTGCCATCCGGCAGAAGCGAGGCTATGACGCCCATGCTAAGGGTAGGCCAGCTTTTGCGGAAGGCGACAAGGTGCGCTATTATTATCCGCCGCTTAAGCAAGGTAACAAATTTGCTAAGCTGTGGATAGGCCCATTTACGGTACTGAAACAGGTGACAGATGTGGACTACCGGATCCGGAGGGATTCCGATTCGGACAGGGTTCTGGTTGTCCATATCGATAATCTGAAGAAGTACGAGGGCCCGCTTGTCATGGATCCGCTCGTTCAAGATGCGGAACTGGATGATGCTCCCGTATGGGATCCGTCCGGTCAGCATCCGCGGACTCCGGACGAGCGTGTGCGCCGTATGGTGGGCCTCCCGGACCTCTCTGACCCGTCAGATGATGGACTGGGTGGCTATCAGCCAGATGACGGCGATCCGCAGGTACCCCCACTCCCTCCAGTACCTGCGGATGACGGGCGGCCACACCGGAAACCACGTGCGCCGGCCCGATATGGGTGGGAATAACATTCCGCCCATGCGGATGCATCTGCGGTACCCGTCTATCACACCAAGGACGGGTTTTAGGTCGTTCCGTGGGAGTCCGCACGACTTACCTCCGCGGGTGGCTACTTTGTGGCTACCTTCGGAGTTGAGGTCCGCGGAGACTTTCATGTCGTAACGCCGCCGCTCCGCATCCGCCCTCCCGTAGTTTTCAGCGCTAGGGATGTGCGGCAACCTTATCCGCATCAGTTCGCCTGTAGTCCGGCGTAGTTAACACAGCGGCTACGCTGGCCGGACGACTTTTGTGGATTTGCCGGACGCCCCTGGTCCCGGAACAGCCTCTTAAGTGGCCAGACTGAGGTTGGGATTTACGTCCGCTACGGGAGAAGCGCCTTCCCACGGATTTGGGGAACTGGCTCTGGACGCGGGGATAGTGTCCGCACGTGAGGACTGACGTCCGCGGTTGATCCGCGTGACTCGTCCGGCGTCCGCGACGCTTTAAGATGACGCACTTCGGTGTAGTTATCCCTCGTGTGCCATTACTATAATTAAGGTTATAGTAAGTAAGGTTTCTTACGGCAGGAAAGGCCCTAGCTAGGCCTGAGGTGGATGACCGCGAGGACGTCGCCGAAGGCGCTGATGTGGATTCTGCGGAATCCAGCTCCGGCTCTGGTTCTGGTACAGGAACCGAGTTCGAGAGCGAGGTCACGGCGGACCGGCCCGCAGGGAGTGACTCGGCTACGTTAGACGCCGAGCAGCTCCTAAATCCGTCTCCTTTTCCGCGCGTGGAAGAGTTGATGGACTGCGGTGAGGTAGGACTCGCTGGTGTAGACATTGTGTTGCATCCGCCCGCGGAGATGCTTGCGTCTCTGGGGCCGGATGAGAGTACTCGTGCGGAAACCCGTCCGGATGGCCGTAGCCGTCCGGACACCGGTTCCGCCGAGAACTCCACGGTGTCCGCACCTGCGGAGTCTGGTCCGCACGACCGGAAGACACCTGGGACTTGGGCGGAGCAGGTTGACGCGGCTGAGGAAGCCGCATCCCAAGCTCCGGCCCTGGAACAGGAGTCTGGCTCGAAGGAGACCGAGGACCGGGATGACGGGTTTACATCGCCCATCTCCTGACGCACTCGCCGACGAGCCAAGGAGATCGCCCAGAAGCAGTGGAAGGCCCAGCAGGAGCTAGAGGCCGCCAACCGCGGGCGATCTGAGTCCGGATCCGACCAGGACCCGGTCTCCTCGCCTCCGAAGAAGAAGAAGAAGCGGACCCACCAGAAAAAAAAGTCCGGCGGTGCCCCACCTCAACCCGGATCACAGTCCGGAGGACCTAAGCCGCTGGCGCCTAAGCCGGGCGGCCAGTCAGGGTCCTCCGCCAAACCCGGAGATGCCATGGCGCCTAATCCCTCGGGATCTGGTGCGGGCGGCGCCTCCGAAGGATCCGGCCAGGGCGCAGGAGGTTCCAGTAAGCGGGTGCCCATCCAGGCACCAAAAGGAACCTCCTCTTCTTCTTCCTCCGGTGAAAAGAAGCCTACCGGAGCTGCGGAGGTGGGGTCGAGTCCAGTGGACCGTGGGCGTCCCGTGCCGAAGGAAGGAGATCTTCGCTTGGAACTCCTCCGGAAGCGCGCGGAGCAAGACGGGGTCAACCTGTCTGACGCCGCACTGGAGTCGGGACGTCGGGCTTTTGTTGCGCCGCAACAAAGAGTCACGACCCAACGCGCGCAGAGTGTGCCCTGACAACCCAGGTCGGAGAATTGTTCGGGGGCGGCCAAGAAAAAGCGGCCATCCTCGGAGCAGCCCTCTATCCAGAGGCTGCGGGCCGAGATGGGCCCTGAACTCCCTGGGGTACGTCAGGGACACATGTTCCTCCCGCGTTATGGCAGGGATCCGCAGGGGCGCCGCACGACGGACGCCGGTGCGGCGGCCGACACGCCTTTCACACGGCCTCGTCCACTCACGGACGAGGAGCGTGTCGGGCTGCTGCCCGAGACGGAGGACGGGGTAACATGCCTCCTCTGTCTGGAATCCCTGGACGGGTATGAGGACCCGCACCGTGCGCTCAACCGGGATCGTAGGTATCCTTCCTACGACCATCTGAGTCGACACGTTGCGGGGTACCATTACCACTGGGTGATAATGTTCGTGTGCAAGAGGTGCTACTCACGTAGACTGGAGCAACGATATTTCCCGAGTTTGGAGGCCCTGAACACTCACCGTGCGGGTGCACACCGTGGTGAGGGACTTCACACCATTGGTGATGAAGCGGGGCCTGTATTCAACTTTGGATACATTCCACCACGGGTGGCGTCGTTCATGACTACGTCAGGAACGGCGAAGAACCGATTCTTCCACTGGGGTCCGTGGCGCTTCGCACAGCGCGTCATGGACGATGCTTGGAAAGAGTCTGGCATCGTGTCCGCGGGCTCGAGCTACACAGCTCGCCTGTCAGCTTCAATGGGCCAGACTGCGGCAGAGTACCAGGCGGCGGAGGCCGCCCGGACAGCAGCAGAGGCTGTCCGTCAACCGCCGGCAACCCAGGCAGTGGAAGAACGACACCGGGTCACCATGGTCGTGTCAGAGATGCCGCAGATCGCGGCCAAGACACGAGTGGCTTCTCCTAAGCCGTGCGCCCCAACAAGGACTCAGGGGAAGGGTTCGTCCGCTGGAACAACTCCGGCCGGGACGACGCCCCTGCAGTCCCCGGGCGCGCTGACTCAGGAGGATTACCCGGGCTTGCTCGAGGTGACGTTACCCCCGGGTCCGTCTGAGGGACGGGTGGTGGCAGACACCTCCGCCTCCTCGAGTACCACGTCGGTGGTCCGGCCAAGGACCCTACGTGTGACTCCCTCGGTAGCGAGCAGCAGCGGACGTGCGGCACCTCTCTCGAGGTCGATGTCCGCGTCCTCGTTGGTGGTTGAGGGGACGTCCGCGGGATGGCAAAGCACCGCCTCCCTGGACTTGGATCCCCTCGACGCCACGGCAGACGTACGCCGGAGGTTCGGTCCCATGACCGCCAGCGCCTACGAGACTTTCCGCGAGTCTGTAGGCCAGGCGGTCGGCCATCGTCGCGATGGTTTGGACCGGATCCCCGGTGACCCAGCATTGGTGAACCTGCCAGTGCCCCGAGCCATTCGTGATTTGGGGTCCGCAGGCGTGGCCGCGCTGGTCCGCGCTAGAGAAGAGCACCCCTGGGATCACCCCAGTGCGGTCGACTCACTCAAGCGGCGGAGTACTTTGTGGCGGAGATGGACAGCTCTCTGGACCGGTTAAGCCGGTGCCGCGCCGAGGCCTCCCGTGTCGCATGCGACCTTGCATACGACCAGGGCCTCATGGAAGGCACCCGGCGGAGCCTAGAGAGCTACCGGACTTTGTCGGCCGTCATTGAGCGGCGCGCGTTCGACCAGGGTCGAACCGCCGCTCTAGCCGAGCAATCTGGGGCGTCCGCCCCCGCCCCAGATGTAACCGCTAGGATGGAGCACCTGGGGGCTGAGAATGAGCAGCTACGGCGTCATCTTGACGAAGCCGTGGCCGCTCGGACTCGCCTACTCCAGGACGTCGATGACCCGGAGTCGTCCGCCCGGAACCAGGCGGCTCTTCAGCGGGCGGATGCCGCTTTGGAGCTGGCCATCTACCCATACCTAGTCCAGGTGTGGGGAGAGCGCACGGCCGGTCCTCAGCGCACCCGCGATACGGTAGAGATGTTCCGCGCCATCGCAGACCTCGGCGCCACATCTCTGCCGGCCTCCCTTGTCATGGCTCCGTCAGGACCCGGGTTGCAGGGCTCACCGCAGAAGCCCCTGCAAGCGCCACCGGGCCTGCCTCATCCGCCCGCGCAGCCGGCTTACACACTGCTGGTTCCGCTGCTTCCGCGGCGTAGGGACCCGTCACCGCCGCCAAATCCCAGGACAGGTGGCACGGATGAGGAGCCAATGGCAGAGAGGGAAGGCTAGGTGCTAGCCTCGTCGCCGCACTTGCGCGGCGGCGTGCCGGAGTCGCTCCCGCGGCTCCGCCCTGCCTCAGACCCGTTCTGCGGATCTGAGGACCGGGATCGTAGGTATCCTTCCTACGACCATCTGAGTCGACACGTTGCGGGGTACCATTACCCCTGGGTGATAATGTTCGTGTGCAAGAGGTGCTACTCACGTAGACTGGAGCAACGATATTTCCCGAGTTTGGAGGCCCTGAACACTCACCGTGCGGGTGCACACCGTGGTGAGGGACTTCACACCATTGGTGATGAAGCGGGGCCTGTATTCAACTTTGGATACATTCCACCACGGGTGGCGTCGTTCATGACTACGTCAGGAACGGCGAAGAACCGATTCTTCCACTGGGGTCCGTGGCGCTTCGCACAGCGCGTCATGGACGATGCTTGGAAAGAGTCTGGCATCGTGTCCGCGGGCTCGAGCTACACAGCTCGCCTGTCAGCTTCAATGGGCCAGACTGCGGCAGAGTACCAGGCGGCGGAGGCCGCCCGGACAGCAGCAGAGGCTGTCCGTCAACCGCCGGCAACCCAGGCAGTGGAAGAACGACACCGGGTCACCATGGTCGTGTCAGAGATGCCGCAGATCGCGGCCAAGACACGAGTGGCTTCTCCTAAGCCGTGCGCCCCAACAAGGACTCAGGGGAAGGGTTCGTCCGCTGGAACAACTCCGGCCGGGACGACGCCCCTGCAGTCCCCGGGCGCGCTGACTCAGGAGGATTACCCGGGCTTGCTCGAGGTGACGTTACCCCCGGGTCCGTCTGAGGGACGGGTGGTGGCAGACACCTCCGCCTCCTCGAGTACCACGTCGGTGGTCCGGCCAAGGACCCTACGTGTGACTCCCTCGGTAGCGAGCAGCAGCGGACGTGCGGCACCTCTCTCGAGGTCGATGTCCGCGTCCTCGTTGGTGGTTGAGGGGACGTCCGCGGGATGGCAAAGCACCGCCTCCCTGGACTTGGATCCCCTCGACGCCACGGCAGACGTACGCCGGAGGTTCGGTCCCATGACCGCCAGCGCCTACGAGACTTTCCGCGAGTCTGTAGGCCAGGCGGTCGGCCATCGTCGCGATGGTTTGGACCGGATCCCCGGTGACCCAGCATTGGTGAACCTGCCAGTGCCCCGAGCCATTCGTGATTTGGGGTCCGCAGGCGTGGCCGCGCTGGTCCGCGCTAGAGAAGAGCACCCCTGGGATCACCCCAGTGCGGTCGACTCACTCAAGCGGCGGAGTACTTTGTGGCGGAGATGGACAGCTCTCTGGACCGGTTAAGCCGGTGCCGCGCCGAGGCCTCCCGTGTCGCATGCGACCTTGCATACGACCAGGGCCTCATGGAAGGCACCCGGCGGAGCCTAGAGAGCTACCGGACTTTGTCGGCCGTCATTGAGCGGCGCGCGTTCGACCAGGGTCGAACCGCCGCTCTAGCCGAGCAATCTGGGGCGTCCGCCCCCGCCCCAGATGTAACCGCTAGGATGGAGCACCTGGGGGCTGAGAATGAGCAGCTACGGCGTCATCTTGACGAAGCCGTGGCCGCTCGGACTCGCCTACTCCAGGACGTCGATGACCCGGAGTCGTCCGCCCGGAACCAGGCGGCTCTTCAGCGGGCGGATGCCGCTTTGGAGCTGGCCATCTACCCATACCTAGTCCAGGTGTGGGGAGAGCGCACGGCCGGTCCTCAGCGCACCCGCGATACGGTAGAGATGTTCCGCGCCATCGCAGACCTCGGCGCCACATCTCTGCCGGCCTCCCTTGTCATGGCTCCGTCAGGACCCGGGTTGCAGGGCTCACCGCAGAAGCCCCTGCAAGCGCCACCGGGCCTGCCTCATCCGCCCGCGCAGCCGGCTTACACACTGCTGGTTCCGCTGCTTCCGCGGCGTAGGGACCCGTCACCGCCGCCAAATCCCAGGACAGGTGGCACGGATGAGGAGCCAATGGCAGAGAGGGAAGGCTAGGTGCTAGCCTCGTCGCCGCACTTGCGCGGCGGCGTGCCGGAGTCGCTCCCGCGGCTCCGCCCTGCCTCAGACCCGTTCTGCGGATCTGAGGAGCCGGCCGGCAGGGCAGTCGGCAACACTTTTTAGAGGTACTATCACTTTTGATCACTCGGTGTGTCGTTTTACAAAATTTCTAAATTTAAAGTTTGACCTTAAAGATATTCCAAAGACTCGACACACCGTCCTTTTATAACGGATGACCTTCCAAGGTCATCACACCGTTTTGGACCACCTCGGTCAAAATTTTAGCTTGTTTATGAGGGTTTAGTCAAAATTACAAAGCGCGTTATAGTTTACTGCGTAAGTCCGGGGGCAGTTCCCCATTCTTCCAAAAGGGACTCTTAAAGTCCTAGTTTTGCGCCGTGACTTCCGGGCATTGCCATCTTGCCTTCTTCCGGCCCCCGCCATGCGAAGCCTTCGTCGGGTTTCGAGCATTTTGGGCGCGGGCGGAACATGTTGGGGACCAACATTGTAAGAAGGGGGTAATGTGGCGATTTTGCTCTAAGCACGCGGCAGGTGATTGTAAACATACATGCCATTTATGTGGCCTTTTCGTTCTTGGCCTTGTTTTGACACGCTCCGTTCAATTCGAGTAATTTACGCTCCAGTAAACTATAACAATGGTTTGATTATACCTCGCGTGGGTCCTACAGCTTGTGGTGTATTATATATACACTGGAAGCTACTCGATCGAGGAGATTGTCCAAGAGAGAGTGCCTAGGACGCACGCAGGGCTCACCATGAGCTTTGCGTTCCCTGGTCAAGAGTAGTGGGCTCTTAGAGCCCTGGGGACGATTTCCATGGGGAGGCCCGGGCTGGGAGAGATAAGTTGCTGACTCGGGGGCGCAAGCCCTGTGGATCGCCAGTTCTCTCCCTTCCCGGGACGTGTGACATAGGCTCTGGCCAGCATGTCGGACTGTACGGGGTTCCGTCCCCGAGGCAGACCGCGGCTCGCCAGGCCCCTCCAGCTAACACCGTGGTGATGAACCAGTTTCTGAACGGTGTCCGTAGGCCTGGGAGTGTCGGGTGGGCTGTTACCTGGTTACCGTTAATGCTAGAGTGGTTACCGTGTCCGCAGTGACCTCCGGTGAGCGGCGCCGCCGCAAGGATCCGGAATAGCGGATGCGCGTCCGCAAGGACTCGTGGTGAGAGGACTATCCTCGAGGATCCCGAAGAGCGGACGATATTCAATAACTTTACATCTATATTCGCAATTGATTCCTATGCTGTAAATGTAAGTTTCAATCTATTACCACCAATACAATCAGATTTTGATGATGCCAATAAGAAACATAAAATACTACATTTTGCAATAGAAACAAACAAAGTCCGACCAAACAGTTTATCCAAAGACACACTGGCGTCATCAGGGGCAGACAATGTGTTAAATGTAGTTGTTTCTACTGTACACCAGATGGAATTAGTATACAACTGCACAACAACCTATGAAAATAATTTAGAAATCCGAATCTAACCCCATGGAATAGATACATGACAAGTACAAAAGTACCCAATCACAAGCCCGAAGGCTACTGAGTTGATGGTATCCTCGGGGACAGATTTAACGTCTGCCAGCAGTGACACCGACTCAGTGGTATAAATGTAAGTATCAATCTATTACCACCAATACAATCAAATTTTGATGATGCCAATAAGAAACGTAAAATACAACATTTTGCAATAGAAACAAAGACCGACCAAATAGTTTATCCAAAGACACACTGGCGTCATCAGGGGCAGATGTAAAGATGATAATAAGCGATATATTAGCCATTTTGTTCTCTGACCTTGAAAATGATATCAAAGGTCAAATTCTAGATCACCAAAATATTCAACACACTTCGTGGGATCTGCTAGGGAACTTCACGTCGTGGGATCTGTAACGTGCTTCGTGGGATAACGCTTTTCCTGGGACCACCGTCTGTGTGTGTGTGTGAGTGTGTGTGTGTAGTACGTGTGTGTTTTGTTTTCAATCTCCGACATATATATTGTGAATCTATGAAAATTGATATGTGATTACTGAATTACTGGATTTGCATTGTGTGTGTTGACACAATTGCTGTGTCAGAATTGAACTCTACATCGACGATTGTTAACTATTGAATTGGTATAAACATATTTATTGAATGAAAACAATACATCGACCAGCAGGGTCGCCCCTATTTTAAGGTCTCTGCTTGTAACATATATACACGGTGCTATATAACAGAATAACAAAATAACGCAGCAGTATGTACATATATACATGATTAGGGCAGCATTAAATGGTATTTAATATATGAAGGCATTCTAAGTGAAGGTGACAGCACATATCAGCAATATTAATAAAGAAGCCATACAAATTTACATATTTAACATTTCAAAATTTCAATATTTAATATCAATGCATAATATTATTCAGACACCTTTGATATTGTGAGAAAAATGTGAGATAATCATAAACATCTACTGACATTGTCATTATTATTGCCGTCTTTATCGAATAACTAATATTTTTAATTATTAAGGCATGAAAATAACCAAGTGAGAGCAACAATGGACTCATGAAATTATATCTCGCAAATTGGCACAGCACGTAATCAATCCTTATAGGCTTATGTGTAGCCAGTCAAAAGAAACGTTTGGTGTCCTTGATGAAATCTTGTACGCAATTTTGAAATTCAAAATGGCCGCCATACGCAGACCGGCGATTCAAGGGCAACCAAACTTATGCACATCACAGAGGTACATAAGGAGAATCTTTTGAAACAAAAATCTCAAATCTGATCAGACAGTTTTTGAGAAAACGACCGTCAAAGTCCAAAATTAGCTGTTTTTCGTCAAAAATGGCCGCCATTTTGAAAATAAATCAAAAATCAAAAAACTAAAAAATACCTCCCTCTCGAAATATTTTTAAGCATTTTTGTGCAAAATTTCAGGAAGATTCGATCATAAGCTTTAAAGATATGAATGTTGACGGACGACGGACGACGACGACGGACGCAACGCCACGGCAATAGGTTATCGGACCAAAGGTCCGGTAACCTAAAAAGGATACATAGGCCTTTGTATGTGGGTAAGAGTGAGAACTCATCAGACAGTTTCTTACCAGAACTGCTTTCTATCATCTTGACAACTTGGCCCACCAGATATTTGCCACCCAAAATGAATGGACAAATACCCAGCCAATATTATTCAGAGTACTAGTGTATTTAATCAGGATGTTTGTGATATATTCTTCAGGTGCTCCTGTCAAATGTAAAATGAAACGTGACTAAAAGAATGCTGTGTCATCTTGGTCAATTTCGTGATTTCAAAACTTGTACAATACAGCGGAATTGTCGCATTCATATTATAACCAAAGCCAAACATTTTCCAGCTGATAAAACAATGTTGATTTGGTCATTGCATGTGAGATAGAGTTGAATAACAAAATATTCAAACAATACATGTTTGTACAATATAAATGTAGACAGGGCAAATCATTCCACAAGCATGTTGTGTCATGTGTGTTGGCTTATTAACCAACTATTGTTTTCTGTGGGGTGGAACTGCATTCTTCTACCATGTACACACACACTAGTAAACCAGGCTTTGGATGTGGGGGGGGGGGTTATGCATGGATATGAGCCTAGGGTCATGTTGGACATGCTAGTTTTACTGCTGTATCACTTGTCAGGCATGACTGAGCAGGGCTGGCTGAGAGGGGCGGAGCCTATTGCTGTGCTGGACAGACTGGCTGATCTTGTAAGGCTTGACTGAGCAGGGCTCTCATATACTGCACTGGCTGAGAGGGCAGAGCCTAGCCTCATGCTGGACATGCAGGCTGCAGTCTGTGAATACAGTAGCATGTCTCAGTTACAGTATTGACTGTATGACTGTCCAGGCTCTAAGTATCTGGCTGCATGGAGAGCCAGCATCTGCCCGGGTGCAGGCGAGGGAAAAATTCTAAGTCCCCCCCCCCCCCAAAAAAAAAATACACCCAAAATGTTTTTTCCCCCTGGAAATTGCCTGCATCAAATTATGACAATGACAGGAATCGCCCGATTTTTTTTCCAAAATGGCCGCTGGCGGCCATCTTGGATTTCGGATCTCGACGAAAAACAATAGGGGTTAGGAGCAAAGTATTTCGGATGAGCTGTGAAAATTTCGGAAAGATAGATCAAGGCGTTCAAGAGTAATGATCCGGAAACCAAACGGCGGCAGAAAAAAAAAAAAAAAAAAAAAAAAAAAACATAGCACCACGGGTGATGTAGCTTACCGGCAATCATGTGAATTGCATAGAATACTGAATACATAAAAATTGTTACACCGGTGTTAAAATCTATATGTTAAAACATGTTCGTAAATGTTGATAGAAACACATTTTCTGTATGGACTATAACACGAAATCAAGTTACATCTTGAAAGATTTTTTTCGTTAATGACAAATTTTCACAGACGGTCGATTCAAAGGCAACAAAACCTATACACATCACAAAGGTACATAACGAGAATCTTGTACATAATTTTGAGGAAAACTGTCTGAATAGATTTCGCGAAAAAAGCCACCAAAGGCAAAATTCATCGTTTTTTCGACAAAAAAAGTTCGTTTTGACCTTTCAAGGTCATTGAAGGTCAAATTCAAGGTCACCACTCAAACCGCAATATATGATTTCCCATTCGAATGTGCCAATACTTAGACTCTATCTTGAAGTGTTCTATGAGATTACTCTGCATAGCTCCCATTATAAAGGGAAAATTGGGTGAAATTTTCTAAGTCGAAACAAATTTTTTTTTTTTTGCTGGAAATGGCCCAAAACGAATAGGGTCAGAGCGTCGAATGTCGGACAGGTGGGGCAATTCCGGACACAGGCCTGAATCATATTGTCATATGGAACGCAACACAATAGTCAAGAATGTATATATTGTGTCGTGTTTATTATAATAAGAAATAGGAACAATATCCAAAACCGAAAACAAAAAGTAAATAAGATATTTAATAAATCAGGGAAGCCCTTGTAACATCAGGGCGTTACTTTCTGCACTTGATTATTTGAGAGGATTCTTGGGAGTCACCGAATTTGACTCGGTTAACTTTGAATTGTACATTTATATGTATTTGTGTTTTGGAATTGTATTCAGGGCATTGTTTGTCAGAAACAACTTAGAAAGCAGATGCAGAAGTCAGATTATCCTGTCTTCATGATGGTAAAGCATATATTTCTCAAACAAACACATTCTAATCAGGTGTCCGATATTGCCCCACCTACACAGAACCTACATCATAACCTGATAACGTCCCGACCATTTAAATTTATCAGCGGATTCCCAGCTCATTCGCTATCCAATGTGAAATACGGATTCTCCAGTGATATGGAAACTGAAATACGGTTCTCCTCAGTGATATGTAAATTTACAATAGATGAGAAATTCGAGAATTATATTAAAACTATGAATTCACGCTGAGAATTAAGTGATGTACTACGTAGATCTTTCTAGAATACACCAAATGACAATTGTATTTCTTTGCACTGTCCTTGATGTGTGAACAGAAATTGCATTTTCTTTATTACATATGATTTATATACATTCAGTAATATTTATGAGCATGCTGATTTTAATTTAATGGAGAACACTGCAACATTTTCTGCAAAAAATGTCCTTGGTTGGATTGCAGTCATGGAGTTGAATGAATGTGGAATGACGACGCCATCTACGTCGTCAGACAAATTTAGTATACTCTCATGAATTCTGATTGAAATATGATAGCAGCGGATACATACAACATTTTAAGTCTGTTCGAGTGTCACAATATATGCACGGAACATAATAAAATGTAAAGTTATTGACTATCGTCCGCTCTTCGGGATCCTCGAGGATAGTCCTCTCACCGCGAGTCCTTGCGGACGCGCATCCGCTATTCCGGATCCTTGCGGCGGCTCTAGCACTCTAGCATTAACGGTAACCAGGTAACAGCCCATCCGACACTCCCAGGCCTAAGGACACCGTTCAGAAACTGGTTCATCACCACGGTGTTAGCTGGAGGGGCCTGGCGAGCCGCGGTCTGTCTCGGGGACGGAACCCCGTACAGTCCGACATGCTGGCCAGAGCCTATGTCACACCGTCCCGGGAAGGGAGAGAACTGGCGATCCACAGGGCTTGCGCCCCCGAGTCAGCAACTTGTCACTCCCAGCCCAGGCCTCCCCATGGAAATCGTCCCCAGGGCTCTAAGAGCCCACTACTCCTGACCAGGGAACTCAAAGCTCATGGCGAGCTCCGAGTGCATCCTGTCACTCGACCTTGGACAATCTCCTCGACCGAATCGCTTCCAGTGTATATATAATACACCAGAAACTAGAGGCTGCACGCAAAGCGTAATCAAACCATTGTTATAGCTTACTGGAGCGTAAATTACAATGTATTGCCGTAGCAACGCCTGCTCGAACGGAGCGTGTCAAAACAAGGCCAAGACCGAAAAGGCCACATAAATGGCATGTATGTTTACAATTACCTGCCGCGTGCTTAGGGCAAAATCGCCACATAAAGTATTCCCACACAAAATTGTCTTCTATAGGTAGATCCCTATAGGCCCTTTGATGGGACTTTACTGATAACAAGCTCGCGCAATTAAGTAATTCCTAAACCCGTCCGACATTCGACACCTTGACCCTAGTGACCTGATTTGGGACAAAAAATCAAAATGGCCGCCCCACGCAGACCGTCATTTCAATGGCAACAAAAATTATACACATCACAAAGGTACATAAGGAGAATCTTATACATGATTTTCAGGAAAACTGTCTGGATAGATTTCGAGAAAATGACCACCAAAGGCAAAATTCATCGCTTTTTCGACAAAAAAGGTCGTTTTGACCTTTCAAGGTCATTGAAGGTCAAATTCAAGTTCACCACTCAAACCGCAATATATGATTTCCCATTTGAATGTGCCAATACTTAGGCTCTATCTTGAAGTGTTCTATGAGATTACTCTGCATAGCTCCCATTATGGAGGAAAAATTTGGGTGAAATTTTCCAAGTCCAAAAAATTTTCAATGGCCAAAAAAAAAAATTTTTTTTTTTTGCTGGAAATGGCTCAAAACGAATAGTGACTTGATTTGAGACCAAAAAATTTTTTTTTGCCGACCCGTCAAAAAATTAAAATGGCCGCCACACGCAGACCGGCGATTCAAGGGCAACGAAACTTATACACGTCATAGAGGTACATGAGAAGAATGTTTTGAAGCAAAAATCTCAAAACTGATCAGACAGTTTTTGAGAAAATGGCCACCAAAGTGCAAAATTGGCAATTTTTCGTCAAAAATGGCCGCCAAATCGGCAAAAACGATTTAATCAAAAAAAGTTGGCCAAGGGCCGAAGATAGGTTACCGGACAATGTTTAATATTTTAGATGTTAGCCAAATTCAAGGTCATAAAAATAATCAATGTATATCATTTTCTATATGATGTCCAAAAATTGATTCCAAGCCATACAGTCAATAGAGGAGCAAGATATGAGCCAGTTTGTCCTTGGACCTTGAAAATGAGGTCAGAGGTCAAATTCAAGGTCACGAGAATATTCAGCATATATCATTTCCTACATGTCCACAGTTGATTCCTAAGCTGTAAAATCGATAATAAGTGAGATATTAGCCATTTTGTCCTGTGACTTTGAAAATGAGGTCAAAGGTCAAATTCAAGGTCATGACAATAATCTGCATATATCATTTCCTATATGTTCATAATTGATTGCTAAGCTGTAAAGTCGATAACAAGCGAGATATTAGCCATTTTGTCCTGTGACCTTGAAAATGAGGTCGAAGGTCAAATTCAAGGTCATCAGAATATTCAGCATATATCATTTCCTATATGTCCACAATTGATTCCTAAGCTGTAGAGTCGATAATAAGCGAAATATAAGCCATTTTGTGCTCTGACCTTGAAACTGAGGTCAGAGGTCAAATTCAAGGTCACGAGAAAATTCAGCATATATTCTTTCCTATATGTCCACAATTGATTCCTAAGCTGTAGAGTCGATAATAAGCGAGATATAAGCCATTTTGTGCTCTGACCTTGAAACTGAGGTCAGAGGTCAAATTCAAGGTCACGAGAATATTCAGCATATATCATTTCCTATATGTCCACGATTGATTCCTAGTCTCTAATCTCAATATCAAGTGAGATATTAGGCATAATGTGTACCATTATAAAGCATAGGAGAATTTAACATGGGAAAGTCCCATTTGAGCCGAGTTTGGGCCAAAATGGCCCACTTCGAGCGATTCAAGCGCAACGAAATTTATAGACATCATAGAAGTACATATGAGGAGTCTTATGTATCAAAAAGAAAAAAAGTTACTGAACAGATTTTGAGAAAATGGCCGCCAAAGTCCAAAATCAGGCATTTATCGTCGAAAACGGCCGCCATTTTGAAGAAAAAGCGAAAATCAAAAAACTAAAAAATACCTCCTTCTTGAATTATTATTAAGTATTTTTCTGCAAAATTTCAGAAAAATTCGCCCTTAAACAAAAAAGATAAAAATGTGGACGACGACGGACGACGGACGCAACGCCATGCCAATAGGTTATCGGACCATAGGGCCGGTAACCTAAAAATTAGGCCAAGGGCCGAAGATAGGTTACCGGACAATGTTTAATATTTTAGATGTTAGCCAGGTCACTGGTTGAATTCAAGGTCAAGAGAATATTCAGCATATATAACATTAAGCATATATCATGTCCACAGTTGATTGCTAAGCTGTAAGTTCAATAATCAGAGAGATATTAGCAATTTTGTGCTGTGGCCTTGAAAATGAAGGGGCAAAGGTCAAATTCAAGGTCATCAAAATATTCAATGTATATCATTTTCTATATCATGTCCACAATTGATTCCCAAGCCATACAGTCAATAGAGATATGAGCCAGTTTGTCCTTGGACCTTGAAAATGAGGTCAGAGGTCAAATTCAAGGTCACGAGAATATTCAGCATATATCATTTCCTATATGTCCACAATTGATTCCTAAGCTGTAAAATCGATAATAAGTAAGATATTAGCCTGTTTGTCCTGTGACCTTGAAAATGAAGTCAACGGTCAAATTCAAGGTCATGACAATAATCTGCATATATCATTTCCTATATGTTCATAATTGATTGCTAAGCTGTAAAGTCGATAATAAGCAAGATATAAGCCATTTTGTGCTCTGACCTTGAAACTGAGGTCAGAGGTCAAATTCAAGGTCACGAGAATATTCAGCATATATTATTTCCTATATGTCCACAATTGATTCCTAAGCTGTAGAGTCAATAATAAGCCAGATATAAGCCATTTTGTGCTCTGACCTTGAAACTGAGGTCAGAGGTCAAATTCAAGGTCACGAGAATATTCAGCATATATCATTTCCTATATGTCCACAATTGATTCCTAGTCTCTAATCTCAATATTAAGTGAGATATTAGGCATAATGTGTCCCATTATAAAGCATAGGAAAATTTAACATGGGAAAGTCCCATTTGGGCCGCGTTTGGGCCAAAATGGCCCACTTCGAGCGATTCAAGCGCAACGAAATTTATAGACATCATAGGAGTACATATGAGGAGTGTTATGTATCAAAAAGAAAAAAAGTTACTGAACAGATTTTGAGAAAATGGCCGCCAAAGTCCAAAATTTGCTGATTTTCGACGAAAACGGCCGCCATTTTGAAAGAAATGCGAAAATCAAAAAACATAAAAATACCTCCCTCTCGAAATATTTTTAGGCATTTTTGTGCAAAATTTCAGAAAGATTCGACCGTAAACAAAAAAGATAAAAATGTGGACGACGGACGACGGACGACGACGACGACGACGACGGACGACGGACGCAACGCCATGCCAATAGGTTAGCGGACAAAAGGTCCGGTAACCTAAAAAGTTACTGAACAGATTTTGAGAAAATGGCCGCCAAAGTCCAAAATCAGGCATTTTTCGTCGAAAATGGCCGCCATTTAGAAAAAAATGCGAAAATAAAAAAACTAAAAAATACCTCCTTCTTGAATTATTTTTAATTATTTTTGTGCAAAATTTCAGAAAAATTAGGCCAAGGGCCAAAGATAGGTTACCGGACAATGTTTAATATTTTAGGTATTAGCTAGGTCACTGGTTGAATTCAAGGTCAAGAGAATATACAGCATATATAACATTAAGCATATATCATGTCCACAGTTGATTGCTAAGCTGTAAGTTCAATAATCAGAGAGATATTAGCAATTTTATGCTGTAGCCTTGAAAATGAAGGGGCAAAGGTCAAATTCAAGGTCATCAAAATATTCAGTGTTTATCATTTTCTATATCATGTATATCATGTTCACAATTGATTCCCAAGCCATACAGTCAATAGAGGAGCAAGATATGAGCCAGTTTGTCATTGGACCTTGGAAATGAGGTCAGAGGTCAAATTCAAGGTCATGAGAATATTCAGCATATATCATTTCCTATATGTCCACAATTGATTCCTAAGCTGTAAAATCGATAATAAGTGAGATATTAGCCATTTTGTCCCGTGACCTTGAAAATGAGGTCAAAGGTCAAATTCAAGGTCATGACAATAATCTGCATATATCATTTCCTATATCTTCATAATTGATTGCTAAGCTGTAAAGTCGATAACAAGCGAGATATTAGCCATTTTGTCCTGTGACCTTGAAAATGAGGTCGAAGGTCAAATTCAAGGTCATCAGAATATTCAGCATATATCATTTCCTATATGTCCACAATTGATTCCTAAGCTGTAGAGTCGATAATAAGCGAGATATAAGCCATTTTGTGCTCTGACCTTGAAACTGAGGTCAGAGGTCAAATTCAAGGTCACGAGAATATTCAGAATATATCATTTCCTATATGTCCACAATTGATTCCTAAGCTGTAGAGTCGATAATAAGCGAGATATAAGCCATTTTGTGCTCTGACCTTGAAAGTGAGTTCAGAGGTCAAATTCAAGGTCACGAGAATATTCAGCATATATCATTTCCTATAGGTCCACAATTGACTCCTAGTCTCTAATCTCAATATCAAGTGAGATATTAGGCATAATGTGTCCCATTATAAAGCATAGGAGAATTTAACATGGGAAAGTCCCATTTGAGCCGAGTTTGGGCCAAAATGGCCCACTTCGAGCGATTCAAGCGCAACGAAATTTATAGACATCATAGGAGTACATATGAGGAGTGCTATTTATCAAAAAGAAAAAAAGTTACTGAACAGATTTTGAGGAAATGGCCGCCAAAGTCCAAAATCAGGCATTTATCGTCGAAAACAGCCGCCATTTTGAAAAAAATGCGAAAATCAAAAAACTAAAAAATACCTCCTTCTTGGATTATTTTTAAGTATTTTTGTGCAAAATTTCAGAAAAATTCGCCTGTAAACAAAAAAGATAAAAATGTGGACGACGACGACGACGGACGCAACGCCATGCCAATAGGTTATCGGACCATAGGTCCGGTAACCTAAAAATTCACCCGTAAACAAAAAAGATAAAAATGTGGACGACGACGACCACGACGACGGACGACGACGACGGACGACGACG
The DNA here is from genome assembly GCA_949152475.1 of Terebella lapidaria. NCBI lineage: Eukaryota > Metazoa > Annelida > Polychaeta > Terebellida > Terebellidae > Terebella > Terebella lapidaria. The sequence continues at coordinate 3,207,276 of OX424565.1, read as the reverse complement.
ACGGCGGACGCAACGCCATGCCAATAGGTTATCGGACCATAGGTCCAGTAACCTAAAAACAGACAAAAACATAAGGCCTCCCGATTTTCAATCGGGATGCCTAATTAGGCATGATGTGTCCCATTATGAAGCATAGGAGAATTTAACATGGGAAAGTCCCATTTGGGCCGAGTTTGGGCCAAAATGGCCCACTTCGAGCGATTCAAGCGCAATAAAATTTATAAACATCATAGGAGTACATATGACGAGTGTTTTTATGTATCAAAAAGAAAAAAAGTTACTGAACAGATTTTGAGAAAATGGCCACCAAAGTCCGAAATCAGGCATTTTTCGTCGAAAACGGCCGCCATTTTGAAAAAATTAGGCCAAGGGCCGAAGATAGGTTACCGGACAATGTTTAATATTTTAGATGTTAGCCAGGTCACTGGTTGAATTCAAGGTCAAGAGAATATTCAGCATATATAATGTGGCGATTTTGCCCTAAGCACGCGGCAGGTGATTGTAAACATAAATGCCATTTATGTGGCCTTTTCGTACTTGGCCTTGTTTTGACATGCTCCGTTCGAGCGTGCGTTGCCACGGCGACGTATTGTAATTTACGCTCCAGTAAACTATAACAATGGATCGATTAAACCTCGCGTGCGCCCCACAGTTTCTGGTGTATTATATATACACTGGAAGCGACTCGATCGAGGAGATTGTCCGAGAGATCGAGACTAGGACGCACACGAGGCTCGCCATGAGCTTTGTGTTCCCTGGGTCTGAGTAGTGGGCTCCTAGAGCCCTGGGGACGATTTCCATGGGGAGGCCCGGGCTGGGAGAGACAAGTTGCTGACTCGGGGGACTTCGGCCCTGTGGATCGCCAGTTCTCTCCCTTCCCGGGACGTGTGACAGAGGCTCTGGCCAGCATGTCGGGCTGTACGGGGTTCCGTCCCCGAGGCAGACCGCGGCTCGCCAGGCCCCGCCAGTTAACACCGTAGGGATGAACTAGTTTCTGAACGGTGTCCGTAGGCCTGGGAGTGTCGGGTGGGCTGTTACCTGGTTACCGTTAATGCTGAAGTAGTTACCGTGTCCGCCGCGACCTCCGGTGAGCGGCCCTGCCGCAAGGATCCGGAATAGCGGATGCGCGTCCGCAAGGACTCGGATGAGAGAGGACTATCCTCGAGGATCCCGAAGAGCGGACGGTAGTCAATAACTTTACATTGGTGCTGTGACCAGGATCAGTCCGACAGTGTTCCATCGCAGCCTACCGTCACAGCGTTGTAGCCTCCTTAGTCCCTGGGGATCGCCCGCTCCTCAAGGACATCTTAGGAAAATGACGAAAGAAAGAGATAAGGCCAAAAATAAGGCTGATGAACCCAAGGGGAGGGAAACGGGTGGAAACGTCGCGGACAATACCCGGTCCAGCGACGGCCGCCGTGAGAATTCTTCGGATGACTCCGGCGGTGGGAAGGAACGTGCGGAGACCTCCGTGGACAAGACCCCGTCCGCGGAGACGACTCCGGCGTCCCTGGCTCCGTCTCCGGACGACGAGTCGCACCCTGAGGGGCAGCAACAGGAGTTGCTATCAGGGCCTGGCCCTGATCCGGTAGGCGCGGTAGGTGGAGCTGGCAACGGCGCTACCCCGCGCCCGCCTAAGTCCGGACGGCAGTCGTGGCAGTCGCCGCTCTCTCAGGGGACATCTCCGGATGTCCGGGATCGAGTGGTAGCCGGCCCGAGTACCTCCGGGCAAGCGGACCAGCAGTTCTGGATGCCACCTCCAGCCGGAAGAGCTCCTGCAAGGGCTCCCGGCCGGGAATCCAGACAGTCCGCGTCAGGCGGGATGGACCAGCTCACCCACACGCTGAGTGAGCTGGCTCCTTTAGGGCGCTATGACCGCGCCCGGTCGCCCCATCAGGGACGATCAGACCGGCGGAACCGCTCCCCCTCTCCGCTGTCACAAGGCAACTCGGGGCCTTTGACGGAGAGGGAGAGGTGGCTGATATCCGAGGCGCTTGTACTGTTCAAGCGGAATCAGCCGCCCCCGAGCGTTGACCCGTCGGTTATTCTTAGTCCGGGGATGTCTGGGCCAGTAGCCCCTCCCCAAGTCCTGCCGAGTCCGCAGGCGCCAGTGGCCCCCGCAATGGGACCCGCGCCTGCCCCGCGGCTCGGAGGCACCACGTTGGCGACCGCGTCGACCGTTCCGACGGTTGGAGCGCAAGCCGCGTGGCCGACTTACCCTGGCACGTATAGTGTGTCGGACGGGCAGTGGCAACAGGCGGCTTCGGCCCCAAGCTTTGCCGCCCCTTCTGGAGCCTACCCAGTAGGTTCGATGGGAGTCCCGCCCGCACCTAGCCAGAGTGGGTTTTTAGCGGGAATGACCCCGGCGGCAAACGTGAGCTTCCCTGCTCCTATGTCCGCGGCGTCGATGTTTGCTCCGGCAGACTCCGCCGCAGGCGCGGGAAGCGCGCGGAACTTGCCGCTGTACACGGACGACCCCGGGGCCGGGACCGCACGTCGGGCGCGTAGCAAACGCGATGACGGGCCCGACCACTCTTCGTGGCGGAAACGGTTCAACGGGGATAACCCCGACTTGGAGGACTACTTGCTCCAGGTATGGCGTACCGCCGTGTACGAAGGATGGTCCCAGCATGAAGCTGGACACGTCCTCGCGGGGAGCTTGGAAGGAAAAGCTCTCCGCGTGATGCCGTGTCTGCCGGTGGGAACAGTGACGTTCGGCGAGGTTGCTCGTCAACTTCGCCTGCTGTTCACGCCGACGACCAATCGGCGGCAGTCTGAACGAGAGTTCAAGGCGCGTACCCGCCAGCCGACTGAGTCCGTGACAGACTATGCGTTCAACCTACGCATACTCGGCCGGAGAGCTTTTCCGGACATGGACTCCAGACGGTTTGAGACGATGCTGATCGATCAGTTCATCGATGGCCAGCCTTACCACCTAGCGTACGAGGTGGCCACCCATGAAAAGCGATCGATGGAGGAGGCAAGGCATCGCAGGTAACCCCGTGGCAGGACCCGGTCGTCCGGGAACCCGCCAGGGAACCTACCCATCAGTGGGTTAGTGCGCCGGCACCCTCTACAGGGGCGCCCGCACATGCGGCCCCAGTCGCCGCGCCGTGCTCGTCCTCGGACGAGTGCGACATTGAGGAATACGACCTCGGCGCCGCGCAGATGATTGCGCACTGCGCCAGGATCGAAGCTCCGGGACCCGCAGAATGTTGCGCGTTCACCTCCGGACCAGCTCAGAACCGTCCCTGCTACTTCTGCGGAAAGCAGGGACACTTTTGGCTGAAGTGTCCGAGTTGTTGGAACGCCTGCGGTCGCGCGGATACCAGGGAGCCCTCCCTGGCCCGCAACGGAGGAATTCCTTCCGGTCTGGTCCTCCGGGACAGCAGAACCGGAACCCGCGACAAGGAAACTAGATCCGGACGTGGTGGAGAAATAATACTACGTCCGGGGATAGTTGTTCGGTGGCAAACGATGCCGCCCCACCCGCTGATGAGCGGGACGAACCCCAAGTAGATATGACTTCTCCGGAAGTAGTCCTTGGAGATCAGTCTAGCTCCTCCGCGGCTGAGGCGGATGGCGAGGACTCCGTAGATGAGCCCAGCGCGTGTGAAAGGTATCGCCCTACCTGCGCGCTGGTGAGGGACCCTTGCTGGTACCTGCCTCTGTCCTTCGGACGGGAGCCGGTCCGGTTCCTCGTAGACTCAGGCTCGGAGGTGACCCTCGTGGCCGCCGGAACGTTTAGGAATTACCCTTGGGGACAAGGTGTATCTGACAGAGGCGATCGTGGCGGATATCGGAGCGGCCGGGATTATTGGGATGAATTTTCTACGGGTCCACCGGGTGATCGCCAACTTTAGTGCTGGCGAATTCCGGATGGGAGAGGACACACACTTCCTCTTCCGCTCGGGCCCGATGCATTCATTCCAAATGCGGGCATCGCGCACTGTAGTAGTGCCACCGATGAGTGAGATGATCATTGAGGCGAGGCCGCGTCGTCCCCGCATGCCCCTCGATGGTCGACCGTGTATAGTGCAACCCGTGAGCAGTTTCGTCACAGGAACTGGGCTCGTGCTGGGTGGGGCCCTGGTCATGTCCAACCCCCGCGCGATGCCCATCCTCGTGGTGAATCCTACGGATGCTCCGATTGTACTGAAGCGCGGATGCATAGCAGCCACTGCTATTCCCGCATCCTCGAGTCGTGTCCTCCCCGACGATCCTGTCTGCCGCGCTGCGTGCGCGGCGGCGGCCACCGGGGATGACCCGTTCACCCTGCCGGACCATTTGGAATCTCGGGTTCCGAAGGACCGGTTGGATGAAGAGCAGCGCCAAGCGCTCCGCAGACTGCTGCGGCAGTATGCGGATGTGTTCATGGGTCCTGATGGTGCGGTTGGCAAGACTGACGTCGCCAAACACCTCATTGACCTCGTGGACGAGCGTCCTCTCAAGCAGCGTCTTCGTCGGGCAGCAATAGTGCACCAAGAGGTCATAGACCAGGAGGTGCAAAAGATGCTCGACTTGGACATCATCGAACCCAGTGACAGCCCTTGGGCCAGTCCGGTGGTTATGGTGAAGAAGAAGGACGGCTCGTGGAGGTTCTGTGTGGACTATCGGAAACTCAACGATGCCACGCGGAAGGACTCATATGCTCTCCCGCACATTGAGGATACCTTCGATGCCCTGGCCGGGTCGCACTATTTCTGTGCTATGGATCTGGCCTCCGGGTATTGGCAGGTGGAGATGGAGGAGAGTGATCGGGCGAAGACTGCCTTCGTTACCAAGATCGGGCTCTACCAATTCAAGGTAATGCCGTTCGGGCTCTGTAACGCACCAGCGACGTTCGAGCGCCTCATGGAGATGGTACTTAAAGGGTTCCTCTGGAAGCGATGTATGGTCTACATCGACGATGTCGTCGTGTATGGCCGGTCGTTCGAGGAAACCCTCACCAACCTCCAGATGGTGCTCCATCGCATCCGCGGAGCAGGGCTTAAATTGAAGCCAAGTAAGTGCGAACTATTCGCGCAGGAAATCCTGTACTTGGGCTTCATGGTGACGGGCACCGGAGTGAGACCAGACCCCGCAAAGGTGGCGGCCGTGCAGAAATGGCCTCCGCCCTGCAACGTGGCGGACGTGAGGTCCTTTTTGGGCTTCGCGAGCTACCACCGCAGGTTTATTCGCGGCTTTGCGGAGATCGCGCGTCCCCTTACTATCCTCACGGAAAAGGGCGCCGATTTTGTTTGGTCCGCCGAGCAGGCTGACGCCTTCTCGGGACTCCGGCAGGCCTTGGTAGCGGCCCCAGTGCTGCAGCACCCTCGTCCGGACTGCGAGTTCATCCTGGACACTGAAGCGAGTAACTTCGCACTCGGCGGTGTCCTCTCGCAGATCGTGGACGGGCAAGAGCGGGTAGTAGCTTATGCGAGTGTGGCCTTGAGCCGCTCTCAAATGAACTACTGTACCACTCATCGCGAGTTGCTCGCGGTGGTTACGATGACCAAGCGTTTCCGGCACTATTTGTTGGGACGCCATTTCCGCTTGCGGACTGATCATAGTTCGCTGAGATGGCTCCTCAACTATAGTGAGGCCGATGGCTTGGTGGCGCGGTGGCTCGTCAAACTCCAAGAGTATGACATGCAGATAGAGCATCGCGCTGGTAATTGCACGGCAACGCGGACGGCCTGTCCCGTTGTCATAAGTGCAAGAATCCGGGTTGTGCAGGGATGGCGCCATTCCAGCAAGCTGCGGATTCGACCTCAGACTCGGAATTGGACGTTCCGGGGAGACCGCAGGCCGCCGCCCCCTCTAACAACACGGAGGCCGGAGCGTTTAGGGCTAACCTCCGCGCGCGGACCCGCCGTTATCGGCGAGGGCGTCCCGCATACGAAGCGGAGGTGTGGCTCAGCTCCAGCGAGTCCTCCTCGAGTCCGGCGGTCCGAACGCTTCAATCGATCGGTCCTCAACATGCTGGCGGCCTTTGTGAACGATCGTGCGAATGATTGGGATGACCACCTCCCGTATGTCTTAATGGCGTACAGGTCGTCGGTCCACTCTTCGACCGGAGTTACTCCGCACGCGATGTTGTACGGCCGGGAGCTAAATTTGCCCGTGGATATTATGTATCCAACTGCGGCAGAGACCGGCGCAGTACCCCAGTGCGGTCCGGAGTACTTGGAGTGGATTCACCGCGCCCTGGCGAACGCCCATGATTTCGCGCGCGCGCGCCAGGACAAGTCTGCCATCCGGCAGAAGCGAGGCTATGACGCCCATGCTAAGGGTAGGCCAGCTTTTGCGGAAGGCGACAAGGTGCACTACTATTATCCGCCGCTTAAGCAAGGCAATAAATTTGCTAAGCCGTGGATAGGCCCGTTTACGGTACTGAAACAGGTGACATATGTGGACTACCGGATCTGGAGGGATTCCGATCCGGACAGGGTTCTGGTTGTCCATATCGATAATCTGAAGAAGTACGAGGGCCCGCTTGTCATGGATCCGCTCGTTCAAGATGCGGAACCGGATGATGCTCCCGTGTGGGATCCGTCTGGTCAGCATCCTCGGACTCCGGACGAGCGTGTGCGCCGTATGGTGGGCCTCCCGGACCTCTCTGACCCGTCAGATGATGGACTGGGTGGCTATCAGCCAGATGACGGCGATCCGCAGGTACCCCCACTACCTCCAGTACCTGCGGATGACGGGCGGCCACGCCGGAAACCACGTGCGCCAGCCCGGTATGGGTGGGAATAACCTTCCGCCCCCTCGAGTACCGCGTCGGTGATCCCGCCAAGGACCTCGCGCGTGACTCCCTCGGTTGCGAGCAGTAGCGGACGTGCGGTACCTCTCTCGAGGTCGACGTCCGCGTCCTCGTTGGTAGTTGAGGGGACGTCCGCGGGATGGCAAAGCACCGCCTCCCTGGACTTGGACCCCCTCGACGCAACGGCGGACGTACGCCGGAGGCTCGGTCCCACGACCGCCAGCGTCTACGAGACTTTTCGCGAGTCTGTAGGCCAGGCGGTCGGCCATCGTCGCGATGGTATGGACCGGATCCCCGGTGACCCGGCGTTGGTGAATCTGCCGGTGCCCCGAGCCATTCGTGACTTGGGGTCCGCAGGTGTAGCCGCGTTGGTCCGCGCTCGGGAGGAGCACCCCTGGGATCACCCCCAGCGTGGTCGACTCACCCGAGCGGCGGAGTACCTTGTGGCGGAGATGGACAGCTCTCTGGATCGGTTCAGCCGGTGCCGCGCCGAGGCCTCCCGTGTCGCATGCGATCTCGCATACGACCAGGGCCTCATGGAGGGCACCCGGCGGAGCCTAGAGAGCTACCGGGCTTTGTCGGCCGTCATTGAGCGGCGCGCGTTCGACCAGGGTCGGACCGCCGCTCTTGCCGAGCGGTCTGGGGCGTCCGCCCCCGCCCCAGAGGTAGCCGCACGGATGGAGCACCTGGAGGCTGAGAATGAGCAGCTACGGCGTCGTCTTGACGAAGCCGAGGCCGCTCGGACTCGCCTACTCCAGGGCGTCGATGACCCCGAGTCGTCCGCCCTGAACCAGGCGGCTCTCCGGCGAGCGGATGCCGCTTTGGAGCTGGCCATCTACCCATACCTAGTCCAGGTGTGGGGAGAACGGACGGCCGGTCCACAGCGCACCCGCGATACAGTAGAGATGTTCCGCGCCATTGTAGATCTCGGCGCGACATCTCTACCGGCCTCCGTCGTGATGGCTCCGTCAGGACCCGGATTGCAGGGCTCACCGCAAAAGCCCCTGCAAGCGCCGCCGGGCCTGCCTCATCCGCCCGTGCAGCCGGCTTTCACTATGCCGGCTCCGCTGCTTCGGCGGCGTAGGGACTCGTCACCGCCGCCAGACCCCAAGACAGGCGGCACGGATGAGGAGCCCATGACGATGGAGGAAGGCTAGGGTACTAGCCTCGTCGCTGCACTTGTGCGGCGGCGTGCCGGATGATGCTCCCGTGTGGGATCCGTCTGGTCAGCATCCTCGGACTCCGGACGAGCGTGTACGCCGTATGGTGGGCCTCCCGGACCTCTCTGACCCGTCAGATGATGGACTGGGTGGCTATCAGCCAGATGACGGCGATCCGAAGGTACCCGTACTACCTCCAGTACCTGCGGATGACGGGCGGCCACGCCGGAAACCACGTGCGCCAGCCCGGTATGGGTGGGAATAACCTTCCGCCCCCTCGAGTACCGCGTCGGTGGTCCCGCCAAGGACCTCGCGCGTGACTCCCTCGGTTGCGAGCAGTAGCGGACGTGCGGTACCTCTCTCGAGGTCGACGTCCGCGTCCTCGTTGGTAGTTGAGGGGACGTCCGCGGGATGGCAAAGCACCGCCTCCCTGGACTTGGACCCCCTCGACGCCACGGCGGACGTACGCCGGAGGCTCGGTCCCACGACCGCCAGCGTCTACGAGACTTTTCGCGAGTCTGTAGGCCAGGCGGTCGGCCATCGTCGCGATGGTATGGACCGGATCCCCGGTGACCCGGCGTTGGTGAACCTGCCGGTGCCCCGAGCCATTCGTGACTTGGGGTCCGCAGGTGTAGCCGCGTTGGTCCGCGCTCGGGAGGAGCACCCCTGGGATCACCCCCAGCGTGGTCGACTCACCCGAGCGGCGGAGTACCTTGTGGCGGAGATGGACAGCTCTCTGGATCGGTTCAGCCGGTGCCGCGCCGAGGCCTCCCGTGTCGCATGCGATCTCGCATACGACCAGGGCCTCATGGAGGGCACCCGGCGGAGCCTAGAGAGCTACCGGGCTTTGTCGGCCGTCATTGAGCGGCGCGCGTTCGACCAGGGTCGGACCGCCGCTCTTGCCGAGCGGTCTGGGGCGTCCGCCCCCGCCCCAGAGGTAGCCGCACGGATGGAGCACCTGGAGGCTAAGAATGAGCAGCTACGGCGTCGTCTTGACGAAGCCGAGGCCGCTCGGACTCGCCTACTCCAGGGCGTCGATGACCCCGAGTCGTCCGCCCTGAACCAGGCGGCTCTCCGGCGAGCGGATGCCGCTTTGGAGCTGGCCATCTACCCATACCTAGTCCAGGTGTGGGGAGAACGGACGGCCGGTCCACAGCGCACCCGCGATACGGTAGAGATGTTCCGCGCCATTGTAGATCTCGGCGCGACATCTCTACCGGCCTCCGTCGTGATGGCTCCGTCAGGACCCGGATTGCAGGGCTCACCGCAAAAGCCCCTGCAAGCGCCGCCGGGCCTGCCTCATCCGCCCGTGCAGCCGGCTTTCACTATGCCGGCTCCGCTGCTTCCGCGGCGTAGGGACTCGTCACCGCCGCCAGACCCCAAGACAGGCGGCACGGATGAGGAGCCCATGACGATGGAGGAAGGCTAGGGTACTAGCCTCGTCGCTGCACTTGTGCGGCGGCGTGCCGGAGTCGCTCCCGCGGCTCCGCCCTGCCTCAGACCCGTTCTGCGGATCTGAGGAGCCGGCCGGCAGGGCGGTCGGCAACATTTTTAGAGGTACTATCACTTTTGATCACTCGGTGTGTCGTTTTACAAAATTTCTAAATTTAAAGTTTAACCTTAAAGATATTCCAAAGACTCGACACACCGTCCTTTTATAACGGATGACCTTCCAAGGTCATCACACGGTTTTGGACCACCTCGGTCAAAATTTTAGCTTGTTTATGAGGGTTTATTCAAAATTGCAAAGCGCGTTATAGTTTACTCCGTAAGTCCGGGGGTAGTTCCCCATTCTTCCAAAAGGGACTCTTAAAGTCCTAGTGTTTGCGCCGTGACTTCCGGGCGTTGCCATCTTGCCTTCTTCCGGCCCCCGCCATGCGAAGCCTTCGTCGAGTTTCGAGCATTTTGGGCGCGGGCGGAACATGTTGGGGACCAACATTGTAAGAAGGGGGTAATGTGGCGATTTTGCCCTAAGCACGCGGCAGGTGATTGTAAACATAAATGCCATTTATGTGGCCTTTTCGTACTTGGCCTTGTTTTGACATGCTCCGTTCGAGCGTGCGTTGCCACGGCGACGTATTGTAATTTACGCTCCAGTAAACTATAACAATGGATCGATTAAACCTCGCGTGCGCCCTACAGTTTCTGGTGTATTATATATACACTGGAAGCGACTCGATCGAGGAGATTGTCCGAGAGATCGAGACTAGGACGCACACGAGGCTCCCCATGAGCTTTGTGTTCCCTGGGTCTGAGTAGTGGGCTCCTAGAGCCCTGGGGACGATTTCCATGGGGAGGCCCGGGCTGGGAGAGACAAGTTGCTGACTCGGGGGCCTTCGGCCCTGTGGATCGCCAGTTCTCTCCCTTCCCGGGACGTGTGACAGAGGCTCTGGCCAGCATGTCGGGCTGTACGGGGTTCCGTCCCCGAGGCAGACCGCGGCTCGCCAGGCCCCGCCAGTTAACACCGTAGGGATGAACTAGTTTCTGAACGGTGTCCGTAGGCCTGGGAGTGTCGGGTGGGCTGTTACCTGGTTACCGTTAATGCTGAAGTAGTTACCGTGTCCGCCGCGACCTCCGGTGAGCGGCCCTGCCGCAAGGATCCGGAATAGCGGATGCGCGTCCGCAAGGACTCGGATGAGAGAGGACTATCCTCGAGGATCCCGAAGAGCGGACGGTAGTCAATAACTTTACATATAACATTAAACATATATCATGTCCACAGTTGATTGCTAAGCTGTAAATTCAATAATCAGAGAGATATTAGCAATTTTGTGCTGTGGACTTGAAAATGAAGGGGCAAAGGTCAAATTCAAAGTCATCAAAATATTCAATGTATATCATTTTCTATATCATGTCCACAATTGATTCCCAAGCCATACAGTCAATAGAGATATGAGCCAGTTTGTCCTTGGACCTTGAAAATGAGGTCAGAGGTCACGAGAATATTCAGCATATATCATTTCCTATATGTCCACAATTGATTCCTAAGCTGTAAAATCGATAATAAGTGAGATATTAGCCTGTTTGTCCTGTGACCTTGAAAATGAAGTCAAAGGTCAAATTCAAGGTCATGACAATAATCTGCATATATCATTTCCTATATGTTCATAATTGATTGCTAAGCTGTAAAGTCGATAACAAGCGAGATATTAGCCATTTTGTCCTGTGACCTTGAACATGAGGTCGGAGGTCAAATTCAAGGTCATCAGAATATTCAGCATATATCATTTCCTATATGTCCACAATTGATTCCTAAGCTGTAGAGTTGATAATAAGCGAGATATAAGCCATTTTGTGCTCTGACCTTGAAACTGAGGTCAGAGGTCAAATTCAAGGTCACGAGAAAATTCAGTATATATTATTTCCTATATGTCCACAATTGATTCCTAAGCTGTAGAGTCGATAATAAGCGAGATATAAGCCATTTTGTGCTCTGACCTTGAAAGTGAGGTCAGAGGTCTAATTCAAGGTCACGAGAATATTCAGCATATATCATTTCCTATAGGTCCACAATTGATTCCTAGTCTCTAATCTCAATATCAAGTGAGATATTAGGCATAATGTGTCCCATTATAAAGCATAGGAGAATTTAACATGGAAAAGTCCCATTTGAGCCGAGTTCGGGCCAAAATGGCCCACTTCGAGCGATTCAAGCGCAACGAAATTTATAGACATCATAGGAGTACATATGAGGAGTGTTATTTATCAAAAAGAAAAAAAGTTACTGAACAGATTTTGAGAAAATTGCCGCCAAAATCCAAAATCAGGCATTTTTCGTCGAAAACGGCCGCCATTTTGAAAAAAATGCGAAAATCAAAAAACTAAAAAATACCTCCTTCTTGAATTATTTTTAAGTATTTTTGTGCAAAATTTCAGAAAAATTCGCCTGTAAACAAAAAAGATAAAAATTAGCCCAAGGGCTAAGACAGGTTACCGGACAAAATATGTTTTATATTCCTGTGACCTTGAAAATAAGTTTATCCAAAGACACACTGGTGTCATCAGGGGCAGACAGTGTGTTAAATGTAGTTGTTTCTACTGTACACCTGATGGAATTAGTATACAACTGCCCACAACCTATGAAAATAATTTAGAAATCTGAAACAAACCCCATGGAATAGATATATGACGAGTACATAAGTACCTAATCACAAGCCAGAAAACTACTGAATTGATGGTATCCTCGGGGACAGATTCAACGTCCGCCAACAGTGACACCGACTCAGTAATCACAGTGCCGAAACCGACTATGGTAATGCGCATTACCATAATCAAAAATGGCGGCAGGTGTTTGTGGTTCGAATTTGATCGAGCTTAACAACTTGAATGAGAGGCTATTTTGAAGCATTCAGAAGTCTATGATATAAAGTTGATTGTGCTGCACATAATTAATAAGGCGAGTTACAGAAAAATACGCTTTTTCTACGAGATATCGGCGAGTGAAAATCATGGCTGACTATGGTAACGCCCGAGTCCAAGGATACATTGACTATGGTAACGCATAGTGTCGACTATGGTAATGCATTCACTACTTCACTGCAAATAACATATATAACACGAGAATTGAACTGTAATTTATACGATATTCGTATATTTACTACAGAGAATAGGTCTATTTCAGGTTACAGTACATTATTTTCTTTAAAACTGCATATACTGGGTGTAGTACAGTGCTGAAACCCATGCTGACATCATGAACCACTGAGTCGATGTAAAACCACTGAGTCGCATGTGATTAGTCCCGGTACAAATGTACCGGGTACATGCTGACACTTGGTAATTTTATGACAACAGGATCGATGGACTGAACACAGTTTGCGGACGATGTTCCAATCACAGTACGTCACTTTCCGACGTCACTGTTCCGAATACAGGAACAAGGACAAGGGTGCGTCGGACCAGTAAATATTGAAATATTTGAATAAAATGGGACACTTCTTACCCTCAAACATCAGTTGTAAGACAGTAGCCTCGAACTAAGTTCCCTACTCCTCTTACTACTCGATCAGTATATTTATCAGAGATAAAGGTGGCAGACGAATAGAATGACATCCACATTTAGTGGATCATGGAGTAACATAATAGTAATATAATTGGAGTGCAAGTTCCCAGAGGCTCAAACAGCATGGTTCCAAAGTCAGTGCCGACATACCAGTATTAATATTTACCCAGGCAAACATGGTTTGTTCTCGATAGGAGAAAGGCTTGTACATAGAAAACAAGATGAACGGTGCCACAGGTATGACCCACAGGCCCAACACACTCCTTTTGTAACCTCTATTTTGCCTTCTCTTTCGTATTTTAGGCATGATTGTTGTCGTGAAAAGGTACCGACATAGCCTACATTAATGATGATCCATGTTCACACGACAATAACACCCGTCTGCCTAGTGCCTACAGATTCTCTACAAATCGCACTCAAAATATATCGTCAATTTACATGCGACTTGAACGCACAGTGTGACCAGGGACGGTCGCCGCGACCAGATCGCATGCGATTGGCGTGCAACCGAGTCGCTGCAACTGACTTGCATAGTCTGAGGGCAAGCTTAACACCCTGCAACATATCTTAAGGCGGTGACTGACCTAGTTCTTTTGTCTAGGGGTCAGGTCATGTTATTGTCACCGACTTGTGCTCAGATTTTTTGGAAGGAAGATCAACACACGGTAAGAAAAATGCAATTTCTGCAACATAACGCATATATATTATAACTGAGGGGGATGATACGATGTCCGAGATACTACTACAAATTTATGTATTTCACAAATACTTGTAGGGGCTGAAATTCCCCAGAAATAAGGTTTCTTCCATCAATATTTACCCCAATTTTGACACGGTGATTACGTTCATGGTCATTTTCAATAAATTCTGCACATTGTACTTCGATAATTTGTACACGGGAGCTAAGATAATCATCTCATCTTTCATATATCCTGCGCATACGCACCAATATACTGTAATTTTTCAATTTTTCCTAAATTACTACACACGCTTGTCGTGTCACCGATTTGAGTCAAGCGTCACCGACTTAAGATGTTAGTTGCCCAGAAAAGGACTGGTATCTCTCCACACAAAAAACGCATAAAGTATTAGCCACCGCCGATGTTCAATCAACAGTATGCATTGCAACATCATAATGCAAATGTCTGTATTATTTTCTTGCCATATTCTTGTCTTCATATTTGGAAAATGAGCAAAATTAACATGTACATTATACACACTCATAATTATTACGTGGACATGTCAATAACGCGGTCTTACGAAATGTTGTTGGGATGTATACTGCACAATGAATTGCTGCGTACGGTCCACGATACCACGAATATGATATCGCTATAACCGTACACAAGAGCACCTTTCCTAAGAACTCATTGTACAGTTCAACTCATTCAACCAGTGGGTATGTCATACCCAAAATGTAAACCTAAGTCGGTGACGCTTGACTCAAATCGGTGACACGACGAGCATGTGGAATAATTTAGGAATAACTGAAAAATTACAAGATATTAGTGCATATGCGCAGGATGTATGAAACATGAGATGATTATCTTAACTCCCGTGTATAGATTATCTAAATACAGTGTGTAGAATTTATTGAAAATGACCATGAACGTGATCACCGTGTCAAAATTGGGGTAAACATTGATGGAAGAAACCTTATTTCTGGGGAATTTTAGCCCCTACAAATATTTGTGAAGTAAATACAGTTGTAGTAGTATCTCGGACATCGTATCATCTACCTCAGTTATTATATATATGCGTTATGTTGCAGAAATTGCATTTTTCTTACCTTGTGTTTATCTTCCTTCCAAAAATTCTGAGCACAAGTCGGTGACAACAACATGACCTGACCCCTAGACAAAAGAACTAGGTCAGTCACCGCCTTAAGATATGTTGCAGGGTGTTAAGTCAAACCTGCATTGTCTCCCGTTTTTGAAATTCATCAACATTTCTGACGATTTGATGGGGATATGCACATATTTGTATAAATTCAAATGTGACTTTATGCCAGACCCTGCGTTTAATCGACAACTTGGTGTTTCTCATCATGTGTAGTATAGGTCTGAAATAATAACATTGATGGAGTTGCTGACCTGTGTACAGTAATACAATCGCAAATGTTCTCTTTTTTACATGGATTTGTGATAAAATAACAGATGATTCGAGAGTTTTTCAACACATATATTCTACCCCTCAAATCATTGTTATGTTGACAAAGATTTGTGTTTGTGTACGAAAGCCCTATCGCATTACCATAGTCATTAAATTTCCTACAAATCACATTACCATAGTCTGACATTCGCGTTACCCTAGTCAGGACACAATTGTCCACACCCCGTTTCCACTAATATATCACCAAGTGACTCATTGTACATAATCGGGATTAACCTACATGTATCGATTTCGCTATATTTCGAAGATCCCCTCGATTTATACACGTTATATGCATATAAATTCACGAGCAAATTCGAACCACAATTGCCTGTCGCCATTTTTGACTATGGTAATGCGCGTTACCATAGTCGGTTTCGGCACTGTGGTAATATGAATGTAAGTATCAATCTATTACCACCAATAGTCAGATTTTGATGATGCCAAAAACAAACGTAAGATAGAACATTTTGGAATAGAAACAAGCCCGACCAAATAGTTTATCCAAAGACACACTGGCGTCATCAGGGGCAGACAGTGTGTTAAATGTAGTTGTTTCTACTGTACACCTGATGGAATTAGTATACAACTGCCCAACAACCTATGAAAATAATTTAGAAATCTGAAACAAGCCCCATGGAATAGATATATGACAAATACATAAGTACCTAATCACAAGCCAGAAGGCTACTGAGTTGATGGTATCCTCGGGGACAGATTCAACGTCCGCCAGCAGTGACACTGACTCAGTGATATGAAAGTAAGTATCAATTTATTACCACCAATAGTCAGATTTTGATGATGCCAAAAACAAACGTAAAATAGAACATTTTGGAATCCCGATATGTCCATTGTTTGCTAAGCTGTAAATTCAATAACAAGTAAAACAAAATAGCAATTTTGTTCCATGACCTTGAAAATAAGGTCGAAGGTCGAATCAATGGTCATCAAAATATTTGGCATGTACACATCATTCCCCATAGGTGCACAACTGATTCCTAAGCTGTAAAGTCAATAATAAATAGGGCCTGCACGATTAATGGGTTAACCGCCGACGGCTAGCATTTTTTTAATAACCGCGAATAACCGGCTGTTAAATCTCCAAACGATTAACCGGTTAACCGTCAAACACCGGTTAACTGTCTTTTATAACCTTGATCAGTGATCACCAAACCGTCTTCTCATGCTCCTGAGGCATGCTTTTGAGGGCATTTAAACTCGTTAACTTTGTCGCCATGGGGCCATAAAGCAATCTGTGGTTTGTTGCGGTCGCGTGGATGCGTGCCACCTGTTAAAGGGATTGTGTGTGCATCTTTCACAGATACACAGGCTCGCGGCCTTCTCTCATATTAATACCGAAATTAACGAAGTTAAATAGGGGAAATACAAAGTTTCTTAAATGAAACATACAGACACCTACACACACATAGACATATAGCAATCAAAACCATTCGGGGGACGTATCGAGAAGTGAACCCCAAACACTTCGCCTCAGGCTTAACTTCGAATGGTAAGGATTGTATATGTGAAAGAATGTGCAATGTCAGGTATAACGCAATCAGAACTGGAAAGAGAACATATATTCAGTAATATGCAAAATATGTACAGTTAATACATCGATAAGAAAAAAAGTTACTGAACAGATTTTGAGAAAACGACCGTCAAAGTCCAAAATTGGCCATTTTTCGACGAAAACGGCCGCTCTTGACCTTGAAACCGAGGTCAGAGGTCAAATTCAAGGTCACGAGAATATTCAGGATAAATCATTTCCTATATGTTCACAATTGATTCCTAAGCTGTAAAGTCGATAATAAGCGAGATATTAGCCATTTTTGTCATGTGACCTTGAAAATAAGGTCAAAGGTCAAATTCAAGGTCACGAGAATATTCAGCATATATCATTTCCTATATGTTCACAATTGATTCCTAAGCTGTAAAGTCGATAATAAGCGAGATATTAGCCATTTTGTGCTCTGACCTTGAACCCGAGGTCAAAGGTCAAATTCAAGGTCACGACAATGTTCGGCATATATCATTTCCTATATGTCCACAATTCAATACTAGTCTCTAATCTCAATATTAAGTGAGATATTATGGCTTAATGTGTCCCATTATAAAGCATAGGAGAATTTAACATGGGAAAGTCCCATTTGGGCCGAGTTTGGGCCCAACATGGCCCACTTCGAGCGATTCAAGGGCAACGAAATTTATACATGTCACAGGGGTACATATGAGGAGTGTTATGCATCAATACAAAAAAAAGTTACTGAACAGATTTTGAGAAAACGACCGTCAAAGTCCAAAATTGGCCATTTTTCGACGAAAACGGCCGCTCTGACCTTGAAACCAAGGTCAGAGGTCAAATTCAAGGTCACGACAATATTCAGCATATATCATTTCCTATATGTCCACAATTGATTCCTAGTCTCTAATCTCATTATTAAGTGAGATATAAGACATAATGTGTCCCATTATAAAGCATAGGAGAATTTAACATGGGAAAGTCCCATTTGGGCCGAGTTTGGCCCAAAATGGTCCACTTCGAGCGATTCAAGCGCAACGAAACTTACACACATCACAGGAGTATATATGAGGAGTGTTATGTATCAAAAAGAAAAAAATTAGCCCAAAGGCTAAGATAGGTTACCGGACAATTTTGGTTTGGCCATGGCAGCATTGGCAGGTAACAGACCTTTTACCAATCAAGGTTCGCAGTGTAAACATATGACCTTGGGATTTACCAATCAAGGTCATCCATATGAACTTCGATGTTACCATTACATTTGATATTCTATATGTTGGGTGGAATCATTTAGGCCGCTCAGGTCAATTTACACATTCCAAGTCAGACATTTGGCACTCAAGGTCATCTGACGTCAAGTTCAAGGTCATCATTAGTTGTGCCATATATGTCTTCCTATATGTTCATAATGCAAACATGAGCTCTATCTGCAAGCATTTCATCTATAGAGGCAAATCTGGGCATTTTTCGACCCAAAAATGGCTGTTTTGACCTTTCTAGGTCATCGAAGGTCAAATTCAAGGTCACCACACAAGTCGCCCTATATGACTTTCCATTTGAAAGTGCCAATTTCTAAGCTCTATCTTCAAGCGTTCTATGAGTACAGTCCGGTCAGCTCCCATTATGAAGGAAAAAAGTGCCGAAAATTTTCTAAGTCCAAAATTTTTTTTCAAAGGTGAAAATTTTTTTTTGCCCTAGAAATGGTTCAAAATGGATAGTAATGCGATTTGGGACGAAAAAATTTTTTTTCGCCGACCCGCCAAAAATTCAAAATGGCCGCCACACGGAAACCGGCGAATTTAGGGCAACCAAACTTATACATATCACAGAGGTATATGAGGGGAATCTTTTGAAACCAAAAACTCAAAACTGATCAGACAGTTTTTGAGAAAATGGCCGTCAAAGTCCAAAATTGAGCGTTTTTCGACAAAAACGACCGCCATTTTGAAAAAAATGCGAAAATCAAAAAAATACCTCCTTCTCAAAATATTTTTAGGCATTTTTGTGCAAAATTTCAGAAAGATTCGATCATTAACTTTAAAGATAAAAATGTTAACGCCGGACGGACGGACGGACGGCTAGACGGACGGACGGACGACGGACGCAACGCCATGCCAATAGGTTATCGGACCAAAGGTCCGGTAACCTAAAAAGTTACTGAACAGTTTTTGAGAAAATGGCCGCCAAAGTCCAAAATCAGGCATTTTTCGACGAAAACGGCCGCCAATTTGAAAAAAATGCGAAAATCAAAAAACTAAAAAATACCTCCCTCTCGAAATATTTTTAGGCATTTTTGAGCAAAATTTCAGAAAAATTCGTCCGTAAACAAAAAAGATAAAAATGTTAACAGACGGACGACGGACGCAACGCCAATAGGTTATCGGACCATAGGTCCGGTAACCTAAAAATGTGGACGACGACGACGACGGACGACGGACGCAACACCATGCCAATAGGTTATCGGACCATAGGTCCGGTAACCTAAAATACCTCCTTCTTGAATTATTTTTAAGTATTTTTGTGCAAAATTTCAGAAATATTCGCCTGTAAACAAAAAAGATAAAAATGTGGACGACGACGACGACGGACGCAATGCCATGCCAATAGGTTATCAGACCATAGGTCCGGTAACCTAAAAATGTGGACGACGACGACGACGGACGCAACGCCACGCCAATAGGTTATCGGACCGTAGGTCCGGTAACCTAAAAATGTGGACGACGACGACGACGGACGACGTACGCAACGCCATGCCAATAGGTTATCGGACCATAGGTCCGGTAACCTAAAAATGCGAAAATCTAAAAAACACCTCCTTCTTGAATTATTTTTAGGTATTTTTGTGCAAAATTTCAGAAAAATTCACCTGTGAACAAAAAAGATTAAAACGTGGACGACGACGACGCACGGCGACGACGGACTCAACGCCACAGCTATAGGTTTTCGGACCAAAGGTCAGGGAACTTAAAAACCGAAAAAAAAGTTATTCGCCGGACGGACGAAAAACTACGACAATAGCTTTTCTGCACATATCAGGCATTTAATTTGTGGGTTTTGCGGTAATAAAACCTGGAATTACATGTGAATACTCCACAGATACAAGTAGCACATAAAAGGTCAGCAGCAAGGACATCAAATCACAAAATTTAACTCTCACCAATCCATCTCGAAGGGAGACAAAAATTTGTTTTACAGTAAATTTCCACTGCTACAGGATTGAAGAAACTCAAGAAATATGAAAATGCGTTTATTCACAAATAACATACAGATACTGTAATTACTGTTGTATGCAAGTTTGCAACATAATACAGTCAATTTACAGGCAAATAGACATGATTTCATCTGATAAATTGAAGATAAAACTACACTATCATTTGCATTCCATAACACTAAATATGTCATGATATCATCCTATAACATATACAGCATGTAAACATCAACAGATTTTAACAACATTGATCTCATAATCCACAATTTTGATTCACAAACAATTAACAAACCCAGTTGCTTACAAGAGCATTCATGGGACCGGTGAATCTAGGAAACATTCCAATTTCCATAATTGTTGGAATGAGACAACGAAAGGTGAAATGCAACATTGACATTTGATTCTATTAAATGCTGTTCAGTCTGATTCGCTTTCCTTCAGCTTCTTTTTCTTCTTCTTTTTCTTTTTTTCTGAGCGACACTCATCGTCGCCATCCGATTCTTTTTCTTTCTTCTTCTTTTTCTTTCTCTCAGAGCTCGGAGATCTCGAGGGTGTTTTTGGCTTGGCATCACTGTCCGAGTCACTGCTCGTCTCTATCTTGCGTTTCTCGGTCTTGATTGCGGGAGTTGCTGGAGTCTCATAGCTGGCGTCTGCGATCTCTTTCTTCACTTGTAGGTAAGTGTAGTTGGTCTTCCAGTCCCTTGGAGTGTTCTCTGTCGGCTTGCCATGTTTGTCCAGTAGTCCTTCTTTTATCATCTGTTTTTTCTTGCTGGCGACAGGCCCCAGGCCCCATTTACGCGGGTAAGTGTCACGCTCCATGATAACACGCTTGATCTTAGCAACATTACCATGGTCACAAGTGGAGATTACTGCAGTTGTCATCAGCGCGATGCCTAGTGCAACTGCTTCTCCTTTGGTTGTGATGATTACAATTTCTTCATTTACTTCGATTCCATCAGCATATCGCAGAACACCTGGTAGCATGATTTTGGCGCCATAGCACACTGCATTGACAGCACTGTCTTTGAGAATGATTCTCTTGTGCGAGACAAGGAGGGCCTCGAGTGGTTTGATGGCTCGTCGAAGATAGCTTTCATCTTTCTGGTGGTCATACATCCACTGAGCATCTAGAACATCATGCATTGTCACCATTCCTTGTTTCTCAGACTGGATGCCGGAGCGAACACGGCGCAGCTCTTGCATTTGTCCACCGACGCCCAGCATCAGTCCCAGGTGCACACAGAGAGTACGGATGTAAGTTCCTGCCTCGCAGCTCACCCACAAGATGCCCAAGTTACGCTCATTGTCAAACTCTAACAACTTGCTCTCGTAGATCGTTCTGATGCGGAGTTGTCGCTTGACGGCTGAGATCAGGGGTGGACGCTGGAACAGTGCACCCGTCAATGTTGTGATGGCACCGGCCAACTTCTTCTCATTCTCCACAGCACTGTGCAATCTAAATATGCACACATACTCCTTGCCGGCGCTCTGCTGGGACTTGACGAGACGCGTTGCCCGCTCGATACAGACAATCAGACATCCCGTCACTTTGGGATCAAGGGTACCACTGTGGCCTGTTTTCTCTACGCGGAGAATGCGTTTGATCCAAGCGACAACCTCGTGTGAAGACGGGTTTGCCGGCTTGTCCAGGTTGATGAAGCCGCTCTTGACATAGTCCTGGATCTCACGTTTGAGAGGAGAACAGCCGCTAGGTAACGGCGTGTAATGTGACGTCATCACGTTCAATTTGTCCATGTTTTTCTGCAACAACGGCCATTGTGATGTGTCTAATTTGGAGACTTTGTCGGATGACTTCAGAAGAAAATTTTCTGACTGCTGAATTTCTCCGATATCTATGCTCTTCCTCTTTTCCTTCTTGATACTCATTGTGTCAGTCATCTTGTTTGTCCTGTTACAATGTTTCTTTTTCGATTTGCGATCGCTTCTATTACCGCTTCATCTTCAACCCACGTGTTAGAAAGCATGGTCTGGGATCAATCATGCTAAATTGCGAACAGCAAAGAAAGAAAACTAGTTCGCAAGTTTGCATGCCTGCGAGTCATGACAGCTCGGCCAAAAGACAACTCGGACCTGGACAAGTCGGCCCGGAAAAGACAGCTCGGCCAATTGCACGGACCACTCGGCCCAGGCTGATGAGACAAGTCGGCCCGCCGTGATGATACGGTTCAATTACTGAGTGAAGACCTTTAATTGGTGATGGTGCTCAACGATTGCAGAATAGTATATTTTCAAATGATATTTACTTTAATACAAATAACAAATAAGATACATATCCACTATATATCCAAGAATATTTTGTAATCGAGATATACTTATAAACAATAAATACGATATTATAATATATACACATTATAATATATACAGGTTGCGTGTCTATAATATTTATCTACAATGCATGCAGGTAGTCCTATGTATGCGAAAATTTCAATAAACTTATAAATAGCCTATGGAATGAAATAATATGAGATTTGAGAAATAATACGATAATATAAAAAAATATGTGGCGATTTAGCCCAAAGATCACGGCAGGAGATTCTTTGTAAACACTACTCTTGTTTTGGCCACTTCATGTTCGAAACACGTGCACTGCATAGCAACTCCCTCTAATCCTCTCGCTCCATTGTACTGTAACAATGGTCTTACGTCATCCCTCGTGTCTCATGCTTTGAGGGAATATAAATACTCCCAAGCCGTTGTGGCGATTTTGCCCGAAGATCGCGGCTGGAGATTCTTTGTTAAACACTACTCTTGTTTTGGACGCTTCGTGTTCGAAGTACGTGCGTTGCATGGTAACGCTCTCTAATCCTCTCACTCCACCATACTGAAACAATGGCTTCACGTCATCCATGGTCTCTCGTGCTTTGTGGGTTTTATATACTCCCAAGCTGTTTTGCGTGTTCGGAGTTGTCTCAGTGCTGGCAAGGCGAGAGGACGACGGAGGGCTCGGCCATGAGATCTACGTCCCTACTCACCGGCTAAGGCCTGCGAGGGTCCTGGGGACGATTTAAAATTGGGGGCCCAGGAGGGGGACTGTGATGATTCGGGGCTCGTCCCTGTGATCACCGGTCTCTCGCCCTGGGATGGTGGGACACAGGCTCTGGCAGACCGTCAGGCTGGTTCTATCCCTACGGCAATGCGGTCGGCAAGCCCGGCGAGCAACATACCCACGTGCGCTAGTTCTGTGGTGCCGCTCCCATGGCATCTCAGGCTCCGCATACGGCTACATTACCATATAACTAATGTATATGTTGTAAGATGATGATGATGATGTGTTATGATGTGATGTATGAAGGCCAGACTCGTCCGGACGGATTGTTACCTGGTTGTAGTTCTAGTTATTACGACGCCCGCCTTGACCGTGCCTCAGCGCGGGCCCCTGTGCCCTAGGTAGTGGGCGTCAAACATTACAAATATATTACATTATATATGTTGCTCATATTTCACCTTACACAACGAAAACCTATAATAGTGGGGCTTACACACTTGGGTGCACCGGTAGTAATCAAGTAGTCTCCAATCTAACTATTGTCTCCATGGTCGGTTGACACTGATTGCCAAGTATATATTGGATAGGGTGAGCAGATTTATGAGGTCTTATTCAACACAATGGGAAGCAACTCGCCACATCCTTACCCGAATATACCGTTTATTGACCGTGACTGACTGAGATTGTGTGAAGATTTTGTATATAGAGTAGTTATAAAAAAATCACATACATTTCTGCCGAAATGCCTTTAATGACTTATGTCAATATGAAGCATTGAATTGATTGTCGTGTATTCACTCTGTTTGAGTAAAAAAATCCAGCCTTCATTAGGCTTGTGCATACCATCTTTTTACAACAAGCTAGAATGATTCGATCAGTAATTTTCAGTCTAAAGACTGGTCTGAAAATTATAGCCATCATTTGGCTTGTGAAGCATAACAGCATAAAATAAAAGCATAGACTAAATTGGTCAGTAATTTTCAGTAGGCTTAGTCTATACGGGGCCTTGTTGTGAATTGTACAGTCAGTGACTAAGTTTCCAGTAGTCCATAGATGTCTTAAAATAATCTGTCAGATGCATTTGTGTTGCAATTCAGTCATATTGCCTATGGTCGACTCAGCTAGGGCTAGGATGTCTCATTGAATACTCATGTCCCATCTCGTGCCCTCACTGCGACCCCTGAGCCGTGTCCAATCAGCCGTACAATGAGCGGGACGAGTTGTTCAATCAGCGGGACGAGCTGGGCTGATTTGTCCAGCATGGGCCGAGCTGTCCTAGCCGAGTTGTCCAGTCCCCTGTTTTTCCTCCCTCGTTTCATCATCATGTGAATATTGAATTTTTTGTGTGGAAAGTTTTCTTTTTATCACCGCTTAATTGGGAATGAGCTTTTCATATGCGAACAGAGATATGGCAATAGAGCATTGGAGGGAATGTAAATCGAGTTGTCACTCTATAATTATCTTTGTCTACAATTTTCAAGTCCAAGTAAAGTCAGGATACTTATTTTTGAAGGATGGGATAGTCTAAGACAAGTCCTGAATTGAAAACCCCCCAGCAACCACGTTGCTATGGGTCGTAGACTATGAAGCTGTGTAGATTAGGCCTATATTGTCATGATAACCCGAAAAAATGAGTATGGTATATTTTGAATTAAAATTAGATTACATTTACGTAGCAAGACGTTTCATAGGCTTTAACAATAAATGGATAGGACTATATTAATGGATGTAAATATCTAAATAACTATTGGGCCTGCAATTCATGCCTCCCATATCCGAATATTCCAGGAAAATGTTCGCCATTGTAAATCTGCTACCAATCACAACCAGTCACTGTGGCTCTCATAACTGGCAAGATTGAGGTAGACCTACATGGGCAAGAATCATGTTACTGTAACGTCTAATGCTCATTTCCATTCCTCCTTCATTTCATTTCATTTTATTTCGAACTCATGGTTCATATAGTCCACTGAAATTGTATAACGGATATCACAGACAGGAAAAAAAAATAACAACAAAAAGTAAAAGACAGATTCAAAGACACACATATGTTCAACTGTTCAGATGTATAAATACTGTTCTACCATGCTGAAATACTGGAGTGTAAAGGTAAAACAGAATGTACAATACCCTCAATTATTACATTTTTGCTACTGTATGTAGGCGACTCGTGAAATGTGACACATGCTTTCTAAGTATTTCACCAAAACTTGAAATATTCAAACCAACAAACATTGCACTGGCACTAGATATTTGGGGAATTGACAACAGTCTCCTCGAACAGTTGTTGTATGCGACTTTCATTCTTTTTATAACAGAAGTTGTGGAGTTATACCACATAGGAGCACAGTATAAGCTAGTACAATATGACTTGAACAACATACACTTCAAATTGCCTGCAAATATTTACATATGCTATCACATTTTGCTATACCTCTGATATCTAAATTAAATTTATATCAAGCCCTCTGACCCATTTTGCCGTATACCCCAGCTAGAAGCTCTAATCATACTATTGCTTGTTCGTATTGCAATTTTTTTTTTTTAAATCTGCAGTCTGTGTTTTCTCTACATCCGAAAAACGGAATCCCCAAACTAGAAGGTTGTGACGTCATTATTTACGGCCAATCAGCTCACGGCTGGAATTTTAGTCTATGGTGATTCCCGCCAGTTTTCAAACACTCGTGAATGTTGGGAATTATTGTGAGGAAGGTCACGAAATGCCACTGTTGAAGGGGCGGTTTGTATCCCCTGTGAGGCAATTGAAAGACGTAGATCCAAAGGAGCCTGTATATACCATCTCACACACGAAGGAACAGTTCAGATCCAAGGAGTATCCTTCAAATGGTTGAGACTTCGACTGTTGTAAAAAATCCAAAATGGCGGCCCCCATGTTTTTGATGTTTTGACAAGCATCAGATGAATAATCTGGTAATGTGCAAGTCGGAATAGGCGATTGCACACGCGAATATTGGGAACATACCACCTCTCTATGTACAAAGACAAAGTTAATGAGTTTAGATCTAATTTGTTTTTCCTCTTCATAAAATGCCGTGCATGATTGGATTATTGTATACTGTGCAGATACTGTGAAATATATAGTAAAGCCATTGGGTAGGTATGGGCGCGTTCGTCAGATGGCGCTCGCATTGCGGAAATTTTTCTGTGCCAGAAAGTGTCCCCTTCAATTGACGAATATGGCGTCCAAAGGGTGGGCTATTTTGGGAGGGAAATCGGGGTGTTTCGCTTGACGTAGGTATAACCAGTCAAGGATCACCGCAGATTGACGGTCGAACCTAAATCCAGCAACGACCGTTGATTGAAGGACTGCCGTACTTACTTTCCCACGGCTTGACTGCTTTGCTTCTATCTATAGGGGGGTGCAGTTCATTCATATAATCCTATTGTCTTACAAAGTTTTTTATTGGACAGTGCTGTTACATCACTAGATGGTTGAATTTTGCTATTTTTAGAACAGGAAATCACCCATTCAGTGGTTCGGGTTTCGCATGTCGCATGTTGATCAAGCCATAGTACATGCATCAAAATGTTTGAAAACTACTTACTATTCGGCAATGAATCAGGGCATTACCAGTCAGGAACAGATACAAATTTGGTAATTGTTATGAATTACCAAAATATGACATTTTAACATCATTTAAAAATTACACAAAAAAGAAACGGCAAAAGTACATGACCATTTTGTGATATTTTAGCAATTACCTATATTGGTAATTTCAGTCCAATTTTGTTCGGATGCCTTCTGTGAATTGCATGCTGTGTACGGATTGCTGAAAATCTATTGAGAGTACACCTTATGATGTAAGCTTTCTTTTGTCAAGTTTATAGCAATCCGTACACAGCATGCAATTCACAGCAGGCATCTGAACAAGAAAATTAGACTGAAGTTACCAAAAGAGGTAATTGTTAAAATATCACAAAATGGTCATGTATTTTTGCCATTTCCTTTTTGTGTAATTTCTAAATGATGTTAAAATGCCATATTTTGGTAATTCATAACAATTACCAAATTTGTATCTGTTCCTGACTGATTGCATTAACACTTGCCCGATTGCCCGGGGCAAGTGAAAATTGGGTACGGGCAAGTGGGATTTTAATGTGCTTGCCCGATGGGGCAAGTGAAAAAATTCTATCTACAATATATTTTGCACGAATCTGTTTCACGGCAGTGATAAAAAGCACCCATAGTGGGCCGTGTAACTGTTCAGAACGTGAGCGCTGAGCTCAAGTCAGTCACCCAATCACAGCGCTTGTCAGATCAGATCTTGTGGTATCACTATGGTGACTGAGTGGCTGTGCTCTAGCAAAAATCTAAATTATGTCAGGCTTTTCGGCAAATTTTGCTGTCAAAATACGGATTTTTAAGGCTAGGAGATGATAACAACAATGACTTTAGGAAGCGGCAGATCAAAGGCTCAGTTCAAACTAAGAATGAGTATGAAACAAGCGAGTGATCGCTGCATTTCGAGCATGCTGTAAAAGTGCGTGCAAACAAGTCAAAAAGTCGGGGCAAGTGAAAGTTGGTCAGGGCAAGTGAAAACTGATGCGGCAAGTGGAAAAAAAAAGTTAATGTAATGCCCTGTGAATTGCCTAGAGCTGCCTAATTAGTGTAGACTAATCACTTATTTATCATTTCAAACCAACTTTATTATTATTCCATTGCATGTTTCATTGGAAGAGAGCACATTCTGATGAGCATCAATGGCAACATCGCCAGGAACCACAGGCGTCCTTTGTTTTTAGTACGATCGTACTTGGTTTCCAATACACGACCTGATTGAAGGCATTCAAATAAAAAAAAACATTCTAGGTTTCCTACACTACGAGGAATTATCAGCTGATTATATAGAGAATCCATTAGCAGAAAAAAATACTGGAAAGAAAAAAAACTTCTATTCACAAAACAGTTCATCATCATGAATTGAATCGACCCATAAATGGAATGCAAACTAATATTCATGTTTATGATGCGTGGTAATCAGGGAGGAATCAGCAAAAATAATAATCAGAAATTTTCACCATTAGATTATGTTTAAAAGTTTAATCAATTAATGATTAGTTAGCAGTTCAATCACAACCTTGCATTTAAGTACTAGCGTACGTCAATCGTAGGACGCGAATACAGTGTCTTGTTTTCATGGCTGTTACCAGGAAACATGCAATAGGATATGCCTATTTCAGCTGCAAATGATGGATCAATGATTCATTCATGTGACTGCACATGTTCCAATTGTTACAAATCAATAAAAACTTGTTTATACAGAGCCAGATACTAGTAGTCGCCTCTTGGCCGGGACCTTTCACCGGCTCATTTATTCACTTGGATTGTGCAGAACCAAACTTCCAAACAGAGGGAAGTCCTTGTTCTAAAAATAGTACATTATGTCATCGATCGACCTAACCTCTCTGTCCAATCACAGTCCTTGTTAAAAGCTCAAAACACACAACAAATCAACACCCCTGTCTGTCAGCAAGATACAGTTTTCACCATGCGGAATGGAAGTACGCCCGTACTAGTATCAAGGGTTGGTCTTTGAATGAAGTACGATGGTCAATCTGCGGTCGGCCTTGACCTGATAACAACGTCATATTAATCAATTCCAGAAGATATTGATCCATGTGTGTACGTCATTGAAACTTGTGCACACAGTCAAACTTCAAAATGGTGAGCAACGAAAGTGAGAACGACAGTGTAAAATGTTGGAAATTGACAAAATTTAACAACTTCGCAGTATTTCGCAATGTGGACACATACATTAAAACAAAGTCAAATATTCCAGTGAACTATTTGCGAAGAATTAGGTAGCGCTTTTGATGTATTTGGCATTTGAAGTTGTTGGGGGTAGGCCGGGCTAGGATGTATAATAACGTGAGCAATTTTATTAAGGCATTTCGGCAGAAATGCCTTTATGGTTTTAGCAGAATTTTTTTTTTTTTTTTTTTTTTTTTTTTTTTTTTTTTCTTCTTCCGCCACTTTTGGTTTCCGGACGATAACTTTAGATTGCCTTGACGGATCCTTGTCAAATTTTCACCGCAAGTCAGAAATGATATGAGGAAGAACCCTATTCTTTTTGAGCCGGATCGGAGGTCCGTGAGGTCCGTGAGGATGAAATCAAGGCTAATTTTAAGACTTGGTTTCCGGACGATAACTGGAAAAATATTTATGCAATAGTTGCAGAACTCTGCATGGAGGTTCATATGCCACCAGGGAAGAACCCTATTGATTTTGGGATCGATCCGTCAAACGACCTTTGACCTAGAGGTCAAAATAATTTTTTGCTGATTCATCCTTGAGGCTTCCTGCATATCTCGGAAACCGTGCGTCGTAGAGCGAAACAGACGTTATTTTCGGACTCGTCGCCCTAGACAAACATCTCTAGGGTGTACTTTTTTTTTTGATCTGGCTCCGAGGTCCGTGAGGTCCGTGAGGATGAAATCGAGGAACTTGGTTTCCGGACGATAACTCAAAAAATATTCAGGCAATAGTTGCAGAATTTTGCACGGAGGTTTATATATCACCAGGGAAGAACCCTATTGATTTTGGGATCGATACCTCAAACGACCTTTGACCTAGAGGTCGAAATAATTTTTTGCTGAGTCATCCTTGATTCATCCTGCATATCTCGGAAACGGTGCGTCGTAGAGCGAAACGGACGTTATTTTCGGACTCGTCGCACTAGACAAACATGTCTAAGGGGTATTATGGATGAACTTTGACCTTGACCCGAAATTTTTTTGCCGAGTCGGCATTTTTCGTTTTCGTCGATATCTCGGAAACGGTGCGTCGTAGAGCGAAACGGACGTTATTTTCGGACTCGTCGCACTAGACAAACATGTCTAAGGGGTATTATGGATGAACTTTGACCTTGACCCGAAATTTTTTTGCCGAGTCGGCATTTTTCGTTTTCGTCGATATCTCGGAAACGGTGCGTCGTAGAGCGAAACGGACGTTATTTTCGGACTCGTCGCACTAGACAAACATGTCTACGGGGAATTATTGATGAACTTTGACCTTGACCCGAAATTTTTTTGCCGAGACGGCATTTTTCGTTTTCGTCGATATCTCGGAAACAGTGCGTCGTAGAGCGAAACGGACGTTATTTTCGGACTCGTCGCACTAGACAAACATGTCTAAGGGGAATTATGGATGAACTTTGACCTTGACCCGAAATTTTTTGCCGAGTCGGCATTTTTCGTTTTCGTCGATATCTCGGAAACGGTGCGTCGTAGAGCGAAACGGACGTTATTTTCGGACTCGTCGCACTAGACAAACATGTCTAAGGGGTATTATTGATGAACTTTGACCTTGACCCGAAATTTTTTTGCCGAGTCGGCATTTTTCCTTTTCGTCGTTATCTCGGAAACGGTGCGTCGTAGAGCGAAACGGACGTTATTTTCGGACTCGTCGCACTAGACAAACATGTCTAAGGGGTATTATGGATGAACTTTGACCTTGACCCGAAATTTTTTTGCCGAGTCGGCATTTTTCGTTTTCGTCGATATCTCGGAAACGGTGCGTCGTAGAGCGAAACGGACGTTATTTTCGGACTCGTCGCACTAGACAAACATGTCTAAGGGGTATTATGGATGAACTTTGACCTTGACCCGAAATTTTTTTGCCGAGTCGGCATTTTTCGTTTTCGTCGATATCTCGGAAACGGTGCGTCGTAGAGCGAAACGGACGTTATTTTCGGACTCGTCGCACTAGACAAACATGTCTAAGGGGTATTATGGATGAACTTTGACCTTGACTCGAAATTTTTTTGCCGAGTCGGCATTTTTCGTTTTCGTCGATATCTCGGAAACGGTGCGTCGTAGAGCGAAACGGACGTTATTTTCGGACTCGTCGCACTAGACAAACATGTCTAAGGGGTATTATGGATGAACTTTGACCTTGACCCGAAATTTTTTTGCCGAGTCGGCATTTTTCGTTTTCGTCGATATCTCGGAAACGGTGCGTCGTAGAGCGAAACGGACGTTACTTTCGGACTCGTCGCCCTAGACAAACATGTCTAAGGGGTATTATGGATTAACTTTGACCTTGACCCGAAATTTTTTTGCCGAGTCGGCAGTTTTTGTTTTCGTCGATATCTCGGAAACGGTGCGTCGTAGAGCGAAACGGATGGTATTTTCGGACTCGTCGCCCTAGACAAACATGTCTAGCGGGTATTATGGATGAACTTTGACCTTGACCCGAAATTTGTCGACATTTTTCATTTTCGTCGATATCTAGTATTATAAATTATTCATCACACCGAAATGCCTCCAAGGCATCTTTAGGCCTTGACGTCTAGTTACTAACTAATTTCCCATACTTAGTATCCGGAATGACAATTGGTTATGATAGAAAAGTGTTATTTCTTACACAGCAGATGTTCTTTTTAGGTTACCGGACCTTTGGTCCGATAACCTATTGCCGTGGCGTTGCGTCCGTCGTCGTCGTCCGTCGTCGTCCGTCGTCGTCCGTCTACATTTTTATCTTTAAAGTTTACGATCGAATCTTTCTGAAATTTTGCACAAAAATGCCTAAAAATATTTCGAGAGGGAGGTATTTTTTAGTTTTTTGATTTTCGCAATTATTTCAAAATGGCGGCCGTTTTCGTCGAAAAATGGCCAATTTTGGACTTTGGCTGTCGTTTTCTCAAAATCTGTTCAGTAACTTTTTTTCTTATTCATGCATAACACTCCTCATATGTACCTCTGTGACATGTATAAATTTCGTTGCTCTTGAATCGCTCGAAGTGGGCCATTTTGGGCCCAAACTCGGCCCAAATGGGACTTTCCCATGTTAAATTCTCCTATGCTTTATAATGGGACACATTAAGCCTAATATATCACTTAATATTGAGATTAGAGACTAGGAATCAATTGTGGACATATAGGAAATGATATATGCTGAATATTGTCGTGACCTTGAATTTGACCTTCGACCTCATTTTCAAGGTCACAGGACAAAATGGCTAATATCTCGCTTATTATCGACTTTACAGCTTAGGATTCAATTGTGAACATATAGGAAATGATATATGCTGAATATTCTCATGACCTTGAATTTGACCTTTGACCTCATTTTCAAGGTCACATGACAAAATGGCTAATATCTCGCTTATTATCGACTTTACAGCTTAGGAATACTTTGTGAACATATAGGAAATGATATATGCTGAATTTTCTCGTGACCTCGAATTTGACCTTGACCTCATTTCCAAGGTCACAGGACAAAATTGCTAATATCTCGCTTATTGTCGACTTTACAGCTTAGGAATCAATTGTGAACATATAGGAAATGATATATGCTGAATATTTTTGTGACCTTGAATTTGACCTTTGACCTCATTTTCAAGGTCACAGGACAAAATGGCCAATATCTTGCTTATTAGTGACTACGCCTTATGAATCAATTGTGAACATATAGGAAATGATATATGCTGAATATTCTAGTGACCTTGAATTTGACTTTTAACCTCATTTTCAAGGTCAACAGGACAAAATGGCTAATATCTTGCTTATTATCAACTTTACAGCTTAGGAATCAATTGTGAACATATAGGAAATGATATATTCTGAATATTCTCATGACCTTGAACTTGACCTTTGACCTAAATTTCAAGGCCAGTCGTTTTATTTTCAAGGTCAGAATACAAAATGGTTTATATCTCTCTTATTATCAAATTCACAGCTTAGGGGTCCATAGTGAACATATAGGAAATGATGTATGCTGAATATTTTGGTGATCTAGAATTTGAACTTTGATCCAATTTTCAAGGTCAGAGAACAAAATGGCTAATATGTCGCTTATTATCATCTTTACAGCTTAGGAATCAATTGCGAATATAGAGGAATGATATATACTGAATCTTTTCATGAACTTGAACTTTGACATTCATTTTCTAGGTCACATCACCGATCACAGAATGGCTAATATCTTACTTATTATCGACTTTACAGCTTAGGAATTTATTGTGGACATACTAGAAGTGATATATTTGTTGAAAAATTATTTTCAAGGTCACTGGACAAAAGGCTAATATCTAAAATGTATATTGTCCGGTAACCTTTCTTAGCCCTTGGGCTAATTTTATCTGTATTTATCATTTTATGTCACTGATTAACTCATCATTGTCATTGATTATCATAGAGAAACAGGATTGCCTACTGGATTGTACATGTGCTCTGTAGGCCGTTTTGGGGAACTTTTTTTTGCGGAGCCTATGTGTTACGCTGGACCCACGGTGTGGTATGCGAGGGCCAAATGAACTCGATGCATGCTGTTCAGGATGCTTGAGAAATATTTGAAACATGTTGAGAATATTGTAAATATCATCATTCTATGCCCATGCCTCTTGGATCAGGTTTATTTTTCTACACAATTTTTCCATGCATTTCCTCAAATGTTTTTTTAAAAGACAGTTCTTGTTTCTGTTTTTTTCATATTTTTGTTTTAAAAGGGGCCTTTTGTTGGTTATTTTTTTTATTCAGTCCCCTGAAATGCATGTTTGAGTGTTTCACCTTACTTCTGTTTTGTATCATGTGAGAAACAAAGGTAAAAAGTGGTGGAACAAACATATTATTCTCTATTTTTAAACAAACAATGCTCAAATTTTCGAGAGGGGACCTGTACTCTTGGGTGTATACAGACTCTTGGTATCAATATTTCCACATACCCTGGTATTTTTTCAATTCAGTATATATGTTTGTGGTTCAAACTAGTATAGTGATGATGATTAAAAATAAATATTTTTACCATCTACAATGCAGAACATTTTTTGGGCCCAATTTTGACTTTTTGACCAATTTTGGGGACCTACGGGTGTGTCAATTTTGAAGGTAGAGTAAAAACAAAAAAAAACAGATCTGAAATACTGAGATTCTCAGCTTTATCATGGTATGTTCACTTTCTGTGTAGGTTTAGTCTTTCAAAATGGGTGACCATACCTACATTAGGCAGGTTGCGAGATACTAGGGCCCGGATGAGTCGACGGGTACCCGAATTCGGGGTGCGTCATGCAATTACCCGGGTCGGAATTTCATTACCCGTACTCGAGAATGAATGGAAATATTGTTTTTGTCTTGAAAATTTGCGATAAACACTAGTAAAATCACAAGAATGAAAAGAATATCATCGGGGAAAAATCGGAAGTAGTTTTATGAGGTCATGTGATCTCTTTCAAACTTGGAAATAAACACCGACGAAACAAATAATATGTCAAAGATCGATGACTAGCATTTACTTGTTGTAAATTGCTCCAGTGATTTCCGTTCAAATTTGATCTATGAATTTCCGACTCGTTCGGGCCCTACGAGATACATGATAGGCCTAAGCAGTTGGGGAAAGGTCAAATTTGACAACTCTTGGGGGAGTAGTCAAATTTGACAACAATACCCAAATTTGACAACTGTGGGGTTGGTAAATTTGGGTACTCAAATACACGTATATTTTTTCTGGAGTAATCGGTGTTTGGTCATTTGGTGCATTACTTAACGTCCCAGGTTTTTGATGCGGCGTTGGACGCGCCTGAAGCTCAGAAATTTATTTACTACATGTACTTCAAATTTATGAGATAATCTTGCAGACAATATATACTTGCAGAAGACTTTGAATTTCGTCAACTTATTAGATGTCTATTGATAATGATATTATTTAGTTATAATTTTTTTTTGGATATTGGTCCAATACCAAGTACCCAAATTTACCAACCCCTGGTCCCCAAATTTGGGTACTGTTGGTAAATTTGACAACAGTCCCCAAATTTGCCCCTTTCCCCAACTGGGCTTAAGTATTAAGTAAGAGCAAAGAGCCAACCACTCAAAAACGTACTTGCGTGGCTTGAGACTCGCCTGGCTTGAGACAGGGTTTTCAGCCTTGCGTTCAGTGACAGCGAGCGCTCTGCAAACGTTTGCCGTTGCCCCCTAGTTGCTATGCAAAAACAATAGAAAATACTACTTCCGTCCTGTAGCGCCACAGAACGTTTTGTTCACTGAACGCAAGGCAGGTTTTAGCGTTGGCCGATGAAAATCTGTTGATAAGATACTAGATCTAATAACCTGTTTGAAGTCACTTGACATGTAATTATGGATTAGCGATAGGTGGACGCATAGAATTTGAAAACTAGATTTTACACACAGATCATATTTCAGCAGTTCTTTGCTGTTCATTTCCTAAACGCAGCACACAATATCTTCCAGGATAAATTTACAGGTTTAGATTGACTCTGGCACTGGCCCCAGGTGTATTCCAATCTTCCAAAGGCAGGGAATATGCTATGGCATATTCGCCATCTGACTACAGACCGATATTTGGCCCCGATACACAGGCTATGTACTTTGCCATTTTTCGTAAAACCTATTAATGAAAAAATACATGGCCTGATTGTTTGTCAAATATGTATCCCATATGTTCCCTCGGTATATAGATGAGGCCTAGAGGGAACAGTTGTGGAAGATTTTGATTTGTTGGTTGAAGAGATGTGTAAATGATTTCCATACCGAGTAGAATATTAAATGGCCGTCTCAGGCCTAAAAAAATAAATGCTGTGTTTAGGGTCAAGTGCTTCAAAAAAGTTAGAGAAGGTAGGTAGGGATTTTTTAGGTTACCGGACCTATGGTCCGATAACCTATTGCCGTGGCGTTGCGTCCGTCGTCGTCCGTTCACATTTTTAGGTTACCGGACCTATGGTCCGTAACCTATTGGCATGGCGATGCGTCCGGCGTCGTCGTCCGTCGTCGTCCGTCAACAATTTTATCTTTAAAGTTTACGATCGAATTTTTCTGAAATTTTGCACAAAAATGCCTAAAAATATTTCGAGAGGGAGGTATTTTTTAGTTTTTTTATTTTCGCATTTTTTTCAAAATGACAGCCGTTTTCGTCGAAAAACAGTCAATTTGGGATTTTGGCGGCCATTTTCTCAAAATCTGTTCAGTAACTTTTTTTCTCTTTGATACATAAGACTCCTCATATGTACTTCTATGATGTCTATAAATTTCGTTGCGCTTGAATCGCTCGAAGTGGGCCATTTTGGCCCAAACTCCGCCCAAATGGGACTTTCCCATGTTTAATTCTCTTATGCTTTATAATGGGACACATTAAAGCCTAATATCTCACTTAATATTGAGATTAGAGACTAGGAATCAATTGTGGACATATAGGAAATGATATATGCTGAATATTCTCGTGACCTTGAATTTGACCTCTGACCTAGGTCAGAGCACAAAATGGCTGATATCTCGCTTATTATCGACTCTACAGCTTACGAATCAATTGTGGACATATAGGAAATGATATATGCTGAATATTCTGATGACCTTGAATTTGACCTTTGACCCCATTTTCAAGGTCATAGGACAAAATGACTAATATCTCGCTTGTTATCGACTTTACAGCTTAGGAATCAGTTATGAACATATAGGAAATGATATATGCAGATTATTGTCATGACCTTGAATTTGACCTTTCACCTCATTTTCAAGGTCACAGGACAAAATGGCTAATATCTCACGTATTATCGATTTTACAGCTTAGGAATCAATTGTGGACAGGTAGGAAATGATATATGCTGAATATTCTCGGACCTTGAATTCTCAAGGTCCAAGGACAAACTGGCTCATATCTTGCTCCTCTATTGACTGTATGGCTTGGGAATCAATTGTGGACATGATATAGAAAATGATATACACTGAATATTTTGATGACCTTGAATTTGACCTTTGCCCCTTCATTTTCAAGGCCACAGCACAAAATTGCTAATATCTCGCTGATTATTGAATTTACAGCTTAGCAATCAACTGTCGACATGATATATGCTTAATGTTATATATGCTGAATATTCTCTTGACCTTGAATTCAACCAGTGACCTGGCTAACATCTAAAATATTAAACATTGTCCGGTAACCTATCTTTGGCCCTTGGCCTAATTTTTGGAGTTCCTTTCCGCGAGATAACTCAAAAACTATTCAGGCAATGGCTGCAAAACTGTGCATGGAGGTTCATATACCAACAGGGAAGAAACCTATCGATTTTGGTATCAATCCGTCAAACGACCTTTGACCTAGAGGTCTGAAGATTTTTCGCCCACTCATCCTTGAGGTTTCCTGCGTAATGCGTATCTCGGAAACGGTGCGTCGTAGAACAAAACTGACATTATTTTCAGACTCGTCGCCCTAGACAAACATGTCTAAGGGGTATTACGGATGACGTTTGACCTTGAATTTTTCTGCCGAGTCGGCATTTTTCGTTTTCGTCGATATCTCAGAAACGGTGCGTCGTAGAGCGAAACGGACGTTATTTTCGGACGCGTCACCGTAGACAAACATGTCTAAGGGGTATTAGGGATGACCTTGACCGTGAACTATTCAGCTGAGTCGGCATTTTTCTTTTCATCGATATCTCGGAAACGGTGCGTCGTAGAGCGAAACGGACGTTATTTTCGGACTCATCGCCCTAGACATGTTATGTCTAATGGGTATTATGGATGAACTTTGATCTTGGCCTTGAATTTTTCTGCCGAGTCAGCATTTTTCGTTTTCGTCGATATCTCGGAAACGGTGCGTCGTAGAGTGAAACGCACGTTATTTTCGAACTTATCGCCCTAGACAAACATCCAAGGGGTATTATGGATGAACTTTGACCTTGGCCTTGAATTTTTCTGCCGAGTCGGCATTAAACCATTTTTCGTTTTCGTCGATATCTCGGAAATGGTGCGATGTAGAGAGAAATGGACATTATTGTGGTGCTTCTTAGAACGAAACTTCTTAGAACGAAACTTACCGTATTTATGCAATTAGTTCGAACACCTAAAAATAATTAAATTTTCAAATAGCAAGTTATTAGATTCACGATAAATTCGAACTATAAAATGGAAAAACCAGATATCAAAGCAAAGATCGAGTTTTCGACGATTTCTCATCCAGAATAGGAAAGTTGTATTTTTCAGATGCCGCCATGATGGTTCGAACTGGGCAATCCCGCTGGCGAGATTACCGGCGAGAGTGTCACCCGGACAGCTTCACAAGATGAAAAATAGAATCTAAATTAAATATTTATTCAATATCATAGTGAAATTTCATGCTACTGTGCATAAATTTGATGTGATGTACACGATTCAATAAAAACAAAACACGAAATCGTCCGCTTGTCGAAAAGGCTGACAGTTTCAGAGGGGGGAGGGTGGGGGGGTCAATACACACAATGATCAGACGTCTCTGATGTCCTTTGATATATCGATAGTGACACGAGTTGAATGTTATGAATTAATCACACGTCGTGTGAATTACACGCAGTAATCGATATCAAAGAAATGCAATTCAATTCAATAACTAGATACAAAGGACGGTGACACGACTTGAGTGTTGCCACGAAATCGTGCGGAAAGTGTGAATTGCTTTTTGCTGTCCGGGAAGGGGGTATAAGTAGTGGAATTATCCATCAATTTAACATTCTCTTTCTGAATCCGACAATATGTCTATCACAAAGTTTTTCACCAAAGTCCACACTGCCGAGGAGGCTATTCCTAAGGAATGGAGGAATTCTCCCCTTCCGCCTGCTCCCAAGAAGCGCGCTGTGGGCCGGCCACGGAAGAATCGTATAAATGATGAGATTCCCGTGGCCGTGCCTATCAGAGTTGCCGACGGGGAGGAGGTGCCGCCACCTCGATCTGATAACTTACAAGAGGAGCAGCCAAAACGTGGAAAATACAAATCGTACTCTGTTAAGGAAAAGATCGATATCCTTGCTGAATCCGAAACCTTTGGGGTGAGGGCTACGTGTCGTTTGTATAACATAGCCCCATCCACATTGGCCACATGGAAGAAGCAGGATCTTGTCGGTAATCATCAACGCACGAAAGGTGGTAGGCTGGCAGGGGGGGGGGGGGGGGTCGTAAGCTGTCCTACGCATTAGACTTGGATTCCCAGATATTGCAATGGGTTTTAGAACAGCGCGACCTCAACTTGCCAGTCACATCTGAGTGTGTGATGATGTACGCCCGCACAGTCATCCAGCCCCAGCACCCGTCCTTCCAGGCCTCAAGGGGGTGGCTTCAGCGGTTCATGGCCCGTAGTGAATTAAGCTTACGGGCCAGGACTAGCATGTCGCAGAAACTGCCTGTAGACCTGGAGGACAAGGTGTCCTCCTTCTTGTCGTTTGTCAGGGAATGTCGGGAAGAGAGTGAGTTTGACGATCATTGTATCATAAATATGGACGAAACTCCCCTCTTCTTTGACATTGTCCCAGGCAAAACGATCAACAAGAAGGGTGCAAAAACTGTCCTATGCGGACCACAGGCAGCGACAAACGGCATTTGACCGTCGTGCTTGCTGTGTCCGCAGACGGACAGGTTTTGCCACCTATGGTGATATTCAAAGGCAAACGCACTCTAAAGGACATCGTCACTGGTGGTGCACAGGTCAGGGTACAGGAAAAGGCGTGGATGGACGAACCGATGATGATTGACTGGATCAAGACAAGCTATCGACCTTTCACACAGCGGCAACCCTCTTTGCTAGTGATGGACAGCTTCAGAGCACACATAACAGACAAAATAAAGAAAGAAGGACGAAAAGTAGCCGCTACCCAAGCCATCATACCAGGGGGGTGTACCCCGGTGTTGCAGCCCCTCGATCATGTCGATGTAAGCATTAACAGGCCGTTCAAGACAATCGTCAAGGCCAAATGGCTCGAGTATATGAGAGATGGAAATCAAGCATATCAAGGACGACCCAGCCAACCCCCGCATCCGACCCCCCTCCAAGCAACACATGGTAGACTGGGTAAACCACGGTGTTGCCCAGTTGCGCGCAAAAACAGACCTGGTGAAGAAAAGCTTCGTATGCACGGGGATAGCTGCCAGCCTGAACGGTGCCGATCACCTTCTCCGTCGAGACGACCCTGCTGATGTCAACAACAACGACTACGATGACGACCAGGAGTACGATTTTGAAGGCTTCACAGATGAAGACATACAGCACACAGCAACTGCCCTGGAGAACCTCATGTCTGATTAAATTATTTGCTACTGTTTGTATTGCATGTAATTGTGTGTATATCTATGCTACTTATAAATGATTTGATAAAAAATAATCACTCCAATAAACAACACAACAACGGTTTGGGATATTTTATTTAACAAACGACAACAAGTCGTCTTGTGAAATCTTTTATTGAACATGAGAGAGTGACCCCCCTCTGCAACAACTTACCTGCATATAATCGTGAACACTGCCACCTGGCGAATATCTTGCAAACAACATTATCTAATTATGGCAGCCACCAATTGTTTTCGTTCGTGGGAAATTCAATCGAAAATCTGGGTGTTCGTACTAAACGAGTCATTTTGGAAATTATTATTTTGAATAATTTTGGGTGTTCGAATTATTAGAGTGTTCGAACTAATTGAATAAATACGGTACATTATTTTCAGATCGGTCCCGCTAGACAAACATGTCTAAGTCGACATCTTTCATTTTCGTCGATATCCTATGGTAAACATGTCATACACATTATTAATTAGTCTTAACACCGAAATGCCTCCAAGGCATTTTTATGCCTTGACGTCTAGTGTTTGTATACAGTTGGCCATGTACATGTTCACAGATAATTGTTTACAGCTGGTAATTCCAATCCAGAAAGCAATCATATTTGAGAGTGTTTGGTTCTTGTTTTGTCAATTTAATCAAGGAAGAAAACAGTTGTACTTGATGAGTGAAGACCCTTAGATATCCAGAAGTCACAGTGTTATAACTTTAATATTGATATCAGAGAATACGAGCGAAGACTGGCCGAGTATGAGGAGTCAGTGTGGACCTGTCAGTGCACTGGCCAGATCAAACTGACCCACAAAGACGCCTTCCAGTCTGAGCAAGACACTCGCAAAATCCTGAAACAGCAATTCCCAAGTTACCTGGAAAAACCTGTCTTGGAAATTGTCCATCACAGTAAGAAAGGAAGATCGGACTGATGTATAGAATGCTAAATTTGCCAAAGTATATTTATTAATGGGAGCCGTTTTGCAAATATATTTAGTAACATAGATGTGCAGTACTTAGTACAGTGTAACTTGTTGTGTTTGCAGGCACGGAAGTGTTGGAGGTACTGACTGAGCGAGCCTGGCAACTAATACACTGTCAACTCTTTGTTGGGGAACCTGTCAAGATTGCTTACGGCTCCACGATTGCAAGGTTGGAAGTCACACAGGCCCAAAGTCATATGAAACTGGTCATGGAGGATATATTTAGAACTTTGATTGACCGCCTTATACCCTAATATCTTGCAGTGGCACACGATGTGATGGTGACCAGGAGCTGTACGTGGACGGTACCGTCTACAAAATCAACAAAACAGAAATAGACTCGGTGAGTGCTAGGAAATATAGCACAGCTTTGCAATCCTGCGACAAATCAGTGACAATGTGTTGTCATATGCAACAACATGAACAATGATATGGTGTTGTTAGTACACAAATATACATGTTTGCAGAAAGTAGTTCTCTCTTTCTCCTTCAAATAGATAAATTTTGATGCCAGAGAGTTCTATATATACTGATAAACTGTGCTACTGGATTTGTGCCTGAAATATTCCCTTTGACATGGACTGAGTAGTTGTTTGGGTTGACAGACAGAGGGCAGCACTTGTGGTGGGTCGCCGTCCAGTAACAAAGAAAACTCTGGAGACGAATCCTCAGTGAGGAAAAGGCTACGAAGTACTCCAAACAAATCTCAGAACCAGCCAAAAAGTCCCAAAAAGGTATGTGTACAGAACTATCAATCTCCCGGGCCGAGGATCGGGAGATACTACAATGCCACTGTGTCCGTATAGGTTTTATTATGGGGAGGGGGAGGTGGGGGGGAAGACACGAGGTATTATGGTACTTATTGAACTAGAAGCTGGAACTCTCCTCGCGGAGTGTGGAAATGCTCAAACCTGAAGCAGGGACTTCATGGGACCAAAACAAGTTGTCAGTTTCGCATTGCAGTTGCATATTTTACCTATTTGTTGATGATTTCGGCAGATTTTCATGGAGAATAAAGAACATTTTTACGATATCGGGTACCCGATTTCTAAATCCGTGACCGGTCACAGGTGAAAAGTCACTGAAAACCGACCCGCCGGCAGTTAACTGTAAACTCACCGTGCCCCTAATTCCTCTTGGAGAATACAGTCTTGAGATATAATGGCCTGGTTTGCAAGGCAATACCTTGATGGAATTATGCTCCAATGAGAAGCTGGAGATGCAAATGGATGTTGTAACGCCAGTATCATAAAATCATATTTTTTTACCTGGTCCATTCAAGTCAAGTCTAGCAAAAAATTCCATTTGTCATGCCATATATTCATAGGCTGTTATGTTACATGATCACATTCCCACTGATGTGTATTGCTGTCGCAATATTTCTTAAGTTGGTGAAAAGGTTTTGTGGAACAGCAGTCGGCCTTGCGTATGCGCATGCACAGACCTAGAATATACGCTAGATAATCTGATCAATTGAAGTTTTGCACACAACACGCGATCATTGATATGGACATGTAGTGAGGCTTTTCAATGTTTGCCACCTTGTTGGGTTATTGACTGGGAATGGTATTTTTATTGCATCGCAACGGGGTGCTACAAAGATAAAGTTTGGATCGCAACAGGTCTTAATTGGGTCACAAATTGCGATGCGATACTCAGTGATTAGGAAGACGTGCGGGATTGCGCGAATCGCGCATAACTTCGAAATATCCTACATACAACAGTTTATCAGTGCGCCCAATGCGCGCACTGTAAATATTTGCGAATGTTATGTTTTTATTGGAATTATTGCGAAAGTTTGGAAATCAATCGTATGACGATCTTCCATTATGTTGGGGCGCCCTTGATGTCAGTGTCAGACGGTCTCTAGACTTAGTCTAGAAACCGCTGAACAGATTGGCTGGCTGAGCGTAATTTGGGGTATCCCATGACGTCATAGTTGACGGTTTCTAGATTTACAAAACATCCACTGACAGTTTTTGACACCGCTCTCGGGAGTTGTCAATGCCTCCAAATAAGTTGATTATCGTAAATTCTGCATCCATGGCAATTTATTTTTAGGTTACCGGACCTATGGTCCGATAACCTATTGGCATGGCGTTGCGTCCGTCGTCCGTCGTCGTCGTCGTCGTCGTCGTCCGTCGTCGTCGTCGTCGTCGTCGTCCGTCGTCGTCGTCGTCGTCCACATTTTTATCTTTATTGTTTACGGGCGAATTTCTCTGAAATTTTGCACAAAAATACTTAAAAATAATTCAAGAAGGAGGTATTTTTTAGTTTTTTGATTTTCGCATTTTTTTCAAAATGGCGGCCGTTTTCGACGAAAAATGCCTGATTTTGGACTTTGGCGGCCATTTTCTCAAAATCTGTTCAGTAACTTTTTTTCTTTTTGATACATAACACTCCTCATATGTACTTCTATGATGTCTATAAATTTCGTTGCGCTTGAATCGCTCGAAGTGGGCCATTTTGGCCCAAACTCGGCCCAGATGGGACTTTCCCATGTTAAATTCTCCTATGCTTTATAATGGGACACATTATGCCTAATATCTCACTTAATATTGAGATTAGAGACTAGGAATCAATTGTGGACTCATAGGAAATGATATATGCTGAATATTCTCGTTACCTTGAATTTGACCTCTGACCTCAGTTTCAAGGTCAGAGCACAAAATGGCTTATATCTCGCTTATTATCGACTCTACAGCTTAGGAATCAATTGTGGACATATAGGAAATGATATATGCTGAATATTCTGATGACCTTGAATTTGACCTTCGACCTCATTTTCAAGGTCACAGGACAAAATGGCTAATATCTCGCTTGTTATCGACTTTACAGCTTAGTAATCAATTATGAACATATAGGAAATGATATATGCAGATTATTGTCATGACCTTGAATTTGACCTTTGACCTCATTTTCAAGGTAACAGGACAAAATGGCTGCTATCTCACTTACCAGTATTATCGATTTTACAGCTTAGGAATCAATTGTGGACATATAGGAAATGATATATGCTGAATATTCTCGTGACCTTGAATTTGACCTCTGACCTCATTTCCAAGGTGCAAGGACAAACTGGCTCATATCTTGCTCCTCTATTGACTGTATGGCTTGGGAATCAATTGTGGACATCATATAGAAAATGATATACAATGAATATTTTGATGACCTTGAATTTGACTTTTGCCCCTTCATTTTCAAGGCCACAGCACAAAATTGCTAATATCTCTCTGATTATTGAATTTACAGCTTAGCAATCAACTGTGGACATGATATATGCTTAATGTTATAAATGCTGAATATTCTTTTGACCTTGAATTCAACCAGTGACCTGGCTAACTTCTAAAATATTAAACATTGTCCGGTAACCTATCTTTGGCCCTTGGCCTAATTTTTTTAAAAAACACAATGACAAAGAAACTTTGTTTCATGCGATGAAAGATTGAACTGAGCTGCAGCGGCAGGAAGCAGCCCACACAGTCACCGGCAACAACCACGTGTTACTGTTGACACACTGACAGCAGGCATTCACGGTGGTGATTCAGATCGTGATGATGACAATGATGCACACACTCTCATACTTCGAGTTCCTCTTCCCAATCACTGGATACTAGACAAATTATTCCCTGAATGTGATGTCTGATACAATATTGTATTGAAATATTACAAAAGCTTAGAGCTCGAATTTTTTTTGGAAGTACATGTATGCTATGGGCTGTTGGAATTTAAATGGGCCTTGCTTTTGTTATCATGGTTATGTTGTACCATATTTAATCAACGCACTGAAGTCACATTCCTTATCCAGTTTTGATTATTGTTTCCTGTGATCAAAAATCGGCTGTTATTATGGTTTTATGACCATTATGTCCACATTTTTGGTCAAATGGTGATTATTAAAGCTATCACTTTTAGAATTGAC
This sequence comes from Terebella lapidaria, assembly GCA_949152475.1. Lineage (NCBI taxonomy): Eukaryota > Metazoa > Annelida > Polychaeta > Terebellida > Terebellidae > Terebella > Terebella lapidaria. The sequence continues at coordinate 3,162,532 of OX424565.1, read as the reverse complement.
AAAATTTATTCATACTGCGATAGCTTTATTTTGTCTATAGAATGAGAAATCGTACAACTTTGGGTCAGAAAATGTGTATTACGTGCCTCAATTGAGTTTCCAAATCAAGATTCAAACTCGCGCCAGTCAATCTTGCATCAATTTTTTTAAATCAGTTCTATACACAGTCTGATGACGTCATTGGTATTTGTCTATACTGTAGCATCCGGCAATGTAAGCTGGCCGATCATTCTCTATTCACTGTTTCCATGCACTATCAACAGCAATTTTCTGAGTATCTGTTGTCGAACTGAGCATATTTCATATATATTCCCGACTATCTGGAGATGTACTCTTAAGTTTGCGTGACAAACAAGAATGCTAAATTTGGCTGATTTTAAAATTGATTCCAACTTTAATTACGAGAGCATATGGACCCATGGTTCTTGCTAGAGCTCATCTTTTGAGGCCAGTGGCCCTTAATAAAATATATTTTGTGTGGCCATATGCCATGGTGAGTCCGCGACACCTGTATCAGCGTAACTTGTATTATTTGGTAATAATGATATCGGATGCATCAGGGTCAACATCAAATCCAAACCATCTAATTTTTTTAATGGCTATTTTTCAAAAGCTGTAGTCCAGAATAATATAGTGACTGAAATGCAGGAGTTGAAACTGCAAGATATCCTTGTTTTTAGTTTCAGCTTCTGCCTTACAAGTATGGAGTGAAGCTGGATAAAGAAGACAAAGTGATCAGTGCAGTGCCAGTTAAAGATATCATGTGAGTCTTCTGTGTCAAGATATCATGTGAGTCTTCTGTGTCAAGATATCAAGTGAGTCTTCCGTGTCAAGATATCATGCGAGTCTTCTGTGTCAAGATATCATGTGAGTCTTCTGTGTCAAGATATCATGTGAGTCTTCTGTATCAAGATATCATGTGAGTCTTCTGTGTCAAGATATCAAGCGAGTCTCCTGTGTCATTGCCTCACAATCCTGTTATTTTCGTGTGGACTGATCTGATAAAGCGTTGACTGTGTGTGTTGTTGGTATGTTGGTATGTTTTGTGTGTAAGCTTTGTATGTATTGTTTGTTTGTTTCGTGTACCGGTCCAGACGTAAGAACAAGCTGCCTCTCAAGGAGACTTTGAAGACGTTTATTCGATCGTTTGCGTGGAGAGGCGGGTTCCACTTCAACAGTCCCTGGGTGGTGACTGAGGAGCTGGTCCAGAGACACTCACTGACCAATAAACTGGCGGACATCTTCCTCTCTCCAGCAAAGGTAACTCTCAATTGTACAGTCCGACTTTGTTCCACCACTACCTTGCTTATAATACACATGAAATAGCCAACATGCCTGTACCACGCGAGGCTGTGTTGGGCTCACTGTTTGATTAGTACTATTACAACAAAGTTCTCAAGTTTCCACACGTTCATCACAATATCCGACAGTTTTCAGAAATTTTCATGACTGATACCCGGTGATTTTATACATGGCTACTCAACCAAGCCAATCATCGACTGGTTATGACCAACCAGTCATAAAAAATCCAACCAATTCCCACCACTAGCTATTGAAATTTGAAACATTTGTGATACTTCCATGCCATGGAATCAGCAGTGATAAATGGGTGGCGACCCTTTCATGAGTAGGTCTGGATAATGTCATGAAAACTTCATTTTACATAATGTGCAGATAACGAGACTGGCATGCCGCATTATTGTATACAAAACGTCTGAAATTAGTCACTGAAACTAATGTAAGATAATGGCTGGTGATTGAGGCATTTACACATATTGGACAAAGGGATGACGGATGCATCAGTGGATTACACCCATGAGGTCATCTGAGACCAGAGAGAATATCCTTGAAATTTATATTGATTGGTCACTGTTTTCTAGATGACTGAGTTGGGGCGCAAAGCACTTGCTGAAAAACGCAAGGCATCTGACAGCACATGCAAGAAGCGAAAGAGGTCAGAATCAGCAGAAAAAAGACCATCCAACAAAAAACTAAAAACTGGCTCTACCCCCAAAAATCAGAATGCCTCGAGTTTCAAGGACAACAAAAAGAACCATTCAAGCAAGAAGTCCACCCAGAAAGAGACTCCCAGAGCAGACGAGCCTTCTGAGTGTGAGTCAGACGATAACATGACTTTGGCAGAACTCAAGAAATCTCCAGACAAACTGCAACCGAAATCTCCTGTGAAGTCCGTGAACGGAAGCCCTAAGAAAGGCACGCCACTGAAAGTTGGCACTCCGAGTTCCACCCCAAGAAAACGTGGTCGACCAACTAAAGCAGAGTCTGAGCGCAGAAAGGCTGAGCTCGAGAACATGGCCAAGTCTGGCCTCTCAGGCAAAAAGGGAACACCCAAAAAACAGACTGACAACAAAAAGGTAGCTCCATGGCTGCTGTCATTTAGATACTACTGTTCTATATACGTATTTTGAGAAATGGTTTTTAGGTTACCGGACCTATGGTCCGATAACCTATTGGCATGGCGTTGCGTCCGTCGTCCGTCGTCGTCGTCCACATTTTTAGGTTACCGGACCTGTGGTCCGATAACCTATTGGCATGGCGTTGCATCCGTCGTCTGTCGTCCGTCGTCGTCGTCGTCGTCGTCCACATTTTTATCTTTTTTGTTTACGGGCGAATTCTTCTGAAATTTTGCACAAAAATACTTAAAAATAATTCAGGAAGGAGGTATTTTTTAGTTTTTTGATTTTCGCATTTTTTTCAAAATGGCGGCCGTTTTCAACGAAAAATGCCTGATTTTGGACTTTGGTGGCCATTTTCTCAAAATCTGTTCAGTAACTTTTTTTCTTTTTGATACATAACACTCCTCATATGTACTCCTATGATGTCTATAAATTTCGTTGCGCTTGAATCGCTCGAAGTGGGCCATTTTGGCCCAAACGCGGCCCAAATGGGACTTTCCCATGTTAAATTCTCCTATGCTTTATAATGGGACACATTATGCCTAATATCTCACTTAATATTGAGATTAGAGACTAGGAATCAATTGTGGACATATAGGAAATGATATATGCTGAATATCCTTGTGACCTTGAATTTGACCTCTGACCTCAATTCAAGGTCAGAGCTTAAAATGGCTGATATCTCGCTTATTATCGACTCTACAGCTTAGGAATCAATTGTGGACATATAGGAAATGATATATGCTGAATATTCTGATGACCTTGAATTTGACCTTTGACACCATTTTCAAGGTCATAGGACAAAATGGCTAATATCTCGCTTGTTATCAACTTTACAGCCTAGGAATCAGTTATGAACATATAGGAAATGATATATGCAGATTATTGTCATGACCTTGAATTTGACCTTTGACCTCATTTTCAAGATCACAGGACAAAATGTCTAATATCTCACTTATTATCGATTTTACAGCTTAGGAATCAATTGTGGACATATAGGAAATGATATATACTGAATATTCTCGTGACCTTGAATTTGACCTCTGACCTCATTTTCAAGTTCCAAGGACAAACTGGCTCATATATTGCTCCTCTATTGTCTGTATGGCTTGGGAATCAATTGTGGACATGAAAATGATATACAATGTACACTGAATATTTTGATGACCTTGAATTTGACCTTTGCTTTCATTTTCAAGGCCACAGCACAAAATTGCTAATATCTCTCTGATTATTGAATTTACAGCTTAGCAATCAACTGTGGACATGATATATGCTTAATATTATGTATGCTGAATATTTTCTTGACCTTGAATTTAACCAGTGACCTGGCTAACATCTAAAATATTAAACATTATCCGGTAACCTATCTTTGGCCCTCGGCCTAATTTTATCTTTTTTGTTTACAGGCGAATTTTTCTGAAATTTTGCACAAAAATACTTAAAAATAATTCAAGAAGGAGGTATTTTTTAGTTTTTTGATTTTCGCATTTTTTTCAAAATGGCGGCCGTTTTCGACGAAAAATGCCTGATTTTGGACTTTGGCGGCCATTTTCTCAAAATCTGTTCAGTAACTTTTTTTCTTTTTGATAAATAACACTCCTCATATGTACTCCTATGATGTCTATAAATTTCGTTGCACTTGAATCGCTCGAAGTGGGCCATTTTGGCCCAAACTCGGCTCAAATGGGACTTTCCCATGTTAAATTCTCTTATGTTTTATAATGGGACACATTATGCCTAATATCTCACTTGATATTGAGATTAGAGACTAGGAGTCAATTGTGGATCTATAGGAAATGATATATGCTGAATATTCTCGTGACCTTGAATTTGACCTCTGACCTCAGTTTCAAGGTCAGAGCACAAAATGGCTTATATCTCGCTTATTATCGACTCTACAGCTTAGGAATCAATTGTGGACATATAGGAAATGATATATTCTGAATATTCTCGTGACCTTGAATTTGACCTCTGACCTCAGTTTCAAGGTCAGAGCACAAAATGGCTTATATCTCGCTTATTATCGACTCTACAGCTTAGGAATCAATTGTGGACATATAGGAAATGATATATGCTGAATATTCTGATGACCTTGAATTTGACCTTCGACCTCATTTTCAAGGTCACAGGACAAAATGGCTAATATCTCGCTTGTTATCGACTTTACAGCTTAGCAATCAATTATGAACATATAGGAAATGATATATGCAGATTATTGTCATGACCTTGATTTTGACCTTTGACCTCATTTTCAAGGTCACAGGACAAAATGGCTAATATCTCACTTATTAGGAAGAGCAGAGTTCTTCCTCTATGATGTTGGTTTTTTTTGGATTTTTGAAATTTTCCCTTTGTTTACATTCTTGAAAATGCCACTTGGAAGCATAACAGGCCATTTAACTGTGGCTAATTGGGAGGGCCCTGGGCCCATTGGGAGGAAAATGACGCCCGTATACCTAATCATGGTTAATGTAATAAGTTATTAGCGATAATAATCCCAGGAGACGTGTGTTCCGACCGTTTGTTTTTTTTGTATGTCACCGTTTCATACCCATCACCACTCCCGTTTTGATCTTCACTGAAACAGTGCTTTCTTGCAATCATATGCACTCAAAGTTTTGGATATACGTTCCGCACAATATATAGATACAGTATGCTATTGCAAAAATGGAAAACAAGTTGAAACGGCAATATAATAATTATGTGTTAGTGGTGGTATTTCATATTTCAGTAGGCAAATTCAATTCGCCTGTGACCGCCCCGGAACCCTTCAATTCCCGTGCAGTCACTGAATTGTCCAATCGGGAAGCTGTCTTGACGGACACACCCACATGTTTATGAACTACACGTGGATATAATTATATGCAAATTACCACGTGAGCAAGTCCCGCCAATTAGCGATAAATACTCGCGCACTGGGGTCAAGGTCAAAATGCCCCGAAAGGCTGCCATGACTGGCATGAGATTGTCGAACTGAGTCAGTGTGGTATTTTCGGAAATACTTGTTACGACCCCAATAAATGGTCTTTCCTATGATTCTCTCCTACTTCACTGGTAATATTTCATAAAAATTTCACCATACAAAGCTTTCTATGGGGAAATTTAATAAGAAATGCCCACTCAAGTGAAGCGAGATTTCACGAGATTGGACTAAAATCGGAACAAACAAAACTTTGCAGATTTGCCGAATTTACTTTGTTTTGCACTTTGTCGAGGAAAAAACTAAGTTTCCTCCTGAAATAAGCGGAAAAAAAATGGATACTAGATCATTTATCATGTTCATGATAGTTATATATTGTCGACGAGAATTGTCAGTGCTGATTTTGATGGCAGTCATGCGAGCGGCGATTCGGGCTAATTCACTGACAGCTGACACTCATTCAAACACACGTCTACGATGATCTTCAAACCAGCATTTAGGCAAGGGAAAACATGATCGCAAATTTTTAGCGGTAATGAAAACTTTCATGCATGTCATAAATTATTGGAAATGCAGACATGTAACTGCTGAAATGTCTCGATCTGCAGTATAAATCAAAGCACAGGATTTAGATCTAGCTAAAAAAAAAAAAACATTTCTGATAGGTTAATTGGTGCCTCCTAAAAAGAAAAAAATATTCAAAACCTTGGAAATCTTACACATTGGTCCAAATAATACTCAACGGGTGATATTTATACGGGCTCATCAAGGTGAAGCTTTTGACTTCGTGATTTCATGGCTGTAAGTTAACACTAGTTTTACTAATTAAGTCTCATTGGCCGCAATAAAAATAGTTATGACACGAAACATTTATTATTGAGCTCAACGATGTAAAGGTTCTAGGGCCCGGACGAGTGGACGAGTACCCCTATTCGGGGTGGGTAATACGATTACCTGGGTCGGAATTTCGTTAAACCGTACCCGAAAAGAAGTCATCGGGAAAAAAACGAATTCTAGTTTATGAGGTCATGTGATCTCTTTCAAACTTGAAAATAAACACAGAAGAAACAAATGACATGTGTCAAAGATTGATGTCTAACGTAATACGTGTTACAAATTGCTCCAGTGACTAGCATTCAAATTTTGATATATATTTGGACGGGTTACAAGTTTGGAAGATGATGAGAGTAGATGGAATCAATACCTTAATAATGGTATCATTTCGTGTTAATTCATTTGATATTAGGCCGAATTAACAATAAGCAAATCTTGGCCACAACATATATGTACCAAATCAAATACAGTATTCAATGGTTTTTGAATAGTTATGTGCAAACCAGAAGTGCTCTTCCTTTGAGGCCAGTGGCCCTTGTTATCGATTTTACAGCTTAGGAATCAATTGTGGACATATAGGAAATGATATATGCTGAATATTCTCGTGACCTTGAATTTGACCTCTGACTTCATTTTCAAGGTCCAAGGACAAACTGGCTCATATCTAGCTCCTCTATTGACTGTATGGCTTGGGAATCAATTGTGGACATGATATACAAAATGATATACATTGAATATTTTGATGATCTTGAATTTGACCTTTGCCCCTTCATTTTCAAGGCCACAGCACAAAATTGCTAATATCTCTCTGTTTATTGAATTTACAGCTTAGCAATCAACTGTGGACATGATATATGCTTAATGTTATATATGCTGAATATTCTCTTGACCCTGAATTCAACCAGTGACCTGGCTAACATCTAAAATATTAAACATTGTCAGGTAACCTATCTTCGGCCCTTGGCCTAATTTTCTTTCTTTTTCTAGAAATGATTTCGAGAACAAAATTTGTGTTTTAGGTTACCGGACCTTTGGTCCGATAACCTATTGCCGTGGCGTTGCGTCCGTCGGCGTCGGCGTCCGGCGTCCGTCATCCGTCAACATTCATATCTTTAAAGTTTACGATTGAATCTTCCTGAAATTTTGCACAAAAATGCTTAAAAATATTTCGAGAGGGAGGTATTTTTTAGTTTTTTGATTTTCGAATTATTTTCAAAATGGCGGCCGTTTTTGACGAAAAACAGCTGATTTTGGACTTTGACGGTCGTTTTCTCAAAAACTGTCTGATCAGATTTGAGATTTTTGTTTCAAAAGATTCTCCTTATGTACCTCTGTGATTTGTATAAGTTTGGTTGCCCTTGAATCGCCGGTCTGCGTATGGCGGCCATTTTGAATCTTCGACAGGTCGACGAAAAAAAAAATTTTCGCCCCAAATCGCATTACTATCCATTTTGGGCCATTTGTAGACAAAAAAAAATTTTTCACCCTTGGAAAAAAATTTTGGACTTAGAAAATTTTCGGCCCTTTTTTCCTTCATAATGGGAGCTGTGAAGACTGTACTCATAGAATGCTTGAAGATAGAGCTTAGAAATTGGCACTTTCAAATGGAAAGTCATATATGGCGACTTGTGTGGTGACCTTGAATTTGACCTTGGATGACCTTGAAAGGTCGAAACAGCCATTTTTGGGTCGAAAAATGCCCAAATTTGCACCTTGTCCATCTTATCTCGAAAACTGTCCGATCAGTTTTGAGATTTTTGTTTCAAAAGATTCCCCTTATGTACCTTTATGATGTGTATAAGTTTTGTTGCCCTTGAATCGCCGATCTCCGTGTGGCGGCCATTTTGAATTTTGGACGAGTCGGCAAAAAAATTTTTTCGCCCCAAATCGCATTACTATTCATTTTCGGCCATTTCTAGGCCAAAAAATTTTTTCACCCTTTGAAAAAAACTGGACTTAGAAAATTTTCGGCACTTTTTCCCTTCATAATGGGAGCTGCCCGGACTGTACTCATAGTACGCTTGAAGATGGAGCTTAGATATTAGCACTTTCAAATGGGAAGTCATATATGGCGATTTGTGTGGTGACCTTGAATTTGACCTTCGATGACCTTGAAAGGTCAGAACAGCCATTTTGGGGTCAAAAAATGCCCAGATTTGCCTCTATAGATGAAATGCTTGCAGATAGAACTCATGTTTGCATTATGAACATATAGCAAGACATATATGGCACAACTAATGATGACCTTGTTCTTGACGTCAGATGACCTTGAGTGCCAAATGTCTGACTCGTAATGTGTAAATTGACCTGAGCGGCCTAAACGATTCCACCCAGATATATCTTTGTAATATGAACATGTAATGGTGACAGCGAAGTTCACAGGGATGACCTTGATTGGTAAATCTCAAGGTCATTTGTTCACACTGCGAACCTTGATTGGTAAATCTCAAGGTCTGTTACCTGCCAATGCTGCCATGGCCAAACCAAAATTGTCCGGTAACCTGTCTTAGCCTTTGGGCTAATTTTTTAGGTTACCGGACCTTTGGTCCGATAACCTATTGGCATGGCGTTGCGTCCGTCGTCCGTCCGTCCGGTGTTAACATTTTTATCTTTAAAGTTAACGATCGAATCTTTCTGAAATTTTACACAAAAATGCCTAAAAATATTTTGAGAAGGAGGTATTTTTTTGTTTTTTGATTTTCGCATTTTTTTCAAAATGGCGGTCGTTTCTGTTGAAAAACGCTCAATATTGGACTTTGACGGCCAATTTCTCAAAAACTGTCTGATCAGTTTTGAGTTTCTGGTTTCAAAAGATTCCCCTCATATACCTCTGTGATATGTATAAGTTTGGTTGCCCTAAATTCGCCGGTTTCCGTGTGGTGGCCATTTTGAATTTTTGGCGGGTCGGCAAAAAATAATTTTTTCGCCCCAAATCGCATTACTATCCATTTTGGGCCATTTCTAGGCAAAAAAAAATTTTCACCCTTTGAAAAAAATTTTGGACTTAGAAAAATTTCGGCACTTTTTTCCTTCATAATGGGAGCTGTCCGGACTGTACTCATAGAAAGCTTGGAGATAGAGCTTAGAAATTGGCACTTTCAAATGGGAAGTCATATATGGCGACTCGTGTGGTGACCTTCAATTTGACCTTGGATGACCTTGAAAGGTCAAAACAGCCATTTTTGGGTCGAAAAATGCTCAAATTCGCACCTGGTCTGTATTTTCTCAAAATCTGTCTGATCAGTTTTGAGATTTTTGTTTAAAAAGATTCCTCTTATATACCTCTGTGACGTGTATAAGTTTTGTTGCCCTTGAATCGCCGATCTCCGTGTGGCGGCCATTTTGAATTTTTGACGATTCGACGAAAAAAAATTTTTTCGTCCCAAATTGCATTACTATCCATTTCGGGCCATTTCTAGGCAAAAAAAAATTTTCACCCTTTGAAAAAAATTTTGGACTTAGAAAATTTTCGGCACTTTTTTCCTTCATAATGGGAGCTGTCAGGACTGTACTCATAGAACGCTTGAAGATAGAGCTTAGAAATTGGCACTTTCAAATGGGAAGTCATATATGGCGACTTGTGTGACCTTGAAATTGACCTTCGATGTCCTTGAAAGGTCAAAACAGCCATTTTGGGGTCAAAAATGCCCAGATTTGCCTCTATAGATGAAATGCTTGCAGATAGAGCTCATGTTTGCATTATGAACATATAGGAAGACATATATGGCACAACTAATGATGACCTTGAACTTGTCGTCAGATGACCTGGAGTGCCAAATGTCTGACTTGGAATGTGTAAATTGACCTGAGCGGCCTAAACGATTCCACCCAGATATATATTTGTATTACCCCGGTATGAACATATAGAATATCAAATACCGCACACATACATGTTATGGTGACATCGAAGTTCACACGGATGACCTTGATTGGTAAATCTCAAGGTCATATGTTTACACTGCGAACCTTGATTGGTAAATCTCAAGGTCTGTTACCTGCCAATGCTGCCATGGCCAAACCAAAATTGTCCGGTAACCTATCTTAGCCTTTGGGCTAATTTTTCATAAATGATTTTTCAGATGAAACAAGCAACATTATTTGACATGAAGTCCAAAAAGAAAGAAGGTTCAACTCCGAAAAAGTCTCCAACTAAACAGGTGAAATCGCCGAGTAAGAGTCCGTTCAAGTTGCCTCCACTGGCAGCTAGGTAAGGAACTGTTAAGGTTGATTGGGGCCGTGTCTATGGACTGATGATAACTTGTACAAGTGTTGGTCTGATGTCCGATCTGTTGTAGGCTGATGAAGGATCCAAGCAATAAAGCGTTGATCATCCGATGTGCCTCCCAGATCCCTGTCTCTCAGATCAGGAAACTGCCTGATGCCATCCGCGATCTTGTACTGAAGAAATACAACGTCTTGGAGGAGAAGAAGTTGGTGTAAGTGTCTGTACAGTGATCCCTGTAAGATAAGACCTCACCTTTTGCAGAGAAAATGAGGTCTTATCTTACAGTAAGTCTTATTTCACAGGTTCATTTACATGTTAAATTGATCTGTGGGGAATACAAAAAAGTCTTTACAGACAGGGAAGTCTTATTTCGGCGGTGTCTTATCTTGCAGGGACCACTGTGTATGTATCTTCATCATGGTTTGTTAATGGATATATTTTCTCAGTATGGGCCCATTGTTTGTGGTTGGAATTGATTGATCTAATATGAATATTGTCAGTCTGATGCAAGTTTTCATTTTGTAGCAAAAAGATGACACCGGAGCAGTTGGAAGAGCACAAAAAGAAAAAGAAGGAAGAACTGAAACAGAAACTGAGAGTGATGATGAGGAAACGTTGGCGTGATCAGAACAAGGTAAACTTTCATTGTCGAAACCTTGTGTGTGATTAGAACAAGGTAAACTTTCATTGTCGAAACCTTGTTTGTGATTAGAACAAGGTGAAGTTTCATTGTCGAAACCTTGTGTGTGATTAGAACAAGGTAAACCTTCATTGTCGAAACCTTGTTTGTGATTAGAACAAGGTAAACTTTCATTGTCGAAACCTTGTTTGTGATTAGAACAAGGTGAAGTTTCATTGTCGAAACCTTGTGTGTGATTAGAACAAGGTAAACCTTCATTGTCGAAACCTTGTTTGTGATTAGAACAAGGTAAACCTTCATTGTCGAAACCTTGATTGTGAACAGAACACTTAAATTTTAAAACTTTCATTGTCGAAACCTTGTTTATGATGAGAACAAGGTTACCTTCCATGTCCTTGTTCATGCTTGTCTACGGTACTCTTACAGAGTTTTGTGCATTAAGAGTGTTTGATGTCTTGTAGAGAGTGGAGGACACCTTCCTGGATCTGAAGTCGCTGCCGGTGCCTAAGGTTGTAGATACACCAGACGGGATTGCTAACGAACAGTTTGGAGACGCTGCCATGATAACTGAGTTCATCAGTTGCTACAAGGATCTGCTGATGCCTGAAGATGATACATCTGTGGCTCACGTCACCACCAGTCAGTACAGAACAGGGCTACAAATATGTCTAGCATACTAGCGTAACTATAGTAACAATCCCTCAAGCATAGTTTCAGTTATTAGGGCATTTGTCACGAAATATTCTTATGGTTTCGTCAAGATTTTCACCTTATCGGTTCCGTTTGAAAACTTCAGTTTGCCTTGGATGTATCCTCGCCAAATTTTCACCTCTGGTAAAAAATATTATGTGGCAGAACCGTATTGTTTTTGAAACGGCTCCGAGGTCCAGAAGGATGAAACCAATGTTTTCTGGACGATAATAACTCAAAAAGCAATGGCTGCAGAACTTTGAATGGGTTTGCATATATGACCGGAGGACACATTGCAAATCTGATTTCATTAAATTTTATTATAGTAAACCTGCAGTTTATTTTATACATCACCAATCTAAACTACTACATGCTCCTTTTCGATCCTTTGGATCGTTCTGGATAGAAATTTGCGTACTGAAAGCAAGGCACGATCGTCTGCCTGCATGACTCGAGCGCTCCTTTTGCCGCCAAAACCGCCGCGCATATGCGCGCGCAGCTGCGCAGAAGCTTCACTTTTCTGTGCACCGCCATTTTTGCTTGGCAGCTTTGGATTTTGGTTCCCGGTGAATTCGTAGAATTTAGTCTGCAGAATTTAGTCTGCTAGATCGTCAGCGATTTGTATAGCCAGTTCACCCTATTATCGTCCATCCATCGTACTTGATAGTGTACTTGTTGTTTACATCTATCAATAGTTCTACGTTAATTTTCTACTGTATATATATTGTCGTATACTGTAGTTTATATATTCGTAGTCCTCTTAGGGTTCTTTTTCAGCGCAGTCTCAGGTTTGCTTATTTTGCCCGCCCTGTTACTGTGTGTGGTTAGTTCCCTTTCGTGATCATGACTTCACAATCCTCCCTTGGTACCGGTGCCATGGACGAACGTCCATGCCCGAAGTGTCTGGTCAATACCCTCCGAGGAGGGGAGAAACACAGTTTGTGTTTCGACTGTTTGGACCATGGCCCGGTATCTATGGAGGATTTGAGGTGTGATCTGTGCCGTTTCTGGCGTCCCTCTTCCTTCGTGCAGGCGACTGCAAAGTATTCTGAAGCCTCGTTGGCTCGTCAGGATTCTTTGAGGCTTGCGGAAGCTTCGGCTCCGCAAGTCCGCCAGTCGCCCATGGAGGTGGAGACTCCGCCTGTGACGGCGCAGATTGCGTCCGGTGTTAGCCAGCCCCTGGGGCTAACACAGGACATGGTCAACGCGGCTGTGCAATCCTTTTTTGCACAGTCGCTGTCGTCCCTTCAGGGTCCCCTCCTGCCGGGTCTCTCTTCCCTGCTTGGACAGGGAGTCCCGGCCGGTTCTTCGGCTGCCCCTTCGTCGCAGGGAGAGCTTGCTCCCCCTGCTGGCAAGAAGTCAAAATCTTCTAAGAAGAAGGTTTCAGTTCTTGCCAAGGCGAAAGCAGCCAAGGAACCGCACTCCACCTTCGTCGTCCCTCAGTCGGGGCCGATCGAGGTGGAGGGGTCCGTTGTCTCTTCTCCTGGGCCTTCCAAGAAGAGGAAGCGTGCTTCCTCTAAGCGCCGTGGTGCTGAGACCACATCGATTTTGGATGTGGCTCAGGCTTCATCCGACCTCTCGGTGGGCGACGATCAGGCTTCGGGCTTCGATCGGCAGAGCATATTGGATGGTTCATTCGGGTCCTCGGTCTCGAGGTTCGAGGGGGAAGAGTTCCCTATGTTTGGGGGTGAGGCTCTCGATCGTTCGTGCGATCGGGAGTCTTCACTTGGCGGTCGTGCTCCTGGTCCTCGATCAGGGCACGATCGGGCGGGTGGTGCTGAGGTCGTTCCTCAAGACCACTCAAGTCCTGTGTACGCGGATGTAAGTCGCCGGACGGGCGCGATCGCTGAGCAGGCATTCCCTCGCCCGTCCTTTGATGTACCCTTGGGGTCATCAAGGTCTTCGATCGGACCTGTGAGGTCCAACGATCGGGGGGGTCGAGTGGAAGCTGATCAGGAGTCGTCCTCCTCGGAGGATGAAACTTCCGATCAGGCCGGGGGTTCTAACTTCCGGTGGGCTTTGGAGTCGGTCGCAAGGCGTATGGACTTGCCGATCGATGCTCCAGGGCCCTCACGGGGAACCGGTAGGTTCGCGTCGGCGCCAGTTCGTCGGCCGATCCGGCTCCCTGTGGCTCCCGCGTTGGTCAAGTCCTTCGACAAGATCAACAAGGGAGTTACGGCTAAGAAGGATGTGGCTTGTACGGAGTCGACATTCCCGACTAGCCGTGTTCGACCTGAGTCGATCGACACCTATCGGACTGTAGAGTCCGAGGGTGGACATCAGACTTCCGTCCCGGTCGAACACCCTAACCTTCACCTGCTTTCCCGGAAGCAGGATACGGTCTGGTCAGCTTATGTGCAAAAGGCTCGCCTTTCTCACTGGCAGACGCTGTCTCATCAATTGATGGGGCAGCTCTCGTTGACAGATCACCTGACCACTTTGGTTCAGGAGTTTGTGGACGAGGCGGATCTGGAGGAGGGGAGTCGCGCCAACATTCATGCAGCACTCGGCGTCTTGGCCGGAGTGGTCCATGCTGCTGAGCGTGACAGTGCGCCCGGGCGCACAATTGGATCTCACCAAGCGAGATGCCGATCTCCGTCTGCTTGACGTGTCCGCTACGGACGTCGCTGAGCTACGTGGGAGGCCGCTTTTCTCAGGCTATACCTACGCCAACCTCTCGATCGGATATTTCCGTCATGCGGGAACATCTCCGGGATGAGGCTATGGCCAAGGCTTTGCTTGGGAAGTCGGCGGGGTCTGGGACAGGCAAGAAGACCAAGGGTCAGAAGCCTGCCCAACCTCAGGCACCACATGCACCCGCTTCTGCGCAGCCGCCCTTTCGGGGGGGCGCAGCCTCCCCCTCCTCAGGGGGATGGCAAGCGTGGAGGCAAAGGGGGTGGACGCTTCAAGGGCAAAGGGAAATCTTCTGCTAAGAAGTGACTCGTTGCGGGAAAGCGTAGGCTCTGTGGAAGGTTCAGTTCTGTCGGAATTCGATCTTCCACAACCTGGTCCAGTCGGGGGACGCCTGGCTCAGTTCGTCCAGAACTGGAGCGATCTGGCGTCGTCAGACAATTCAGTCGTGGCATGGGTGAAGTTCGGTCTCACCTTCAGATGGGAGGCTGGAAAACCACCGATCAGACCCAAAGCGTGGTTCTTCCCTGTGCCCGGCGATCGGGAAAAGTTTCAGCTTCTGCAGCACGAGGTGCAGCAGTTGCTAGAGAAACGTGCGATCGAGGTGGTCAAGGACGAGAGAGGATTTTATTCTCTCATCTTCCTAGTGCCGAAAAAGACAGGCGGGTGGCGTCCCGTTTTCGATCTGTCAAACCTCAACAAATTCCTGATCATACCCAGGTTCAAGATGGAGTCAGCGCTTTCCGTTCAGAAAGCTCTGTCCAAGGGGAAGTGGGCAGTCAGTATCGACGTCAAGGACGCGTACTTACATGTGCCCATACACCCAGCCGATCGGCGATACCTCAAGTTCGCCTTCGAGGGTTCGGTGTATCAGTTCAGGGTACTTCCTTTTGGAGTAGCCACCGCCCCTTACGTGTTCACCCGTATCGTAAGGGCGATGGCAACCAGGTTTCGATCGGTTGGAATTCAATTCCACCATTACATCGACGATTGGTTAATCATAGCTGACTCCCCGTCTCAGGCTATAGAGCAATCCGGGTTCGTCCTCAGGTTGGTGACCAGCCTTGGCTGGATCCCCAATTGGGCGAAGTCTCATCTGTCCCAGACACAGAGATTTGAGTATGTCGGGATAGATTACGATCTAGATCGAGGAGTAGTTCTTCCTCCGCGGAAGAGAGTTCTCAAAGCGATTGCGGCGATGGATGTCGCGCTGACGCAGTCGTCGATCACAGCTCGACAGTTTCTGTCCATCATCGGTCTGTTGGCGTCGATGGAGAAACAGGTGCCGTTCGGCAGGTGCTTCCTCAGGCCCATTCAATGGTGTCTAGCATTGCAATGGCGGATCCTCACCGATCGACTAGACCAAGTCGTATCGGTGGACGATCGTGCTCGGGAAGCAATGCATTGGTGGCGGGACCATCGGAATTATTTCCGAGGGATGCCACTGGCGGAGTATCTGCCCGATCGGACCTTCTTCATCGATGCGTCAGAATTAAGGCATTTCGGCAGAAATGCCTTTATGGTTTTAGCAGAATTTTTTTTTTTTTTTTTTTTTTTTTTCTTCTTCCGCCACTTTTGGTTTCCGGACGATAACTTTAGATTGCCTTGACGGATTCTAGTCAAATTTTCACCACAAGTCAGAAATGATATGTGGAAGAACCCTATTCTTTTTGAGCCGGATCCGAGGTCCGTGAGGTCCGTGAGGATGAAATCAAGGCTAATTTTGAGACTTGGTTTCCGGACGATAACTGGAAAAATATTTACGCAATAGTTGCAGAACTCTGCATGGAGGTTCATATGCCACCAGGGAAGAACCCTATTGATTTTGGGATCGATCCGTCAAACGACCTTTGACCTAGAGGTCGAAATAATTTTTTGCTGACTCATCCTTGAGGCTTCCTGCATATCTCAGAAACCGTGCATCGTAGAGCGAAACGGACGTTATTTTCGGACTCGTCGCCCTAGACAAACATCTCTAGGGTGTATTATTTTTTTTGATCCGGCTCCGAGGTCCGTGAGGTCCTTGAGGATGAAATCGAGGCTGATCTTGAAACTTGGTTTCCGGACAATAACTGGAAAAATATTTACGCAATAGTTGCAGAACTCTGCATGGAGGTTCATATGCCACCAGGGAAGAACCCTATTGATTTTGGGATCGATACGTCAAACGACCTTTGACCTAGAGGTCGAAATAATTTTTTGCTGAGTCATCCTTGAGGCATCCTGCATATCTCGGAAACGGTGTGTCGTAGAGCGAAACGGACGTTATTTTCGGACTCGTCGCCCTAGACAAACATGCCTAAGGGATATTATGGATGAACTTTGACCTTGACCCGAAATTTTTTTGCCGAGTCGGCATTTTTGCGTTTTCGTCGATATCTCGGAAACGGTGCGTCGTAGAGCGAAACGGACGTTATTTTCGGACTCGTCGCCCTAGACAAACATGCCTAAGGGATATTATGGATGAACTTTGACCTTGACCCGAAATTTTTTTGCCGAGTCAGCATTTTTCGTTTTCGTCGATATCTCGGAAACGGTGCGTCGTAGAGCGAAACGGACGTTATTTTCGGACTCGTCGCCCTAGACAAACATGTCTAAGGGGTATTATTGATGAACTTTGACCTTGACCCGAAATTTTTTTGCCGAGTCGGCATTTTTCGTTTTCGTCGATATCTCGGAAACGGTGCTTCGTAGAGCGAAACGGACGTTATTTTCGGACTCGTCGCCCTAGACAAACATGTCTTAAGGGTATTATGGATGAACTTTGACCTTGACACGAATGTTTTTTGCCGAGTCGGCATTTTTCGTTTTCGTTGATATCTCGGAAACGGTGTGTCGTAGAGCGAAACGGACGTTATTTTCGGACTCGGCGCCCTAGACAAACATGTCTAAAGGGTATTATGGATGGACTTCGACCTTGACCCCAAATTTTTTTTCCGAGTCGGCATTTCTCGTTTTCGTCGATATCTCGGGAACGGTGTGTCGTAGAGCGAAACGGACGTTATTATCGGACTCGTCGCCCTAGACAAACATGTCTAAGGGGTATTATGGATGAACTTTGATCTTGACCTGAAATTTTTTTGCCGAGTCGGCATTTCTCGTTTTCGTCGATATCTCGGAAACGGTGAGTCGTAGAGCGAAACGGACTTTTTTTTCGGACTCGTCGCCCTAGACAAACATGTCTAAGGGGTATTATTTTAACGGTAAATTTTTTTGCGGAGTCGACATTTTTCATTTTCTTCGATATCTAGTATATATTATAAATTAATCATCACACCGAAATGCCTCCAAGGCATCTTTAGGCCTTGACGTCTAGTTGGCTTGGGGAGCTCATATGGACGAGCACGAACTCTCTGCTGTGTGGAACACGAGCGAGAGGGCGTTGCACATCAATGTCCTAGAGATGCGAGCGGTGAGACGTGCGTTCGAGATCTGGGGGCCTCAGAGTCCCCCAGGGACGAAATGGCTGGTCTTCACAGACAACAGCACAGTAGTGGCGCACGTAAACAAACAAGGTGGAACTCGGTCGAGTCAGCTTTGTTTGGAGGCCGAGTGTCTGATCAGGTTTGCCTTCAAGTCCCGTCTGTTTATCAGGGCAAGGCACCTACCGGGTCGCAGGAATGTCCTAGCGGACGCTCTGTCGAGACCGGACAAGATCATAGGCACGGAGTGGAGTTTGCATCCGGGGGTGTTTCGTTGCATTTGTCAGGCGTTCGGGACACCGAACATAGACCTGTTCGCAACCTCTCGGAATCACAAGCTCCCGGTCTACTTCTCACCTCTGCCAGAGAGCGAGGCACTGGCTGTGGACGCGATGTCTCAGTCGTGGGACGGGATGTTCGGGTATGCGTACCCGCCAACCCGGTTCCTAACAGAAGTGCTGCACAAAGTAGCCAGGTCTCAGTGCGAGTTTCTGTTGGTGGCGCCATGCTGGCCGATGCAGGCGTGGTTCCCGCTGCTACTGTCCCTCCTGATCGATGTACCACGGGTTCTCCCGATCGAGGACAGGTTGCTGAAGCAACCGGGGCGGGATATATTTCACGATTCCGTCCACTTGCTCAAATTACACGTGTGGAGGCTATCGAGCGATCCTTCCAGGAGGCAGGATTTTCTCAGCAGGTGTCCGTACATCTCACGAGAAAGAATAGGAGATCCTCCTCTAAAACGTATGAGGCTAAATGGAGAGTATTCGTACGTTGGTGTAACGGAAGGCGCATTGATCCGCTCTCTGCCCCTCTGAATGCAGTGCTAGACTTTCTCTGCTATCTCTTTGATAGGCTTAATTTGAAGCCTAATACGATCGAGGGATACAGGTCCATGCTGGGCCCTGTATTCCGTGCTAGGGGGATCGATTTAACTAATAATCGTATCCTTGCTGATCTCTTGGCGTCCTTTAGGACGCAAAGGCCACGGGGAGTTCCTACTCTACCGGATCGGGACATGGCTTTTGTGCTATATTGTCTTACTAAAGCACCTTGGGAGCCTTTCAAGGAAGTTTCCTTGCAGAGGTTAACTCTTAAGACTTTCTTGCTGGTTATGCTAGCAAGTGGTCGAAGACGCTCAGATGTCGCGGCGATCGACGTATCACGAGTCGCATTTGGCGCGGATGGGTCCGTTTCCTTATACCCAGTGCGTGATTTTATGCCTAAAACACGTGCTGCGGTTGAGGGCGGGAAAGCGTTCTCCCCTATCGTAATTCCGTCACTGGGCGATTACGTAGGACGGAATGAGCCGGACGCTCTATTGTGCCCGGTAAGAGCGCTGAAAATCTACATCGATCGTACCGGATCGATCAGGAAAGATCGCAAGCGGTTATTTATTTCCTATCAGCCTAATAGGGCTACGGATATCTCCACAGCTACACTATCCCGATGGGTGAAGGTTGTAGTGAGGACTGTCTATGCGGAGTCAGGTGCTGACGATCGAGTCACTTACAAAATATCGTCCCACCAAATCCGACACATCTCAATGTCTTTGGCGGCCAGGTCGAATATTCTGTTGGAATATATCGTGAGGGCTGGAATGTGGACTAATTCTACGACATTCATCGGGTTCTATCTGTCCAATGCTGCCGAACTTCAGGACCAGTCGTCCAGATTTAGACTGGGTCCGCTGGTCGTAACGCAAGCTGTTGTTTGAACCAGCTGGACAGAAAAGTCTTGGTTTTAACGTGCACGTGTATATAAGCAACACTTTGTGTTTGTGTTTGAGTTCTTTATGTTACGGTCTCAAGTAGAGTTCCGTTTTCCACCGATGGGTGAAGAAGAAATTCGTGCATGTCGGAGGCAAGCGATCGCACCGCTAGGTGAGTATCTTTATTATATTACTAAAGATATATCGAAAATGTAGCATTTTAGCGATTCGCTTGAAATCAAGACTATCGTCTGTTTTCATGACTCTCTAGCACTACTGCTCCACCGCCTATCCTTTGATTCTAAGGAGCATGTAGTAGTTTAGATTGGTGATGTATAAAATAAACTTCCTAAATTTTAATTGTGAATTTGCCGTTTATTGTTATTACTCACCTCTAAACTACTACAGTAAAGGCCCTCCCATCCATCCCCGCCAGTTGTGTGCTAGGGGCTTCCTTTTGTCGTTTTTTGGACAGAAAAGTGAAGCTTCTGCGTAGCTGCGCGCGCATATGCGCGGCGGTTTTGGCGGCAAAAGGAGCGCTCGAGTCATGCAGGCAGACGATCGTGCCTTGCTTTCAGTACGCGAATTTCTATCCAGAACGATCCAAAGGATCGAAAAGGAGCATGTAGTAGTTTAGAGGTGAGAAATAACAATAAACGGCAAATTTACAATTAAAATTTGGGAAATTTTGACATACATTTTGTGACAAAACTTCCTATTTCGATACACATTGCCAGTGTCTGTTCTGGGTGTGGTACTGTCTTTCACCAAAGATAATCCGCTACCATAGATAATCCGCACCCCTATTTTGAGGCTCAATTTCTCGGGAAAAACCTATTACTCAGTGTATTATCCGCACCCCCATTCTCCGGTGGAGGTGTGAAATTTCCTCGTCGAGTCGCGAGCCCGATCGGTCAATCAACAGTGATCAGTCGCGATCATTCAAGTGTGACAAACTTTGGCCGACAATAGGCCGGCAGGAAGTTTCATGCTTCAGTGACTAGCTGACATCGAAACACATGATTTCTATTGTTGTTTTTGTCAATAAAAAAAACAATCTTTTTTTATTTCAGAAGGCGATTGCGAGTTTTTTGAGTTGCTGACAAAAATGGATTCGCAAGCAATGTCAAGGCCGTTTCCATCTTCCTGTCCAAGTTAACTGGTTAAGGGGTCGTCTCAGTGTTCAACAGAAAAATTTTCATGTCGGTTCATTCATCGTTCATGTGCCAATAAATAATATTCCAAATACTTGTTCGACTTCCTGCATCAATAAATAAATCGAGGAACACGATTGTTTCACACACTTTTAATAGCAATCATCAGTTTTAATTGGCAATCATGACATTCAACCCTAGCACTATTCACGGGCAGAACTAATTCAACCCCACATGGAGACGATCCCTAACAGTGGCGCCATCTGCGGGTCAAATCCGGTCAAATCCAGCACAGCAAGATTCTGATGATGTTTTCACCATAAATTTCGATCTGAAAAGAGTCAAAAGACACGACATGACACTATTAATGGAAATAAATACGAATGCCAGTGCATTAACGTATGACTCAATAAATAATTCGAGTTATATTTCTTGCCAAATCGTATTCAGCTATGCAACATTCCTGCTTGATCACGAGATTCCTCCATTATCGTCCACGCACGATCGACTTGCGCCAGTGTCACTGCCTGTCAAACGATTTTTTGGCCACGGAAAAAGCATACAGATTTTATGTTTCAATGTATAATCCGCACCATGTAAGTTTTCCCTCGTTTTGGCGGCCTAAAAGTGCGGATTATCTATGGTGAAAGACGGTAATTGTATCTTTTGGTCGGAAACTATGGTTCCAACCACGTCACCGCCACTTCCAAAGCTGCATAGAATAAAAGTATTACTGCATAGAATAAAAGTACTGGTAGTAGGTCTGGAACATTTATTACTGAAATAGATGAAAGACATTGGCTGGGCAGTAATGATATTTTGTCTGAATTAAGGCAATTAACATAATTTTGGGCAGTAAGGGTGATGATGCATGTGAGGCTTACACTGACGCGGCTGTTGGTGGCCAGAGGGTATCTATAGGATGAATAATATTGAGAGGATGAATAATATTGATATGATTGTTTGTGTTCAGGTGCCCTGTTGAATAGTCTGGTGTCTGGAAGTGAAGGCTTCAACCCAACAGCTAAGGTTCTAGTGACTCTGCTCCAGACTTTGCTGCAGGACGGCATAGCTGAGGTAAGTCTTCTGACCAGTCAGTATAGAGTGAATGGCCTCCACCTTACAGCCTGTGACAAGATGTTGTTGGTTGCTAGGACTACCGGGAGCTGGGAGTCCCACTATCATCGCTTCCTGTCAACGTGTCGACAGTCTCAGAGCTGGTGCGCCTCTGTCTGAGACGGCGAGACCTTGAGGATACGGCCAGTGACGCCAGCGACCAGAACGAGACTGATGACAACGACCTTGACCTTCGGGACGATGTGTTGGAGCAGCTGGAGATGGGAGAGTTGTACGAGCTCTCGGCCAGCGACAAGCTGCAGATACTGACAGCTGTCTGCCACCGACTGATGGGATCTTACTCTGTCCAGGATGATTTGGAACAGAAACAGAAGGAATACCAGGAACTGTGGTCAGTAATTCAAAACCTCAGTCTTCTCTGTATGGACACATGGTCTGCTCGTGATACTGTTATTGGTGATTTCTGTGATTTTGAAGGAAGCAGAGAAACCAGTATCAAAAGGAGAAGAACGATGAGCGTCGTGATGCGAAGCAGAAACGCAAGGAACAGAAGTCCAAAGGTGTAACAGTCGAGCCGAAAACAGAAGAAATAGCTGACAGCACCGAAAATGGTTTGTCAAGCAACGGTCAAACTACCGATATCCAGCATATATATTCCATTCATCATGTCTAGTTAGCGATGGTCGGCAGATACTATGGATTTGTGATGTGCTGCGTCCACAGACATTTGCTTGTGAGTGCTCCACAGGTCACATTTCTAATTCCAGTTTGATCATTTTTTGTATGAACACAAAACATAGCAAGGCCATGATTTTGGATGCCATAGCAACCCAAATGGCCAGTTCGCCACATCTTTTGTGATGAAATCAGCTCATTTGACACACATAGCTTGTGAGTGCTCTGGGGGTGGCAGTTTTAAAGGGTATATATCACGAAAATATGATATCATTTTATTTGAAGCCACTCG
This sequence comes from Terebella lapidaria, assembly GCA_949152475.1. Classification (NCBI taxonomy): domain Eukaryota; kingdom Metazoa; phylum Annelida; class Polychaeta; order Terebellida; family Terebellidae; genus Terebella; species Terebella lapidaria. Next base: position 3,139,841 of record OX424565.1, on the reverse strand, counting down.
TTGAGCTGAATAGAACAGTCTTTACAGAATGTTGATATCTCGATTTGTTAAAAAGTTATAGCTATTTTAATATTGAAAATCTGGCAAATTTCTCCAAGGAGTCTTGAAAAATCTGTCAGCTAATTAGTATGCAAATGATATGTATGACGTCATTGACAGATTGCTTTTTAATGAAGTGTTTAAATAAGTCACAATTAGGCATTTAAGCTTATGTTAGGTCACTGAAACTTATCAGGTATATTGTACAGTAGGAATAGTCAGTGAATGCATATCAATTTTAGTTGCCATGGCAACCAATGGACTGATTTGGCCCTTAGCAACCAGGTTGCTATGGCTGGTATTAAATTTAAAACAAGACATAAAAGTATCAAATCAATTTAGATTACCGGGTAGTGACAATATTTTATGTAATTGATCAACAAAAGGTACAAAAACACTCCTTAGCAACCGATACAGGCCTGAGAAATCACTGACGTTTAGAGCCATGTTAAGTTAATGTGTCCTATTATCGCTGGTTTCCAATGCCTGTACTGGTTGCTAAGGGTTGTGTTCAGGCATTTTGCTGATATTTTCCTCAATATATTGCTATTACTCTATTGTCTGAAATGGTTTCATTCATGTATATCTCGTTTTTAATTAGATATTGGCCCTAGCAACCATGGTTGCTAAGGGCCCAGCCAGGCCATTGGTTGCCATAACAACCACAAATTTCATGTAAATACTGACTATTCCACCTTTAAACCATAAAAAATGGATTTTGGTAAAAAAAATATGGATACGAACGGTATCAATATTCCATTTTAAAATGCCTAATTAAAAAGCAGTCTGTCAATGACGTCACACATCTCATTTGCATATCAATTAGCTGTCAGATTCTGTTGCCAGATTCTGTAAATATATACATGTTTAAAGTGGCATAACTTTGGAATGAATCATGATATCAATATGCTGTGAAGACCATTTTGTTCAGTTCAAATAGTGCTTTCACATACAGAACAAAAACCAATATCCAATTTTCGTGATATATACCCTTTAAACGTATCGTCGCTAGGCAAGCATGTAGTACGAGCGTTGTGGTTTGACGGTGTTTTGGTTCTCTCTGAGTCCGATAGCAGTTTCTGGTGAAGTTACAATGTAGCAGGAACAAGGACCAGTAATTGAACATTTTGCAAAACATAGAAAGCATTAATGAGACTTTTAAGTCAAAAGTCACCCCATGTAATAACTGGAGAATGGTCCAGTCTAACACACTTGCGATATGTGTATGCAGGGCTCCTGGTAGGATTTTTTCAGAGGAGTACTGTACCCCATGGGTCAAATTACAAGGGGTAAATTTTGAAATGAAGGGGTAATTTTTAACCCTATGCCGCCGCGAGTTGCGTTTTGTTGCTACCACTGGCTATCGCGAGTTGCGTTTTGTTGCTACCTCCAGCCATCGCGAGTTGCCGTACGTTTGACTTTTGACATTAGGATGCGAGATGTGTCATAAAGGAAGTTTTACTCGCGCAAATTACACAAAACTTCACAATTTGGTGGATGAATATATAATAAAAGTATGTGTACTTGGATCATCATGAATTTATCAAAATAAAATTAATGACAGCCCGCAATTAGTTGACAGATTGCTGCACATTCCCGCCAAATTTGCCTAGTAAAATGTCACATGTCAGTGCTCTGACACTCGCAAAAACAGAAGTTCGTTTGAATGGTTCTAAAGAACAAACTGACCTGTAACTTTATATATTGGTCGCCAGATATGTATTCAGATGTTTGTTTGTCACATTTTTGTGATTCAAACGAAAAAACAACATTTATTTGACCAAGTTTGTCACAGCAAAGCAGCAGAGCTCTTGTGTCAAAGCTGCCATGATTGATCACATGATCCGATGATGTCATAACACGGGCCCCGGAATCAGGATACATATGGAAAGTATGGTGTCCGAAAGGGGTCGTTTAAAATATTCATAACATACAGCAAAGAAAATTATCTCATCAATTAATCAATTACATCTGACAATCCAACTGGAACTGTATAAATATTCAGCACATTGGGGAAAGAAAATTCAGTCAAGTTGAAAGTTGTCATACTAGTATATAACCAGATTATCTCCAATGACACATCACAGACTCCGTAGATTACTGTGACAAGTTGGACAGGTCCATATATGGAATGTTGAGAGGGGGTTATGGGTACTTTTTTTTCTCATTTGCTAAGTTTGAAGCAAAATGGAAGTGTAGGTGGAGGCATTATACAAGTGTGAATCAGAAGCGTTCATGATAGTTTGCTGCTTCATTCCAAGAAAAATAGGGTTGGGCATGGAACATCACTTGGTAGCTATCACCAGTATCCTGGACACCCCTGTTGGTAATAATGAGTTATCACAAGCCCCTGCAATGCTGGATATTTGGGGGGGGGGGGGGGGGGGGGTTGGAATCCCAACACTAGAGTTGTGATCTATCAGATGAACAGGTGAGAAGCACACAGTAGCAGAAGAGCACTGTAGCTGCACAATGGGCTAAACCTGAGGTCATAAACAAATCCAAAAGTCATTGAATAATAAATTTTAGATATAATTTGAGTACCTGTATTTATTAATCATTCTGCTTTTGATGCACTGATTAACTCTCAACATCTCAAAATCAGTCTAGCTGGAGGTACAACATTTACTTTCAAGGGTCGAATGATTTCACAAAGAAGTATATAATGGCTTCATAGGCCCCCTATTACAATGAAATAGATCACCATGGTAACCAGATGAGGCAAGCATCATCTATAGGCCTACATCATATATTTATATATAAAATGCAATTTGTCTATTAATTGACAGTCATGGAAACAATTGTTTACACATTGTATGGCACAATGTACGGTCCTCTCGCCTATCGGTTACCGACTTATCACTTGGGTCCGATTTACTGATAGACCTACATGTCTGCACTTAATTTGTAACAAAAACTCATAACCATGTATATTGTTAGTACATGTATCATATGAAAGATTTAGTTCTAATACAATGTGTTTATATGCATTAAATTTTATTGTAAGTGATTTGCCCCGAAGATTCCAGGAACTCATGATGTAGAATTATGATGAAAAACTGTTGTATAGCACCTTCTGGGGTGATGGTTGCCATGGCAACCAGTTTGTTACCAGGGCATATTAAAAGATATCAACTGTCTTGGACACTTATAAACATATGTATGTGTTATATTTATTCAAATATGAGATATGGTGGGTGTACTTCATGATGAACCTGATAAGTAAAGGTTGACCAGTGTTTTTGAAAATTAATTCAGATGCCTGTGAGTCGCTTCATAAAATATCCAGTCCCTGACGGGTCACCTCGAAAAAAATTCCGGTGTCAAAGGGTTAAAAATTGGATGTTCTGTGATTTTTTTTTTTTTTTCAGTCAAAGTGACAGCTTCCATTATGTTTACAAATTTCGCATATCCTCCAGGTTTTTTCCAAGTTTCAGCACAATCCTAATAGTCAACGATAGCCCTTGCCCACAGTAGCTTTCTGAAGGTCTTCTATTGCAGAAAATGCACTTGTTTCGCTCTCGAATAGTTCATGGATTCATAGTAGAGTCATGTTGAAGAAACGAAAGTGGGGAAATCATTAAATTTATATTCGCAAGGGGGCGCACACATAGGCTTTCGATGTTGCAGCCATTCGCACGGGGGCGCTGCAGTTTATTGTGCTCGAATTTTGATGACGTGTCGCACAACTTATTCGCCAGCGAGTGCATTGCGCATACATCTCTTTGGCGGAAATTGACATTTTTTTATAGGGCCTGTAAGTCTCGTTTCATATATGTCGTAAAATGACGTATTTAGGTACGTAGTGGTGACAAACAATGCCACGTGGTAATTTTTGCTGATTTTGCTTGATTTTAGAAGCACCATTCAAAAATAATATTAAGAATATTGTTACAATTCATTTTTTTCTTAATTACACTTGCTCCTAACTACAACATACCACTGTTTATAATAATGAATGGATATTTTTTCATGGTCAGTTTGCCCCCGATCTATGTTGTGTTTCACAGCATGTTTTTGGACTCCATATTCCAATATAACGAGATTATTTTTGTGATGTTATAACAAAAAGTGCACAGAACATATGTCACATCATATATAGTCACAAACACCACCGACGGTTTGGATACTATTCACGTAGTTTCAGAAGAATGAGCTTTTTTCTCCCGTCGAGGTCATGACCTTGGAACATGAAAACATACGTTTTTCATCCCTTTTAAATGGAATGAAATGCTTATGAAAAATGCATATTTAGATCGTTAGCGATCGTATGAACGGGTCATGATCAAAGTACGAACATGCGATAATTTTCCGATAATTTCCGTATAAGTTGCAGGAGTTCGAATATGTAGAAAAATATGTACTAGATTTTGAAATTTCAGGTGCCTATGTGAAGTAGTTGCTGAGAAATTGATCTGTGAAAATCGATGAGAAATAAGGGTCCGCAAATTTAGCATCAAAATTGATGGATACCCCCCCTACTAAAGTGGTCATATCTCGAAAGGTTCTCGACTGACCACACTGAAATTTTACATGGTGTGTCCAGAATAGTAGGGAAGCATCTGGTACAATTTTCAGAATTTTCTGAGACCAAGTGCGTGGGAAGTGTTGAAAAATGGTTGAAATGGCATGGAATGACCCAGAACACACTTGCGATATGTGTATGCAGGGCTCCTGGTAGGATTTTTTCAGAGGAGTACTGTACCCCATGGGTCAAATTACAAGGGGTAAATTTTGAAATGAAGGGGTAATTTTTAGGTTACCGGACCTTGGTCCGATAACCTATTGCCGTGGCGTTGCGTCCGTCGTCCGTCGTCGTCCGTCTACATTTTTATCTTTAAAGTTTACGATCGAATCTTTCTGAAATTTTGCACAAAAATGCCTAAAAATATTTCGAGAGGGAGGTATTTTTTAGTTTTTTGATTTTCGCAATTATTTCAAAATGGCGACCGTTTTCGTCGAAAAATGGCCAATTTTGGACTTTGGCTGTCGTTTTCTCAAAATCTGTTCAGTAACTTTTTTTCTTATTCATGCAATAACACTCCTCATATGTACCTCTGTGACATGTATAAATTTCGTTGCCCTTGAATCGCTCGAAGTGGGCCATTTTGGGCCCAAACTCGGCCCAAATGGGACTTTCCCATGTTAAATTCGCCTATGCTTTATAATGGGACACATTAAGCCTAATATCTCACTTAATATTGAGATTAGAGACTAGGAATCAATTGTGGACATATAGGAAATGATATATGCTGAATATTGTCGTGACCTTGAATTTGACCTTCGACCTCATTTTCAAGGTCACAGGACAAAATGGCTAATATCTCGCTTATTATCGACTTTACAGCTTAGGATTCAATTGTGAACATATAGGAAATGATATATGCTGAATATTCTCATGACCTTGAATTTGACCTTTGACCTCATTTTCAAGGTCACATGACAAAATGGCTAATATCTCGCTTATTATCGACTTTACAGCTTAGGAATACATTGTGAACATATAGGAAATGATATATGCTGAATTTTCTCGTGACCTCAAATTTGACCTTGACCTCATTTCCAAGGTCACAGGACAAAATTGCTAATATCTCGCTTATTATCGACTTTACAGCTTAGGAATCCATTGTGAACATATAGGAAATGATATATGCTGAATATTTTTGTGACCTTGAATTTGACCTTCGACCTCATTTTCAAGGTCACAGGACAAAATGGCCAATATCTTGCTTATTAGTGACTTTACGCCTTATGAATCAATTGTGAACATATAGGAAATGATATATGCTGAATATTCTAGTGACCTTGAATTTGACTTTCGACCTCATTTTCAAGGTCAACAGGACAAAATGGCTAATATCTTGCTTATTATCAACTTTACAGCTTAGGAATCAATTGTGAACATATAGGAAATGATATATTCTGAATATTCTCATGACCTTGAATTTGACCTTTGACCTAAATTTCAAGGCCAGTCATTTTATTTTCAAGGTCAGAATACAAAATGGTTTATATCTCTCTTATCAAATTCACAGCTTAGGGGTCCATAGTGAACATATAGGAAATGATGTATGCTGAATATTTTGGTGATCTAGAATTTGAACTTTGATCCAATTTTCAAGGTCAGAGAACAAAATGGCTAATATGTCGCTTATTATCATCTTTACAGCTTAGGAATCAATTGCGAATATAGAGGAATGATATATACTGAATCTTTTCATGAACTTGAACTTTGACCTCATTTTCTAGGTCACATCCCCGATCACAGAATGGCTAATATCTCACTTATTATCGACTTTACAGCTTAGGAATTTATTGTGGACATACTAGAAGTGATATATTTGTTGAAAAATTATTTTCAAGGTCACTGGACAAAAGGCTAATATCTAAAATGTATATTGTCCGGTAACCTTTCTTAGCCCTTGGGCTAATTTTTAAAAATTGGATGTTCTGTGAATCACAAAATTGGCCAAGATGACACAGCATTCTTTTAGCCACATATCATTTTACATTTGACAGGAGCACCTGAAAAATATCACGAACATCCTGATTAAATATACTAGTACTCTGAATATTGGCTGGGTAGTACTCTGAATATTGGCTGGGTAATTGTATCCCCCGAACAAAGTTCGGCGGATACTATGGATTTACGATCGTCGCGCCGCCGCCGCCGCCGCGTCCGCGTCCGCGTCCGCAGACACTTTCTTGTGAACGCGCTACAGCTTACAAATCTTAACCGATTTTGATAATATTTTATATGGACATGATTTATGGTAAGATCTCAACACCTATCGATTTTGGTTGCCATAGCAACCAAAATAGCCGATTGGCGTAACATTTTGTGCTCAAATTAGCCTGTTTAACACACATGGGTTGTGAACGCTCTACGGGTGGGAGTTTTCGATGAATGATGATGAAATCGCACAGGCTCAATGAGAAAGACCATCACACGAAACCTATTGTTTTTCAGAATGATCGAATAAATATTAATAAGTTTGAGAGGTTAACTTATTACAACAATTAAAATGCCTACTTTGACATGTGTGATCACTCCAATAACCTGTACTATGAAAGCAAATTGCACTGGATTCTTGTTCAGAATACAGAACTGATGTTTTTGGTGAAAACAGAACAATATTACTGAATAAGTTAACATTGGTTTTACTAGTTAAGTCTATTATTGACCACAATAAAAATAGTTAAGATGAGAAACATTTATTATTGAGCTCAACAAGGTAAAGGTTTTGTCCAGTAGAGATTTCACAGGTGTAACCAAATAAGTTAACATTATTTTCACTAGTTAAGTCTATTATTGACCACAATAAAAATAGTTAAGACAAGAAACATTTATTATTGAGCTCAACAAGGTAAAGCTTCTGTGCAGTAGAGATTTCATGGCTGTAGCCGAATAAGTTAACATCATTTTTACTAGTTAAGTCTATTATTGACCTCAAGAAAAATAGTTAAGACAAGAAACATTTATTATTGAGCTCAACAATTTAAAAGTTTTGTCCAGTAGAGATTTCATGGGTGTAACTGGATAAGTTAACATTATTTTTACCATTAAAGTCAATTTTTACTTCGAATTTCAACTCGAAACCAAGTTTGGCACATATTATGAATTAAAATATAATTTATGGTGAAAAAATCGATCTGGCTCCAATTTCGTCATCGTGAAATGCAGTTTTGGTAAACTTTTACTTGAATTTCAGCTTGAAACCAAGTTTGGCACATAATTATTATGAATTAAAATTTAAATTATGGTAAAAAGTTTGATCTTGGTCAACTTTTACTTTGAATTTCAACTTGGAACCAAGTTTGGCATATAGTATGAGTTGAAATATAATTTATGGTGAAAAGTTCGATTTGGCTCCAATTTAGTCATCTTGAAATGCAGTTTTTGTCAACTTTTGCTTGAATTTCAACTTGGAACCAAGTTTGTCAAATATTCTGAGTTGAAGTATAACTTTAGGTGAAAACTTTTATCTGGCTGTAATTTCGTTATTTTATCGAACATGTCGAAATGGAAATTCGTATGCAGTGATTTTAGTGGTGATCTTGAATTCGACCTTCAATAAGCTTGAAAGGTTTCACACTCACAATGTACATCAGTGATATATTTGGGGCAACAAAGATGATAGGGCTACGGGGGATACACCCAAGCGGTCGTAGGCGACCGGAAGCGTCTAGTTGTCCATTCATTTTGGGTGGCAAATGTCTGGTGGGCCAAGTTGTCAAGATGATAGAAAGCAGTTCTGGTAAGAAACTGTCTGATGAGCTCTCACTCTTAACCACATACAATGGCCTATGTATCCTTTTTTCTCAGTCCAGTATGACCATTTGAAATGATAAGAACAAATTGGGGGATGCCACAAAGCCTATAGGCTTTTATGTCTAGTTATCAGCCAATGAGCGACGAGTTTTCATGAACCGTCATTGTGGTCAATTGGGGTTACGCCAATTGCGTAATACTGACACCCCTCTAGGGCCCAATTGCCCTTTTCTAATTAATCGTTAGTTACTTCACCAGGGGGCAGCACTTGAGATCTCACAGAAGACAGAGCTCTGAACAAATTACGATGACTAAAACCGTAGAAATGTCACATGAACTATTATTGTTTTATGACGTTTATTCATGCACCTAAACGTAAACGACGTTTAGTGATGGTAAACGTAAACGGTAACGTTTAAACGTTGCAACACTAGAAGCGGGGGCTTTTATAGACCTGAGACCCACGTCACGTGACCAACCTATTGTGACGTCATAGTCCGCCAAAACACTGATATTTTCCGGATTTCTAAAAACACTCTAGAACCAATCAGTGGCTGACACGTCACCTTTTAAACCGAAAACGAGGCTGATCACATGACCTTCCGGAAATAACGTCATTACGTTTTTGTACTCCATTGTTCCGACTCCGTCTCCGGTTCCGTCTCCGTCTCCGGCTCCGTCTCCGGCTTTACCAACATCACAAATATACCGAGTTCCGAGACGGAAAACCTTCTAAATATTACCAATACGGAACCGAATGAACCTTTAAACACATATACATTTTAATAAACGGTTATTTAACCATCATATCACAAAACACTAATAGAATTACCTAGGGGAAACTTTTGGGTACACCCCAAAACCGTTACACTATTTAACAAGATCTGCAAGGCTGGAACATCAAGCAATAATTGTTTGATGTTATGACTGTTCAAATAATTTTTGCACTCTTTGCATGTAAAATTTTGAGCAACAAGGCTGATACAGCATCAGGAGGATACACTCGCGTTCGTCAGTGGCCGCAAAGCGTCAAGCTGTAACTGATATCATGATTCACAGATATTTTTCCCACCCATATATTGTAAAAGAAAATATATGTGCATGTTTGTTGTATGATTGGTTATGCCAGGGTGCACAATAGGTACGTTTTACGGCAAGAAGTCTGAGGACGAGACAAATTTGGCGTCGGTGGTTCGTAGTCGCCGTATGATGGCAGTGAAGGCAGTCGATGACAGGCGCAGACAGGAGCGTGACGACAAGATCCGGTCAGCACTTGGACATCCCTCTGTTTATCAGTAGTCTCTCAACTCTGTCACGCAAGATTTTCACTGAGTGTTTCTTTCAGGCGAGAGAAAGAGTTCGCAGAGCTCCGAAAACAGCGAGATCGGGAAAATGTTGAGAAGAAGTTCCAGGTTGGTTAAAGTTCTGGTTCTGGTTTTATCATATCCCCCTGACTAGAGTTCGCCAGTTGCTGGAATGTTTTATTGTTGTGCCTCATCCATTGAGATATTCTTGTGAGTGCTCTACAAGTCACATTTCCAGCTCCCCCTCCCCCTCCCTTCCCCAAATTTTTTTGTCCTTCAAAAAAAAAATTGTCTGGTCATAATGGGAACTACCTCGACTGTACTCATAGAATGCCTCAAGATAGAACTTAGATATTGGCACTTTGAAATGGGAAGTCATATATATGAGGATTTGTGTACCGGTAGTGACTTTGGATTTGACCTTCCATGACCTTGGAAGGTCAAATGGCCACTTTTTGTCAAATATTTGGATCAGATTTGGAATTATAACATTACTACTATTTGAGGTTTTGCAGTGGAGCTGTCAAGGAGGAGAGGCTTTTGTTGTTTTGTGGTTTAATTAATATGTTAGCCACAGGATCGATTATGACCAGACTAGTTGTTTTGAAGCACGATTGTTTTGTTTTTAACTCACCAGGAGGCATCACTGGCAGCTAAGTGGGTTTCCCGCCAGACCCCTCTCGGGACAGATCGTAACCACGACCGATACTGGATGTTTCACAGTCCAACCCCAGGGCTCTTTGTCGAGAAAGGTTGGTGTACACATGTGTGACAACAATTCTGTCTCACAGTATCCATCAAAGCAATGTTGGGGTATTGCCTCAGTGTAACCTGTCATCTCCAATGTTTCTGTTGCAAGGTTGGGCATCAAAAGACATTTCGTATAACACAAGGCCCAAGAAGGGGAAGTTTAGTGACACGGACAGTTCATCAGAAGACGACTTAGAAAGTGACTCCCAGGATATAAAACGAGGTAGACGAAAACGCGACCCAAACAGGAACATGGAGAAAACGTAAGTTCTCTTGTACATATAATTTGACTACACACTATGATTGTATTTATTTTTGTTTAGTTGATACTATGGATTTGTGATCGCTTCACCATTTGTACATCCTCTACAACTGTGCCACAGGGAGCAATCAATCTCCACAACTGTGCCACAGGGAGCAATCAATCTCCACAACTGTGCCACAGGGAGCAATCAATCTCCACAACTGTGCCACAGGGACCAATCAATCTCTACAACTGTGCCACAGGGACCAATCAATCTACAACTGTGCCACAGGGACCAATCAATTTCTACAACTGTGCCACAGGGAGCAATCAATCTCTACAACTGTGCCACAGGGACCAATCAATCTCTACAACTGTGCCACAGGGAGCAATCGTTCTCTACAACTGTGCCACAGGGACCAATCGATCTGTACAACAGTGCCACAGGGACCAATCGATCTCTACAACTGTGCCACAGGGACCAATCAATCTCTACAACTGTGCCACAGGGACCAATTAATCTCTACAACTGTGCCACAGGGACCAATCAATCTCTACAACTGTGCCACAGGGAGCAATCAATCTGCAACTGTGCCACAGGGACTAATCAATCTCTACAACTGCCACCGGGACCAATCAATTTCTACAACTGTGCCACAGGTACCAATCAATCTCTATAACTGTGCCACAGGGACCAATCAATCTCTACAACTGTGCCACAGGGAGCAATCAATCTCTGCAACTGTGCCACAGGGACCAATCAATCTCTTCAGCTGTGCCACAGGGACCAATCAATCTGTACAACTGTGCCACAGGGAGCAATCAATCTGTACAACTGTGCCACAGGGAGCAATCAATCTGTACAACTGTGCCGCAGGGACCAATCAATCTGTACAACTGTGCCACAGGGAGCAATCAATCTCCACAACTGTGCCACAGGGAGCAATCAATCCACAACTGTGCCACAAGGACCAATCAATCTCTACAACTGTGCCACAGGGAGCAATCAATCTCTACAATTGTGCCACAGGGACCAATCAATCTACAACTGTGCCACAGGGAGTTATCAATCTCTACAGCTGTGCCACATTGACCAATCAATCTCTACAACTGTGCCACAGGGAGCAATCAATCTCTACAACTGTGCCACAGGGAGCAATCGTTCTCTACAACTGTGCCACAGGGAGCAATCAATCTGCAACTGTGCCACAGGGACCAATCAATCTCTGCAACTGTGCCACAGGGACCAATCAATCTCTACAACTGTGCCACAGGGACCAATCATTCTCTACAACTGTGCCACAGGGACCAATCAATCTCTACAACTGTGCCACAGGGACCAATCAATCTCTGCAATTGTGCCACAGGGAGCAATCAATCTCTACAACTGTACCACAGAGAGTAATCAATCTCTACAACTGTGCCACAGGGACCAATCAATCTCTGCAACTGTGCCACAGGGACCAATCAATCTCTGCAACTGTGCAACAGGGACCAATCAATCTCTACAGCTGTGCCACAGTGAGCAATCGTTCTCTACAACTGTGCCACAGGGACCAATCAATCTCTACAGCTGTGCCACATGGAGCAATTGTTCTCTACAACTGTGCCACAGGGACCAATCAATCTGTACAACTGTGCCACAGGGAGCAATCAATCTGTACAACTGTGCCGCAGGGACCAATCAATCTGTACAACTGTGCCACAAGGAGCAATCAATCTCTACAACTGTGCCACAGGGACCAATCAATCTCTGCAACTGTGCCACAGGGAACAATCAATCTCTGCAATGGTGCCACAGGGACCAATCAATCTCTACAACTGTGCCACAGGGAGCAATCGTTCTCTACAACTGTGCCACAGGGACCAATCAATCTCTACAACTGTGCCACAGGGACCAATCAATCTCTACAACTGTGCCACAGGGACCAATCAATCTCTACAAATGTGCCACAGGGACCAATCAATTTCTACAACTGTGCCACAGGGACCAATCAATCTCTACAATTGTGCCACAGGGAGCAATCAATCTCTACAAATGTACCACAGGGAGTAATCAATCTCTACAACTGTGCCACAGGGACCAATCAATCTCTGCAACTGTGCCACAGGGACAAATCAATCTCTGCAACTGTGCAACATTGACCAATCAATCTCTACAGCTGTGCCACAGTGAGCAATCGTTCTCTACAACTGTGCCACAGGGACCAATCAATCTCTACAGCTGTGCCACATGGAGCAATCGTTCTCTACAACTGTGCCACAGGGACCAATCAATCTGTACAACTGTGCCACAGGGAGCAATCAATCTGTACAACTGTGCCGCAGGGACCAATCAATTTGTACAACTGTGCCACAGGGAGCAATCAATCTCTACAACTGTGCAACAGGGACCAATCAATCTCTGCAACTGTGCCACAGGGACCAATCAATCTGCAACGGTGCCACAGGGACCAATCAATCTCTACAACTGTGCCACAGGGAGCAATCGTTCTCTACAACTGTGCCACAGGGACCAATCAATCTCTACAACTGTGCCACAGGGACCAATCAATCTCTACAACTGTGCCACAGGGACCATTCAATCTCTACAACTGTGCCACAGGGACTAATCAATCTCTACAACTGTGCCACAGGGACCAATCAATCTCTACAACTGTGCCACAGGGAGCAATCAATCTCTACAACTGTACCACAGGGAGTAATCAATCTCTACAACTGTGCCACAGGGACCAATCAATCTCTGCACCTGTGCCACAGGGACCAATCAATCTCTGCAACTGTGCCACAGGGAGCAATCAATCTCTGTGACTGTGCCACAGGGACCAATCAATCTCTGCAACTGTGCCACAGGGACCAATCAATCTCTACAGCTGTGCCACAGGGAGCAATCGTTCTCTACAACTGTGCCACAGGGACCAATCAATCTGTACAACTGTGCCACAGGGAGCAATCAATCTGTACAACTGTGCCGCAGGGACCAATCAATCTCTACAACTGTGCCACAGGGAGCAATCAATCTGTACAACTGTGCCATAGGGAGCAATCAATCTCTTCAACTGTGCCACAAAGACCAATCAATCTCTACAACTGTGCCACATGGAGTAATCAATCTCTACAACTGTGCCACAGGGACCAATCAATCTACAACTGTGCCACATGGAGCAATCAATCTCTACAACTGTGCCACAGGGAGCAATCAATCTCTACAACTGTGCCACAGAGAGCAATCAATCTCTACAACTGTGCCACAGGGACCAATCAATTTCTACAACTGTGCCACAGGGAGCAATCAATCTCTACAACTGTGCCACTGGGACCAATCAATCTCTACAACTGTGCCACACGGAGTAATCAATCTCTACAACTGTGCCACAGGGACCAATCAATCTACAACTGTGCCACATGGAGCAATCAATCTCTACAACTGTGCCACAGGGAGCAATCAATCTCTACAACTGTGCCACAGAGAGCAATCAATCTCTACAACTGTGCCACAGGGACCAATCAATTTCTACAACTGTGCCACAGGGAGCAATCAATCTCTACAACTGTGCCACTGGGACCAATCAATCTCTACAACTGTGCCACACGGAGTAATCAATCTCTACAACTGTGCCAAAGGGACCAATCAATCTCTACAACTGTGCCACAGGGACCAATCAATCTACAGCTGTGCCACAGGGAGCAATCGTTCTCTACTACTGTGCCACAGGGACCAATCAATCTGTACAACTGTGCCACAGGGAGCAATCAATCTGTACAACTGTGCCGCAGGGACCAATCAATCTCTACAACTGTGCCACAGGGAGCAATCAATCTCTACAACTGTGCCATAGGGAGCAATCAATCTCTTCAACTGTGCCACAAAGACCAATCAATCTCTACAACTGTGCCACATGGAGTAATCAATCTCTACAACTGTGCCACAGGGACCAATCAATCTACAACTGTGCCACATGGAGCAATCAATCTCTACAACTGTGCCACAGGGAACAATCAATCTCTACAACTGTGCCACAGAGAGCAATCAATCTCTACAACTGTGCCACAGGGACCAATCAATTTCTACAACTGTGCCACAGGGAGCAATCAATCTCTACAACTGTGCCACTGGGACCAATCAATCTCTACAACTGTGCCACACGGAGTAATCAATCTCTACAACTGTGCCAAAGGGACCAATCAATCTCTACAACTGTGCCACAGGGACCAATCAATCTCTACAACTGTGCCACAGGTACCAATCAATCTCTACAACTGCCACAGGGACCAATCAATCTCTACAAATGTGCCACAGGGACCAATCAATCTCTACAACTGTGCCACAGGGACCAATCAATCTCTACAACTGCCACAGGGACCAATCAATCTCTACAACTGTGCCACAGGGACCAATCAATCTACAACTGTGCCACAGGGACCAATCAATTTCTACAACTGTGCCACAGGGACCAATCAGTCTCTACAACTGTGCCACAGGGACCAATCAATCTCTACAACTGTGCCACAGGGACCAATCAATTTCTACAACTGTGCCACAGGGAGCAATCAGTCTCTACAACTGTGCCACAGGGACCAATCAATCTACAACTGTGCCACAGGGACCAATCAATTTCTACAACTGTGCCACAGGGACCAATCAGTCTCTACAACTGTGCCACAGGGACCAATCAATCTCTACAACTGTGCCACAGGGACCAATCAATTTCTACAACTGTGCCACAGGGAGCAATCAGTCTCTACAACTGTGCCACAGGGACCAATCAATCTCTACAACTGTGCCACAGGGACCAATCAATTTCTACAACTGTGCCATTTCATTTTTCATTTTTTTCATTTATTTATTTATTATTCTGACATGTGATATACATTTAAACATTCATAATATGTAAAAACAAATCACCCAGCCATTCTGGCTTATATGTCAGCATACATTAAAATGTGTCAAATGGACGTCAAAGTTATTTGGATTGGTACATAACATCTAGTCTTATTTTCCATGCATCTAGTAGGTATTTTGCAAAATATTTAGAACCACTGTTTACAATGAATATGAACTTTTCAGAAGCCGTTTTTTCCTTAAATTTGGGGTCCAATCGTTCCATTTGGCTATACAATATGAATCTTTCTTTTGAGTATTCTAAACAAGTACAAATAAAGTGTACTTTATTTAAAGTGCCACAGGGAGCAATCAATCTCTACAACTGTGCCACAGGGACCAATCAATCTCTACAATTGCATCCCCTGAATGCAAATTCTGATAGATTGAATAAGTAGCTATCAAATGTTATTGAGAAGTGTTGCAAATCGAAAGGCATTTTCAATAATATCAATTATCAGGGACAGTTTGTCAGCGGATGTCAAATCATAACATGGTTTGCCAAGTCAGTGTCTGTATACTCATGCAGACAGATGCGACTGAGCACCTTTACCGAATGACAAGTAATGCAAATATGCTAAAAATTTGAAGAATTGAAGAAACGTTCATGATCCGATGAAATAAACAGCTTTCAAGATTGTCGATTGTAGCCTATAATGGATAGTAATGTCGAGAAGCCCGAATGAAGTACATGTATATACAAATAGTTTGGATCGCTAAACCACTGTTGTGTAATATGCAATAAGCATTTGATCTGTACATATTTCAAGCGACTGGGATGATGGGGGAAACAGTTGCCAGTAACCGGAACACATCTAGTTACACCAGTAGTGCTGACCAGGTCTGTTTGTTGTTGGCAGGTTCCCGCACACTGGCCAGAATCTGTGGTTCGTGTTTGACACTGTCGAGGACGTGGACAGACTGATAAAGAACCTTCATCCTCAAGGCATCAGGGAAAGCGCGCTGAAAACAAACCTACAAACACATTATGAGTACATCACCAACTCCATCAAAACTCTCAAAGGGTGGGAACATGCCACGTTATTCGTAACATACTGGTATATTGTGTGTGTGTAGATTCATACTAAGCTTGTAAACAATTTCAGGTTGGAATCTGCACCTGTGGAGGGTTTGGACATTGTAGACTCGTTTCGAGAAGTGAGTTTTTACCTTACCAGCTCGTTTGGGCTGATATTTAAGCTATTGTCGTGATTTTTCCTCCGCTGTCTGTACGGGTCTAATATTTTCTTGTTGTGATGAATTTCCCTATTTAATTTGTCCGCACATGCCTTTGGCCATAATCAACAGACTTGAATATTGAAGACTTGAATATCAAAAAACAAAAAATTGAATATTTTGGTCTGTTTGGTGGTCAGTTTATTGCCAAAAATGCCAATTTGAAATAATTTCAAACTTTGAAAATGTTTTTCTCCAAATTTATGTGTTAATCTTTTTCGAAGTGGAGTGAGTGGCTCTGTGGATAAGGTGTCGGACTCATAATCCGAAGATCATGGTTTCGAGTCTCGAGCTAGACTGCTGTGCTATTTCACTAGTGTCCTTAGGCAAGGCATTTACCACTAATGTGTCTATCTTCACCCAGGATTAAAATGGTACCGGTTGATAATGGGTGCTGTATAGAGCGCTTTGAGTGTGGCTGCTCCAAGTACATTCACTCTGACCGGGGATAAAGTTTAAAGCGCCTTTGAAAGCGGATTGAATTTCGCTGTAAAGAGAGCTATATCAAATGTGATAACTTTAACTTGATTCTGTTAGAAAAAGGTTAACATGCTATTTTAGGCCGTTTGTAATACATATGTAGATGGAGAACAGAACACATGTAAATAGAGCTTAGGTTTGTATCATGAGCATATAGAAGTCATATATTGTCGATCTTTTGGTGACCTTGAAAATTGACCTCGGGTGACCTTGATGGGCAACCCTAAGGTCACGTCTGATTTGAAATGTGTAAATTGGCCTGTGCAGACAAAATACTTATAGGTAGGGCATAGATTAGTATATTTTGGCGATATTCTGGTAATGTTGAACTTTACCTTTGGATGACTTTGAGTGGTGAATCTCAAGGTTACATTTAATATTGAATTGACCTTGGTTGTATTACGGGCTTATAGGAAATCACTTATTGTGCTATATTTGAATTACATGCTCATGAAACGGTATCCAGTGTGCTGAGAATCCTGAAAGTTCTGACACTTGTTGAGAAGCTTATGGTGTGTAACCTTTGTATACAGGAGCTGCTGGAAATGGAGGGCCGACTGAGACTCGGAGGTTTGGGTGGAGTTATGGACTACACAACTTGGGAGACTCAATTACGGACCGCCTCAGACATAACTGACTTCGTGTGTAATCTCCTCTGTTGCCATGGTTATCTATCCACCTATACCCAGTTATCTAGTTATATCCATGACCCTGTTGTCACTTTCAGGCGGAATGTTTGCTGCAGACCCAGACTCACGTCCTGGAGAAGTTCCAGAAGGGTGTGATGTTGGACCGTGGGGCTGCAGTGAGCGAGGACGGTGGAGGGACATTGGTTGAAGACCAGGGGACTCCGACCTCTGGCCTCCAGCGCTGGCAGCACGCCGCTCGTTCCTGTCCAACGTTCTCTCGCCTCCACGTCTTGATGGGCATCCTTGACTCCTGCATCAAGTGGGAAAAATCTGCAGAAAATGCTGTGGGTTGTCATCGGTCATTTGCTTCATGTTCAGACAAAAAAATGTAATGTTTTCTCACCTCTGTTTCTGTGGTGGCTCTGCATGAGACCTCAAATAAATTGCATTATAATTACTGTACTTGCAGAAATGTAAGATTTGTCGGAGGAAGGGGGATGAGGATCGTCTGCTGCTGTGTGATGACTGTAACCAAGCCTACCACTTGTACTGCATGCGGCCAGCCCTGCTCGAAGTCCCGAGCGGGGATTGGTTGTGTGCCGCTTGCACGGTTTGTACCGCACATGTAAATCACTCGGCTAGGCTCCAGGTATGTACTCGCTCTGTTGTACTGTAGTTTACTAATAACGATCTTTTGTTGCAGCCCCTCTCAGTTCGTCGTGGCTCTCGCAGTAGAAACTACCGGGAGCTGGCAGGAGAAGAACCTGAGGAGAAGCAGGTTGGTATTGGTCTGTGGTGGAGAAGTTGACTGCAGACAGGCTCCATGTAGTCACATGCCTTTCTTTAGAACTGACAGGCCATGATCCCTGTGTCAAGCTGTACATGCTTTTGTCTATCTGTTCAGTTGACAGTCAGTCGAACGAGTAGATACGGCAGAACCGCCAACTTCAAGCAGTACGCTGATGACGAGAGCGAGGTAACTTTGTGTTGTTATGTCAGGAACATCAATCCTCAGTTAGTTACTAGTTACTAGTATGTAGAGACTGTTGGGGAAGTTGTGACATTTTGAGGTATTGTAGGAGTCGTCGGAGTCTGAAGAAGAAGAGAATGAGAGTGAGTGTGCTCGGTGTGGTGGTGACGAGGGAATCTACCCGTGTTCCACATGTCCCTCATCCTTCCACCTCGGCTGCCATCAGCCGCCGCTGTTACGAGAGCCGCGCTCGACCTGGCGCTGCTTCCAGTGTCTGACTGGCGAACGCATCAAACCACCGCCACAGCCGACACGAGGCCGGCCCACCCGTACGTAGCAACACTACTGCAGCTGGCTTTATCAGTCTTCTCTAACTGACAGTTGTCCATTAGTTCTTGTCATGGATAACTTTCAGGCACTCGGCAGTCTGTCTACGACGTGGATGAGGACTACAGCACGAGACCACGAGCCGCCTCACACCGAGCACGTGCTCAGCCGGAGAAGCGCTCCACTCGCACGGCGCGGCGACCCCCCCAGCGCTACGTGGAGTACGCCTCTTCTCTCGGCGAGGAGTCTGAGTCCAGCGAGGAGACGGACGACAGCTCTGAGCAGGAGGAGGAGGAGGACACAGCGCCAGCCAGGTCTGTAGAGTTAACCTGTACCATCCTTGTAGATAATAATGTATGGAAAAAACATTTTTGAGGCACATTGATACTGAAAAAAACTCAGTCCTAAATGTTTACCTTACAGGAACAAAGATTCTTCTCAGATTTCAAAGAGACGACATTCTAACAGTTCATCAAAGCTGCCCCCACAGGGAGCCTGTCGTAGTCCAAGCAGTCAGCATCAGACTCGACAGAAGGGAAGCTCTCATCTTGTTAATGGAGATTACGCTGCACAGGAGTTGTTAGATACGGCAGCCAAGGTGTGTCCTAGTTTTACCTGCACAGCTGTCATCGGTCATGTGCCTTCATAGCTTCATACTTCTTCTTCAGTATAGTTAACCACTTGTTATGTTCAATATGTTGAGCAAATAAATTACAAAGTTTACTTCCCAAACTCATTTAAAACTTCCCAAAACTTCCTCAATATCACACACCCAAACACGGAACAGAGAACTGGAAGTTACAGCCATGACTGGATAGCTCAAAATTCATGCTGAAAATGTTTGGTGACTTGTTACTTTCAGACGATGATGGACATTTTGGTGAAGTTGAGGCGCTTGAAGTCTGCATGGCCTTTCTTGGAGCCGGTGGACACAGAACTGGTGAGTGGCAGATTAGAGTGTAGCACAGTGTGACAGGTGTGGGATGTCTGACCGACTGACTCAATGTCTCCACAGGTTCCTGATTATCTGGACATCGTCAAGAACCCGATGGACCTGCAGACGATTGAGAACAAGTGCTTGTCGGAGGTGTACAAAGATCCTCAGCAGTTTGTGGATGATATTAGTCTGATGCTTGATAACTCCCACCTCTATAACAAGGTACAACTGCTGTCTTCGCAACTTTGCATACTGCTCTGTCTTGTTTCTGACAAACATTTCCCGATCAGCAATTCTGACTAGAACTGATGATGTTCTTCATTTTTTGCAGCCTGATTCTTATGTCGGCAAATGTACAGAACCTGTCGAGAATCTCTTCTGCAAGTTGCTAGTCAAGCACTTGCCCCAGTGCAGCTACGCTCGCAGAAACATCTCGCCTCAAGTCGTAATTAACGGCCATGCTTCGTCAGACAGTGACCAGTCAACACCACCGAGGCGAAGAGCTCGTTCACCCGGCACGGCGCTGGGCGACCACGCGTACTACTCCCCTGTCCGACCATCCAAGCCCTCGATATAACAACCACACAGACATTCACTGCATCCCCCCATTACTCGTAGGTCATGCAATAAACAGCCATCTTTATGATTAGCGGAAGTCACACATAAATATCCTGTCCCTCGCTATGTTTGATATAAATTCTACTTTAGACTGTATCAGACTTTGGATTGATCACGTCTGTCGTATGTTTGTGCATGTTCTATTTATATGCTCCCCTGATATTACAGGATGTATGTATTTCTGGGGTGTTTTATGTGAAGATGTCTGATGTAATCTGAGTGAATGTCAGAAAATTGAATCTTGTCAATATTGTGCAGCATTCATTCAATCATTCACACTTGTTTGTTTTTTCGTTCATTTGCTTTCCAGTGATTTACATAACTCTTCATTTGTGTTACTGTAACATGTCTGTTGATATATCAGTAAATGTTGCCAGTTAGGCATTTATAATTTTTGATGTAATAGCTGAACAGAGAGTTTCCGCTTGTATTGTACAAGTTCTTCAGACAAATTAGGTAAGACTGTCAGTGTAGGACTGATTAGTTTTTTGATCTCTGTCTTCAGCTTCATCATCTGTAGATTTTATCTTTGCATTTTTAACTGAGAACTTGTGCAGGTTCTTTATTGGTTCACATTTTTGAAACTCCCTTCTGAGCCGAGGAGGTTTTTCAATCTTGGTAGAATGACAAATCTTGGGACTGATTTCCAAGTGTTTTGTCGAAACATTTGGGATTGGAAGTGATTTTCTTGTTCAATGAGACAAAGTGATATGAATTGGATTGTTGGAAATGAACTTAAAACCAATTTCCTTGGAAGTAATCAGGAAGTGTCTGGGGGTGTAGAAAAACATGTACTGGCTCTAAAAGAAACTGGTATAGAACATAAATTGAGGCTACAGAGGCTACAAAACTGTTTTAGTAACTTCTTCCGTTCCAGTTATACAGGTGTGCTGACAAAAAACTGTTGCATTCGGGAAGAATCCTAGCAGAAGATTATATGCAAAAAAAGTTGCATCTACCGTAAGTAGACTATAGACAACACAAATTGTCGCTGTGTTGAAGTGTGCTTACAAGTGATCCAGCTACTCCTAACCTATTGTGGAATTACTGCATACAATGCCTCGGGTACCGTCCTCCCCAAAGATACTCCACCAGCTGTACATGTGTGTAGATTTATGGAACTTGTGCAAAGTCTGTAAATGTCAAACATTGTGGGGGCACAGCTTTTGAGGTAATATCCCTTGTATTGTATTCTGTATATACGAGTTAGGAAATGTTTAGGTACGCCCAGCATACGTTTATCATTATTCTGGTGTAGATTTGAGTACATTTTGTCGTGATGAACAGTTATCAGCTCAGTAACTTGTTTTGTACTGGAATTTGCTTGTGCGGATGAGAAATACATTTTCATTTTTGGCTCATTCAAAACTCTGCTTTAGATATCCAGACATTTTCAAACTTTGTTAAAGTGCCACAAAAGCCTGTTTACTGGCATTTTGTGAGGTGTTTGTGTTCTAGTGTATGTATCCTCTGGTATGTTTGGTGCCTAGACGTTTAATGTGGTAAAATTTGTTATCAACTCTTCGTTGTATTTCAAATTCATTGACACTGTTGGAGAATCTGGCGGCCTAGAATGCATGAATGTCTTGAAATATCAAATTGCAAAGTTTAACTTGAAGCGAATGGTCAGGGATATTTATTGGTTTCAGTAACATTTTGAAGAACATAACATTGAATGAAGTTGACAGAAGTGTACTTTGTATGAATTTGTTTGTGTCTCATGGTCTTGACTGTGTAGTGTTTGTACCGGAAATAATAAATAGACAATAAATATATGTGAATGTCCAAGAAAATAATTAGTTGTCTTCATTGTGTGGTCAACCGAGTCTGAAAACTCACATTGGGTGCACTGTTATATACATACGAGGGGAGGCTTAGATGGTGACACAAGTGCTGAAGTAAACCAGTATCGCACGACATGCGTGCCATATGCATTTTCTCGCACAATTTGAGTACTTACAAGTGTTGGAATTGCTCAAAACAGGAAATTATCAGAAAATCAACACATTTCACACCAGAATACAAGCCATTTTATCGGTGTTCACATGGCTTTAGTTACGTAGCTTTTGCAATGTTTCTGTGCATTTACGTAAGTTGCTTGACAACCTCAGAGTGTGATACACGTTTATCCCGGAACTGTACTCGGCATGGGAGACAGGTCATAGTGTGCGAAAATAACTGTATCCCCCGAATGAAGGTCGGCCGATACTATGGATTTGCAAAACAGTTATTATTGGGCTCTACAAGGTAAAGGTTTGGCTCAGCAGATATCTTATTAGTCGAGTCTATTACTGAGCAATGAGTAATAAAGTCATTCGGCGGATACTTTTGATTTGCGATCGTTGTGCTGCCTACGCTGCAGACAGTCTTCTGAACGCTCTACATTCTGCAAATCTGAACCGATTCTAATAATATTTTATTCGGACATATCTTATGGTAAGATCACAACACAGCTCGATTTAGGTTGCCATCGCAACCAAAAAGGCTGATTTTGGTTGCAACCAAAAAGGCTGATTTTGGACAGCTCAAGACAGCGTTGTTGTACTGCAAGAGAATGCAGGACAATGGTGAAGACATCATCAGTTAATATGTCAATTCAGCCAATATAGCAGTACCATTATCATAGTACCATGTTCCATCATGTTCATGTGTTAAGATAGCCAATGAAGATATTCTACATTATTGTTCTCTGTTTGTGAAAAGTATCCCAAGCATGTTGGTGAGTAATGCGTAATGCATAAGTGTATGAATAAATTCAAATAACAATATGTTTTTATTTGCTTTCCATCTCAATGAGATGCTGTTATCATTTTAAATTGATATTATATAGCTAGAATAACACCAAAAATGGAATCTACATACCAAAATACCCTTGAAAGTAAGTATCACACATCTTTATAGCACAATTAGTTACGAACTTGAATTTTCGGGGTGTGTTTAGCAGGCATCTTGGATTTCTGTTAATTAACAAAACTAATCAAATCAAGCTCTATTTGTTCAAGGATTTATTGGGATTGCAAATCAGTAAAAGTGTCTATCAGAAATATCCAAGCAAGATCCACAATTGAGACCATAGGGATGTCAAGAGGGCTATTTTCGAGAGATATCTAAATGAATGTGTAGCGCGTACCATGTGTGCAGGTGTACATGTATCAAAAGGAATAGCTTGATTGTATTTATTTTGGTCTGAATGGATTCCCTGTATATAAAACCTAGATATAGACCCCAAAATGAACATCCTAGGTTGACTCAGTCCGAAGTTATGGACATTTTAGTGAAAAATTATCTAAAATTGGCGGCCATCTTGGATGCATGCATCAAAAGAAATACCTTGATTGTATTTATTTTGGTCTAAATGGATTCCCTGTATATGAAAACCTAGGTATAGACCCCAAAATGAACATCCTAGGTTGACTCAGTCCGAAGTTATGGACATTTTAGTGAAAAATTATCTAAATTTGGTGGCCATCTTGGATTTATGGACATATTCATATTATAAATGTTTATTTAACCACTGTTTTCTCATGTACAATGTATAAGGCCTCTACAATGAGCAGCAAAAGGTAACAAAGATTTTATTTTGTAGACCTATGCAGCTTAAAGTGAAGCAATCTCAAAATTCGAGATTTCGCGGGGCGGCCATTTTGAAAAATGGCCCGAAAACCAATTTTTGCAATGGATGTGCAACCGGAGACATATGTAATGTTTATTAGTATTAAAAAACCTTGAGAAAAAAGTTGGTTTTGGAGGATCATGGGGAGGGGGGGGGGGTGCAAAGGGACCCCCCCAACATGCCCGACTATATATAGTGCAGCGGAAATGTGCCAAATATGATAAGGATTGTGGGTTTGGTGGTAAAAGCACCAAAATTGGCACAATTCAGGCTAAGTACATATATATTGATTTCAGCTACAATACCAAGCCAGATTTTTGAATTTAGAAATATGGGCAAAAATCCAAGATGGCCACCATTGTTCGTGTGAAAATGTTGAAATAGTCATAACTTCTGTAATACTTAACATATCAATACAAATAAGGTGTCTACACCTATGTTTTTTGACCTGGGGAAGCCCACTAAACCATTCGATTTTGCATACAGTGACCCGCAAGGTGCCAATACCTCCCCCCCCCCCCCCCCCCCAAGAAAAAAAAAGCCCACTCAGACTAGGGCTCGGAATCAGCAGTCAAAACTGAGCAAATGGATATATCAGGCGCACTGATGTTCCACTTGAAATTACAGTTGTAATAGATTATTTTTTTCTGGATACACTATCTATTTAGGTATCTTCTGGAAACCATGTTATACAGTACACCTCATTTGCATAAATACGAAATGACCGTCAAATATATTGCCTAATTCTTGGGGCCCAATTTAAAAACCCACTGATTTAAAATGTCAATAACATACTTTTAGCACTGCTAATTCATCAGAAATAATATATATATATATATATATATATATATATATATATATATATATATATATATATACTCATTACATCAATCCAACATGGCTGCCAAAATGATCCACAATAATGAGCAACAATAAATACAAATAAAATGCAGTGAAATTGAAATGGACAGATTTTTTAAACAATATGTTCGAATCAAAAGGAAGAAATTGATATGGTGCGTGTTTTGATGCCACAGACATGAAAATATTGTTTCATAGCAGCCAACCTCAGTTCGCAGTTATATAACACTATGGTACTCGACTATGATGCACCAACACTAGGCAGTAGTATGTATTTGTAATTCTGATGCAGAAGTGCTCTCTGCGGCTTTGTCACAAAACCGCCGGTATTTCAAGCTGTAATCTCCCAATCTTCAGTACTTCCGAACAATGATACCAATGCTTTCTCCCCAGTGTCTTTTAGTATCTGGTTCAGAGTGGTGAATATTTTCGCTTGTTCACAGAAGATGTCATGGCCTTCTTTGATTGCCAAAACTTTCTTAAATCCAAAACATTGGCAGGTTGTGACATTGATTGAACGGATGAACAGCAAATAGTCGCATATATGTTGTTGGACCTAGCAACTCTCGAAACTTTTTCATGAACCGGGGTCATTTCTTCACTGCTGACCACTTGGGTTCTGGTATTGTCTGTGTCCATTTCAGGATGACGACGAAGAAGAACCAACAAGTCAGTGTTAACATTACTGTGTCCCTTCGAGCTTCTGGTTGATCTATCAGTGTATATCTGCATCGTGACAGTCATACAGCAACCAAATCTTTGATATTGTATAAAGCGTAGCTGGTTGCATGGATCTTTCATGTATGCCTCATTTTTCGACTGGATGATTATTCCGATATCAGTATGCACCGAAACGGCAGAGGATCAGCTTCAGTTGCATCTGGTTTAATAATCGAACACAACCATATACAACGAAACACAACGAAATATGCTTGAAATAGACTTGATGATATTGTATATGATATTCATGGTACGTGTATCAGAACCCAACAAGCCAACACAGAAGGGATGATTGTGCGGCGTTAGCCGTACTATATCTGTTAGTGTAATTTTGACCCCATGGTACTACTGGTGAGGAGCTTGTCCATGCGTGGACTTATTGCTACCGAATTAAGGGGGGGGGGGGTGCAAAGGGACCCCCCGTACATGCCCGACTATATATAGTGCAACGGAAATGTGCCAAATATGATAAGGATTGTGGGTTTGGTGGTAAAAGCACCAAAATTGGCACAATTCAGGCTAAGTACATATATATTGATTTCAGCTACAATACCAAGCCAGATTTTTGAATTTAGAAATATGGGCAAAAATTCAAGATGGCCACCATTGTTCGTGTGAAAATGTTGAAATAGTCATAACTTCTGTAATACTTAACATATCAATACAAATAAGGTGTCTACACCTATGTTTTTTGACCTGGGGAAGCCCACTAAACCATTCGATTTTGCATACA
Source organism: Terebella lapidaria (assembly GCA_949152475.1). Classification (NCBI taxonomy): domain Eukaryota; kingdom Metazoa; phylum Annelida; class Polychaeta; order Terebellida; family Terebellidae; genus Terebella; species Terebella lapidaria. Next base: position 3,113,226 of record OX424565.1, on the reverse strand, counting down.
GTGACCCGCAAGGTGCCAATACCTCCCCCCCCACCCCCCCCCCCCCCCCCAAAGAAAAAAAAAGCCCACTCAGACTAGGGCTCGGAATCAACAGTCAAAACTGAGCAAATGGATATATCAGGCGCACTGATGTTCCACTTGAAATTACAGTTGTAACAGATTATTTTTTTCTGGATACACTATCTATTTAGGTATCTTCTGGAAACCATGTTATACAGTACACCTCATTTGCATAAATACGAAATGACCGTCAAATATATTGCCTAATTCTTGGGGCCCAATTTAAAAACCCACTGATTTAAAATGTCAATATCATACTTTTAGCACTGCTAGTTCATCAGAAATAATATATATATATATATATATATATATATATATATATAAATACTCATTACATCAATCCAACATGGCTGCCAAAATGATCCACAATAATGAGCAACAATAAAACAAATAAAATGCAGTGAAATTGAAATGGACAGATTTTTTAAACAATATGTTCGAATCAAAAGGAAGAAATTGATATGGTGCGTGTTTTGATGCCACAGACATGAAAATATTGTTTCATAGCAGCCAACCTCAGTTCGCAGTTATATAACACTATGGTACTCGACTATGATGCACCAACACTAGGCAGTAGTATGTATTTGTAATTCTGATGCAGAAGTGCTCTCTGCGGCTTTGTCACAAAACCGCCGGTATTTCAAGCTGTAATCTCCCAATCTTCAGTACTTCCGAACAATGATACCAATGCTTTCTCCCCAGTGTCTTTTAGTCTCTGGTTCAGAGTGGTGAATATTTTCGCTTGTTCACAGAAGATGTCATGGCCTTCTTTGATTGCCAAAACTTTCTTAAATCCAAAACATTGGCAGGTTGTGACATTGATTGAACGGATGAACAGCAAATAGTCGCATATATGTTGTTGGACCTAGCAACTCTCGAAACTTTTTCATGAACCGGGGTCATTTCTTCACTGCTGACCACTTGGGTTCTGGTATTGTCTAGTCCATTTCAGGATGACGACGAAGAAGAACCAACAAGTCAGTGTTAACATTACTGTGTCCCTTCGAGCTTCTAGTTGATCTATCAGTGTATATCTGCATCGTGACAGTCATACAGCAACCAAATCTTTGATATTGTATAAAGCGTAGCTGGTTGCATGGATCTTTCATGTATGCCTCATTTTTCGACTGGATGATTATTCCGATATCAGTATGCACCGAAACGGCAGAGGATCAGCTTCAGTTGCATCTGGTTTAATAATCGAACACAACAACAGTAGATCCATGTTTCTGAGTAACGTAGCTGGCATGTGTTCAAAGACCATCAAACGTGGAACCTCGAGGCCTGTGTAAACGATGGAGTACAACACCTTTTAGTTGGGTTCACCGATTCACGGGTCCTGATCAGTGCAAAACCCTCTGATGTCTGATTTGATTCAGGTGTATAACAAAACCCAACACTTACTGTGGGTTATGCTCAAGTTCTTGTTCAAGGGTTATCATTCAGTCAAGTAACCATTAGAAAGTAGTGTTCAATACAGGGACAGTCCAGATACGGGACAAAGGCAATGTCAGAGGCTCTTTGGACATCATTGACTATTTCAGAGATAAGGATTCGTTCACTAACAAACCATGTATACCATTGTTCAATATTGTTATAGGATAACAGCTCGCGAGGGTTTGGGAAGTCAGTGAGGAGAAAAACGGTGATCAAGCCAAGACACTTGCATCTCGAACAACCATGAAGAGCAAGTATGGAATTAGAGGCTGATTAATGTGGGAGAATGCACAGCACAGCAGCTCAGGCAACAAGCAGTGCTTCATATATCCCCTGAGTAGCACATGGGTAGCTGGTTGCAATCCACGATGCATACACTGATAACTGAAACAGTAATGTCTTCAGCTCCAGTGAATAGTAGGAAACCGTACTGACAGGGGAAGTCACCAAATTGTTGATTCCCCTGCTTCATTAGACTGAAATATGCTTGAAATAGACTTGATGATATTGTATATGATATTCATGGTACGTGTACCAGAACCCAACAAGCCAACACAGAAGGGATGATTGTGCGGCGTTAGCCGTACTATATCTGTTAGTGTAATTTTGACCCCATGGTACTACTGGTGAGGAGCTTGTCCATGCGTGGACTTATTGCTACCGAATTAAGTCAGCGATGACATTATCCATATTTTATGTCACAATCTCAGATTACAACAAAGTTAAGTAGCAAATATTGAACAAAGAAAACATATACACCTTGGTCATTTGTGGAAAGTGCAACTAAAACACATTTTGGCAAGAATGATGGACGAATCGACAAACAAATGCGAGTTATAATCAATTTTCGCATGGACAAGCTCTGCACCAGTATTGCAGGTATTATGGTAGTGTAAGACCATCTACGAGAATTGTTCTCTGTGAGAGGGAAGTAGAGAGTTATTACAATACGAGTTCGAATTACAATACGATTCGAGTTCATTGTTTCATATTGCTATCAAACTAATCAATAGGCTTTAAGTTGATTTGTAAATATTGAGCAAGGAAAACACACACCATAGTCCTTTGTGGAAAGTTCAACCAAAACACATTTGGGCAAGAATAATGGGCAACTCAACAAAAGAGCAGGTGAGAATCAATCTGCGCATGGACAAGCTCCACTCCAATAAAGGAGATATTCTGACAGTCCACAACCATTACGAGAATTGATCTCCGAGAGAGGCAATTGGTCTTCCGGTGAGAGCGCTATTACATTACGAGTTGGCGAATTCGAGTTTACCTTTGTTTATCATGGTGCTAGCTGATAAATGGGCTTTGTTTGGAGTAGCTGGCCTGCGTGTTGTTTCTCAAATGTTTGAGTTGTGCATTCATCTTGTAAAGATCATTCTTCATTTGGTATAAATATTACTGACCGTGGAAAATCATGGGGAGAAATGTAAGTATATCTGATGTAAATTTCAGCTCGGAAAATCATGTGCACTGGTCAGTATTTTAGTGTTACAATAACCTTAATTGAACTTCAATACTCATCTAAAATTGACAATAATTCAGGCCTACAATATATGCCTACGTCTACCAATATTCCAACTTTTGGCTGCATCAAAAACGACTGGTTAAACTCGTCCTCAGCAGGACATTGAAATACATAAAGAATCTACATTGTGATTCTGCATTATGATCAAAATATTCGACAGGTTGTCATAACGTTCGGGTTCACGATTAGAATTTTCATATCACATGGAAATGTGGCGATTTTGCCCTAAGCACGCGGCAGGTGATTGTAAACATAAATGCCATTTATGTGGCCTTTTCGTACTTGGCCTTGTTTTGACATGCTCCGTTCGAGCGTGCGTTGCCACGGCGACATATTGTAATTTACGCTCCAGTAAACTATAACAATGGATCGATTAAACCTCGCGTGCGCCCTACAGTTTCTGGTGTATTATATATACACTGGAAGCGACTCGTTCGAGGAGATTGTCCAAGATCGAGAGACAGGACGCACACGAGGCTCGCCATGAGCTTTGTGTTCCCTGTTAGCGAGTAGTGGGCTCCTAGAGCCCTGGGGACGATTTCCGTGGGGAGGCCCGGGCTGGGAGAGACAAGTTGCTGACTCGGGGGCCTTCGGCCCTGTGGATCGCCAGCTCTCTCCCTTCCCGGGACGTGTGACAGAGGCTCTGGCCAGCATGTCGGACTGTACGGGGTTCCGTCCCCGAGGCAGACCGCGGCTCGCCAGGCCCCGCCAGTTAACACCGTAGGGATGAACCAGTTTCCTGGGAGGCCTGGGAGTGTCGGGTGGGCTGTTACCTGGTTACCGTTAATGCTGAAGTAGTTACCGTGTCCGCCGCGACCTCCGGTGAGCGGCCCTGCCGCAAGGATCCGGAATAGCGGATGCGCGTCCGCAAGGACTCGGATGAGAGAGGACTATCCTCGAGGATCCCGAAGAGCGGACGGTAGTCAATAACTTTACATTGGTGCCGTGACCAGGATCAGTCCGACAGTGTTCCATCGCAGCCTACCGTCACAGCGTTATAGCCTCCTTCGTCCCTGGGGATCGCCCGCTCCTCAAGGACAACTCAAATATGACGAAGGAAAGAGACAAGGCCAAAGATAAGGCCAATGAACCCAAGGGGTTCATTGGCGCGACAGCCACCGTGAGACGTCTCCGGACGACTCCGGTGGCCGGAAGGAACGCGCGGAAACCTCCGTGGACAAGACCCCGTCCGCGGAGACGACTCCGGCGTCCCTGGCTCCGTCTCCGGACGTAGAGTCGCGCCCTGAGGGGCAGCAACAGAGATTGCTATCAGGGCCTGGCCCTGATCCGGTAGGCGCGGTAGGTGGAGCTGGCAACGGCGCTACCCCGCGCCCGCCTGAGTCCGGACGGCGGTCGTGGCAGGCGACGCTCTTTCAGGGGACATCTCCGGATGTCCGGGATCGAGTGGTAGCCGGCCCGAGTACCTCCGGGCAAGCGGATCAGCAGTACTGGATGCCACATCCAGCCGAAAGAGCTCCTGCAAGGGCTCCCGGCCGTGAATCCAGGCAGTCCGCGTCAGGCGGGATGGACCAGCTCACCCACACTCTGAGTGAGCTGGCTCCTCTAGGGTGCTATGACCGCGCCCGGTCGCCCCATCAGGGACGATCAGACCGGCGGAACCGTTCCCCCTCTCCGCTGTCACAAGGCAACTCGGGGCCTTTGACGGAGAGGGAGAGGTGGCTGATATCCGAGGCGCTTGTACTGTTCAAGCGGAATCAGCCGCCTTCGAGCGTTGACCCGTCGGCCATCTCAAGTCCGGGGATGTCTGGGCCAGTAGCCCCTCCCCAAGTCCTGCCGAGTCCGCAGGCGCCAGTGGCCCCCGCAATGGGACCCGCGCCTGCCCCGCGGCTCGGAGGCACCACGTTGGCGACCGCGTCGACCGTTCCGACGGTTGGAGCGCAAGCCGCATGGCCGACTTACCCTGGCACGTACAGTGTGTCGGACGGGCAGTGGCAACAGGCGGCTTCGGCCCCAAGCTTTGCCGCCCCTTCTGGAGCCTACCCAGTAGGTTCGATGGGAGCCCCGCCCGCACCTAGCCAGAGTGGGTTTTTAGCGGGAATGACCCCGGCGGCAAACGTGAGCTTCCCTGCTCCTCCGTCCGCGGCGTCGATGTTTGCTCCGGCAGACTCCGCCGCAGGCGCAGGAAGCGCACGGAACTTGCCGCTGTACACGGACGACCCCAGAGCCGGGACCGCACGTCGGGCGCGTAGCAAACGCGATGACGGGCCCGACCACTCTTCGTGGCGGAAACGGTTCAACGGGGATAACGCCGACTTGGAGGACTACTTGCTCCAGGTATGGCGTACCGCCGTGTACGAAGGATGGTCCCAGCATGAAGCTGGACACGTCCTCGCGGGGAGCTTAGAAGGAAAAGCTCTCCGCGTGATGCCGTGTCTGCCGGTGGGAACAGTGACGTTCGGCGAGGTTGCTCGTCAACTTCGCCTGCTGTTCACGCCGACGACCAATCGGCGGCAGTCTGAACGAGAGTTCAAGGCGCGTATCCGCCAGCCGACTGAGTCCGTGACAGACTATGCGTTCAACTCGGCCGGAGAGCTTTTCCGGACATGGACTTCAGACGGTTTGAGACGATGCTGATCGATCAGTTCATCGATGGCCAGCCTTACCACCTAGCGTACGGGCGGGCCACCCATGAAAAGCGAACGATGGAGGAGGCAATAGACTCCGCGCTTGCGCTTGAGGTGGCTGTCCGCCCTAGACAGTTGCCTCCAGCCCCGGCTCCGGCCTCGGCTGTACCCGCGCAGGCGGCGACTCCTCCGGTTAAAGCATCGCAGGTAACCCCGTGGCAGGACCCGGTCGTTCGGGAGCCCGCCAGGGAACCTACCCCGCAGCGGGTTAGTGCGCCGGCACCCTCTACAGGGGCGCCCGCACATGCGGCACCAGTCGCCGCGCCGTGCTCGCCTTCGGACGAGTACGACATGGAGGAATACGACCTCGGCGCCGCGCAGATGATTGCGCACTGCGCCGGGATCGAAGCTCCGGGACCCGCAGAATGTTGCGCGTTCACCTCCGGACCGGCCCAGAACCGTCCCTGCTACTTCTGCGGAAAGCAGGGACACTTTTGGCTGAAGTGTCCGGAGTTGTTGGAACGCCTGCGGTCACGCGGATACCAGGGAAACCTTCCTGGCCCGCAACGGAGGAATTCCTTCCGGTCTGGTCCTCCGGGACAACAGAACCGGAACCCGCGACAGGGAAACTAGATCCGGACGTGGTGGCGACCAACACTACGTCCGGGGATAGTTGTTCGGTGGCAAACGATGCCGCCCCACCCGCTGATGAGCAGGACGAACCCCAAGTAGATATGACTTCTCCGGAAGTAGTCCTTGGAGATCAGTCCAGCTCCTCCGCGGCTGAGGCGGATGGCGAGGACTCCGTAGATGAGCCCGGCGCGTGCGAAGGGTATCGCCCTACCTGCGCGCTGGTGAGGGACTATTGCTGGTACCTGCCCCTGTCCTTCGGACGGGAGCCGGTCCGGTTCCTCGTGGACTCAGGCTCGGAGGTGACCATCGTGGCCGCCGGGACGTTTAGGAAGGAGCCCGCGCTCCGCAACCTCGAGTTGCGGGATCCCGGACCGTATAAGCTCTACGGAGCGGGAGACAACCACATCCGTGTCCATGGCATCATCGATCTGCCTATTACCCTTGGGGACAAGGTGTATCTGACAGAGACGATCCTGGCGGATATCGGAGCGGCCGGGATTTATTGGGATGAATTTTCTACGGGCCCACCGGGTGGTTGCCAACTTTAGTGCTGGCGAGTTCCGGATGGGAGGGGACACACACTTCCTCTTCCGCTCGGGCCCGATGCATTCATTCCAGATGCGGACATCGCGCACTGTAGTAGTGCCACCGATGAGTGAGATGATCATCGAGACGAGGCCGCGTCGTCCCCGCATGCCCCTCGATGGTCGACCGTGTATAGTGCAACCCGTGAGCAGTTTCGCCGCAGGAACTGGGCTCGTGCTGGGTGGGGCCCTGGTCATGTCCAACCCCCGCGCGATGCCCATCCTCGTGGTGAATCCTACGGATGCTCCGATTGTACTGAAGCGCGGATGCATAGCAGCTACTGCTATTCCCGCGTCTTCGAGTCGTGTCCTCCCCGACGATCCTGTCTGCCGCGCTGCGTGCGCGGCGGCGGCCACCGGGGATGACCCGTTCATCCTGCCGGACCATTTGGAATCTCGGGTTCCGAAGGACCGGTTGGATGAAGAGCAGCGCCAAGCGCTCCGCAGACTGCTGCGGCAGTATGCGGATGTGTTTTCATGGGTCCTGATGGTGCGGTTGGCAAGACTGACGTCGCCAAACACCGCATCGACCTCGTGGACGAGCGTCCTCTCAAGCAGCGTCTTCGTCGGGCAGCAATAGTGCACCAAGAGGTCATAGACCAGGAGGTGCAAAAGATGCTCGACTTGGACATCATCGAACCCAGTGACAGCCCTTGGGCCAGTCCGGTGGTTATGGTGAAGAAGAAGGACGGCTCGTGGAGGTTCTGCGTGGACTATCGGAAACTCAACGATGCCACGCGGAAGGACTCATATCCTCTCCCGCACATTGAAGATACCTTCGATGCCCTGGCCGGGTCGCACTATTTCTGTGCTCTGGATCTGGCCTCCGGGTATTGGCAGGTGGAGATGGAGGAGAGTGATCGGGCGAAGACTGCCTTCGTTACCAAGAACGGGCTCTACCAATTCAAGGTAATGCCGTTCGGGCTCTGTAACGCACCAGCGACGTTCGAGCGCCTCATGGAGATGGTACTTAAAGGGTTCCTCTGGAAGTGATGTATGGTCTACATCGACGATGTCGTCGTGTATGGCCGGTCGTTCGAGGAAACCCTCACCAACCTCCAGATGGTGCTCCATCGCATCCGCGGAGCAGGGCTTAAATTGAAGCCAAGTAAGTGCGAACTATTCGCGCAGGAAATCCTGTACTTGGGCTTCATGGTAATGGGCACCGGAGTGAGACCAGACCCCGCAAAGGTGGCGGCCGTGCAGAAATGGCCTCCGCCCTGCAACGTGGCGGACGTGAGGTCCTTTTTGGGCTTCGCGAGCTACCACCGCAGGTTTATTCGCGGCTTTGCGGAGATCGCGCGTCCCCTTACTATCCTCACGGAAAAGGGCGCCGATTTTGTTTGGTCCGCCGAGCAGGCTGACGCCTTCTCGGGACTCCGGCAGGCCTTGGTAGTGGCCCCGGTGCTGCGGCACCCTCGTCCGGACTGCGAGTTCATCCTGGACACTGACGCGAGTAACTTTGCACTCGGCGGTGTCCTCTCGCAGATCGTGGACGGGCAAGAGCGGGTAGTAGCTTATGCGAGTGTGGCCTTGAGCCGCTCTCAAATGAACTACTGTACCACTCATCGCGAGTTGCTCGCGGTGGTTACGATGACCAAGCGCTTCCGGCACTATTTGTTGGGACGCCATTTTCGCTTGCGGACTGATCACAGTTCGCTGAGATGGCTCCTCAACTATAGTGAGGCCGATGGCTTGGTGGTGCGGTGGCTCGTCAAACTCCAGGAGTATGACATGCAGATAGAGCATCGCGCTGGTAAGTTGCACGGCAAAGCGGACGGCCTGTCCCGTTGTCATAAGTGCAAGAATCCGGGTTGTGCAGGGATGGCGCCATTCCAGCAAGCCGCGGATTCGTCCTCAGACTCGGAATTGGACGTTCCGGGGAGACCGCAGGCCGCCGCCCCCTCTAACAACACGGCGGCCGGAGCGTTTAGGGCTAATCTCCGCGCGCGGACCCGCCGTTATCGGCGAGGGCGTCCCGCATACGAAGCGGAGGTGCGGCTCAGCTCCAGCGAGTCCTCCTCGAGTCCGGCGGTGTACTCCTCGTGGGTACCCTCGTCCTCTGGAGAGTCTGAGTATGAGCGGTCCTTGCCCCCTGTGGTGATGGCCGCTGCGGCGCAGCCGGACGCGATGGATGAGGAGCCTAATTACTTGGGTGGCTACTCTCCGGCGCAGATAGCTGCGACGCAAAGAGCTGACAGAGCTCTGGCACCGGTAATTACAGCCCTTGAGGCCGGCCAGAAGCCCTCGAAGGATGAGCGAAAGACCTACAGGGAGGAGACCTTGTCTCTAGTATCTCAGTGGGAACGACTCTCCTTGAGGGATGGCCTCTTATACCGGCGCTATGAGCCACCGACCCCACTGCCTCCAATATGGCAGTTGGTGCTTCCGGCGGAGCTGCGGAAAGAAGTACTCCACCAGTTGCATGACCTCCGGGTGACCGGTCACTTGGGAATCCGGAGGACCGTCCATAGGCTACAACAGCGCTTTCATTGGCCTGGTAGCAGCTTGGACGTGCAACGGTGGTGCGCAGCCTGCCCTCGGTGTCAAGCTCGCAAAGGAGTTCCGACTCCTGGCCGCCACCCCTTAACCACGGTTAAGGCGGGCGCGCCGTTTGATCGGATAGCTTTGGATATACTGTATACCCACCGGGTCACCCCGCGCGGTTTCCGGTACATCCTGGTGATATCCGACTATTTTACCAAGTATACCGACGCCTACCCACTGCGCCGCCAGACTGCGGACGAGGTAGCTCGGTTATTGGTGAATAGATGGGTGGTGTACCATGGGGTACCTAAACAGGTACATTCGGATCAGGGCACGCAATTTGAGAGCAACCTGTTCCGAAACCTAGCACAGATGCTAGGCAGTACCAAGGTACGGACCACCCCCTACAGGCCCCAGTCTGATGGCCAGGTCGAACGCTTTAATCGATCGGTCCTCAATATGCTGGCGGCCTTTGTGAACGATCGTGCGAATGATTGGGATGACCACCTCCCGTATGTCTTAATGGCGTACAGGTCGTCGGTCCACTCTTCGACCGGAGTTATTCCGCACGCGATGTTGTACGGCCGGGAGCTAAATTTGCCCGTGGATATTATGTATCCAACTGCGGCAGAGACCGGCGCAGTACCCCAGTGCGGTCCGGAATACGTGGAGTGGATTCGCCGCGCTCTGGCGAACGCCCATGATTTCGCGCGCGCGCGCCTGGACAAGTCTGCCATCCGGCAGAAGCGAGGTTATGACGCCCATGCTAAGGGTAGGCCAGCTTTTGCGGAGGGCGACAAGGTGCGCTACTATTATCCGCCGCTTAAGCAAGGCAATAAATTTGCTAAGCCGTGGATAGGCCCGTTTACGGTACTGAAACAGGTGACAGATGTGGACTACCGGATCCGGAGGGATTCCGATCCGGACAGGGTTCTGGTTGTCCATATCGATAATCTGAAGAAGTACGAGGGCCCGCTTGTCATGGATCCGCTCGTTCAAGATGCGGAACCGGATGATGCTCCCGTGTGGGATCCGTCTGGTCAGCATCCGCGGACTCCGGACGAGCGTGTGCGCCGTATGGTGGGCCTCCCGGACCTCTCTGACCCGTCAGATGATGGACTGGGCGGCTATCAGCCAGATGACGGCGATCCGCAGGTACCCCCACTACCTCCAGTACCTGCGGATGACGGGCGGCCACGCCGGAAACCACGTGCGCCAGCCCGGTATGGGTGGGAATAACCTTCCGCCCATGCGGATGCGTCTGCGGTACCCGTCTATCATACTACGAATGGGTTTTAGGTCGTTCCGTGAGAGTCCGCACGACTTACCTCCGCGGGTGGCTACTTTGTGGCTATCTTCGGAGTTGAGGTCCGCGGAGACTTTCATGTCGTAACGCCGCCGCTCCGCATCCGCCCTCCTGTAGTTTCTAGCGCCAGGGACGTGCGGATGGCCTGTCCGCACATTGTGGACGGCTGTCCGGCGTAATCCGCACAACGGTTACGCTAGCCGGACGAATTTACTGATCCGGCCGGACGCCCCTGGTCCCGGGACAACCTCTTATATGGCCAGACTGAGGTTGGGATTTACGTCCGCTACGGGAGAAGCGCCTTCCCACGGATTTGGGGAGCTGGCTCTGGACGCGGGGATAGTGTCCGCAGATGAGGACTGATGTCCGCGGTTCGTCCGCGTGACTCGTCCGGCGTCCGCGGCGCTTTAAGATGACGCACTTCGGTGTAGTTATCCCCCGTGAGCCATTACTATAATTGCGGTTATAGTAAATTAAGGTTTCTTACGGCAGGAAACCGACTATCCATTATGATAATGGAGCGGTTGTTAAGTCCGCGCGTGCGGACCAGCCGCGGCAGCGGGTGACGCTCGTTCTCGTCCGGATCGTACCGTACAATATGCGGTCCGGCCGGAATGACCGGAACCCCGGCCTCCTTCTAAGAAGGGGGTCGTATATTACATGCGCAACACTTGTGGTGGCTTCTAATTCCAATTTCATCTTCATTGGATAAGGGCAATACGCCGTACAATGGTAGGCGTCCGGCCTGGACTCCGTCCGCGGGCAGCTCCGGACGTCCGCCGGACGAATTTACTGATCCGGCCGGACGCCCCTGGTCCCGGGACAACCTCTTATATGGCCAGACTGAGGTTGGGATTTACGTCCGCTACGGGAGAAGCGCCTTCCCACGGATTTGGGGAGCTGGCTCTGGACGCGGGGATAGTGTCCGCAGATGAGGACTGATGTCCGCGGTTCGTCCGCGTGACTCGTCCGGCGTCCGCGGCGCTTTAAGATGACGCACTTCGGTGTAGTTATCCCCCGTGAGCCATTACTATAATTGCGGTTATAGTAAATTAAGGTTTCTTACGGCAGGAAACCGACTATCCATTATGATAATGGAGCGGTTGTTAAGTCCGCGCGTGCGGACCAGCCGCGGCAGCGGGTGACGCTCGTTCTCGTCCGGATCGTACCGTACAATATGCGGTCCGGCCGGAATGACCGGAACCCCGGCCTCCTTCTAAGAAGGGGGTCGTATATTACATGCGCAACACTTGTGGTGGCTTCTAATTCCAATTTCATCTTCATTGGATAAGGGCAATACGCCGTACAATGGTAGGCGTCCGGCCTGGACTCCGTCCGCGGGCAGCTCCGGACGTCCGCCGGCTATTGCTTTCACCATCTTTGGGCGCCTCTAGATTGGGCGCCGGTATGAAGGGTTCGCCCCCTAACCATTGAGGTTATGGACCATGCCGGCTCCGCGTCTAATCTATTGGCTCCGCGCTCCGGTAGTCGTTTGAGGAGGCTCTGGGCTGGACCGGGCACCGCTCCGCGGCCGGGCAGTACGTCGGGGATGCTAGTGGGCGCTTTGCAAACGCCCATAGGGCGCCCGATTGTCTGTCCGGACGTCATGGGTATGTCCGATCGCCCTGTAAGCGTGCCAGCGGCTATGGGGAGTGATTTTGTTTATTTTCCATCTCATTTATTATTTATGGGAGGATTATAAGCCACAAGTGTGTGCGTGTTTCCCGTGGAAATGCTATTCTTACTCATTTATCCCATATATGAGAAAGTTTAGTGATATATCTTTTCCCTGGTGCAATAGAGAGTAAGAAATCGGGAGAATTCTGCTTTCGCAAGAGGGGTGTAGGAGATTGTGTACGTTGTATCGAAGGCTGTATGCCGTGATCTATGAAAAGCATGCAAGCGGTGGTGGATTTATTTTCATTGCTGCTTGAGCGGTGTTAAATGTTTATTTATCGCTGCTGATAGGGTGACATAATCGTAACACCCACAAGTAGTTTGGCTTTTTGATACATTGTATACAATCTTTAACCTGCGAGGGTGATTAACTTCACGTCATTGATCGCCAGTGCGAAAGCTATTGCTAATGACTGCTGTTAATTACTGTAGTATTTTAGCGGGTTCCCCCGGGATGGCTTGTGTACACAAGCCACCCGTATACATGGCACGATAGGAGTCACCGGGGGGAGATGCGTGTATGGGAATGCGGGAGTGTAAAACGTCCTTTTGTCTGTCGATCGGGTAGATGCAGTGAATAGACGTTTCCACGGGAACGCGTCATACGATGCGTGTGCAGTATAACTGCCAACACTTGCTGCCTATAATCGATGTAACTCGACACCTTCTGGTCATTCAAGCGCTGGGCACTGGTGGAGACAGATCTGCGGATCTGACTCCCAGTGTTTACGGCGTTTAGAGCGCTTGATATGTCCGAGAGCAGTGATGGTTGGGAAGGTGATGTAGGGAGGGAAGAGGGGTCTCTTGAGCGCGGTAATTCGTACTCGAGACCCCAGTCTAGGCCAGGGGAGGATGACCGCGAGGACATCCCTCGGGGAGCCTATGTGGGTTCTGAGGAATCCAGCTCCGGCTCCGGTTCTTACACAGGAACCGAGTCCGAGAGCGAGGTCGCGGAGGACCGCCCCGCAGAGAGTGACTTGGCCACGCCAGGCGCCGAGCAGCTCTTAGATCCGTCGCCTTTTTCTCGTATGGAAGAGGTGATGGACTGCGGTGGTGTGGGACTCGTGGATGTGGACATTGAGTTGCATCCGCACCCGGAGATGCTTGCGTCTTTGGGTACGGATGAGAGTACTCGTGCGGAAACCCGTCCGGATGGCCGTAGCCGTCCGGACACCGGTTCTGCCGAGAACTCCTCGGTGTCCGCACCTGCGGAGTCTGGTCCGCACGACCAGAAGGCCCCTGGGACTTGGGCGGAGCAGGTTGACGCGGCTGAGGAAGCCGCATCCCAAGCGCCGCCTCAGGAACAGGAGCCTTTCACATGGCCTCGTCCACTCACGGACGAGGAGCGTGTCGGGTTGCCGCCCGAGACAGAGGAGGGTGTAGTATGCCAACTCTGTCCGAAATCCCTGGACGGGTATGAGGACCCGCACCGTGCGCTCAACCGGGATCGTAGGTATCCTACCTACCACCACTTGAGTCGACATATTGCGGGGTACCACTACCCCTGGATGCAAATGTTCGTTTGCAAGAGGTGCTACTCCAGCAGACCTCAGCAACGATATTTCGCCAGTTTGGAGGCCCTGAATGATCACCGCTCGGGTGCACACCGCGGTGAGGGACTTCATACCGTTGGTAATGAAGTGGGGCCTGTGTTCAATTTTGGATACATACCACCGAGGGTGGCGTCGTTCATGACTACGTCAGGAACGGCGAATCACCGATTCTTTCACTGGGGTCCATGGCGCTTTGCACAGCGCATCATGGACGATGCCTGGAAGGAGTCTGGCGTTGTGTCCGCGGGCTCGAGCTACACCGCTCGCCTGACGGCGTCAATGGGCCAGACCCCGGCGGAGTACCAGGCGGCGGAAGCCGCCCGGACAGCAGCAGAGGCTGTCCGTGAACCGCCGGTGATCCAGGCAGGTGAAGAACGGCACCGGGTGACCATGATCGTGTCGGAGATGCCGCAGATCGCGGCCAAGACACGAGTGGCTTCTCCTAAGCCGCGCCCCCAGCCGAAGACTCAGGGGAAGAGCTCGTCCGCCGGAAAGACTCCGGCCGGGACGACGCCCCTGCAGTCTCCGGGTGCACTGACTCAGGAGGACTACCCGGGCTTGCTCGAGGTGACGGTACCCGCGGGTCCGTCTGAGGGACGGGTGGTGGCAGACACCTCCGCCTCCTCGAGTACCGCGTCGGTGGTCCCGCCAAGCGTGACTCCCTCGGTTGCGAGCAGTAGCGGACGTGCGGTACCTCTCTCGAGGTCGACGTCCGCGTCCTCGTTGGTAGTTGAGGGGACGTCCGCAGGGTGGCAAAGCACCGCCTCCCTGGACTTGGACCCCCTCGACGCCACGGCGGACGTACGCCGGAGGCTCGGTCCCACGACCGCCAGCGTCTACGAGACTTTCCGCGAGTCTGTAGGCCAGGCGGTCGGCCATCGTCGCGATGGTATGGACCGGATCCCCGGTGACCCGGCGTTGGTGAACCTGCCGGTGCCCCGAGCCATTCGTGACTTGGGGTCCGCAGGTGTAGCCGCGTTGGTCCGCGCTCGGGAGGAGCACCCCTGGGATCACCCCCAGCGTGGTCGACTCACCCGAGCGGCGGAGTACATTGTGGCGGAGATGGACAGCTCTCTGGATCGGTTCAGCCGGTGCCGCGCCGAGGCCTCCCGTGTCGCATGCGATCTCGCATACGACCAGGGCCTCATGGAAGGCACCCGGCGGAGCCTAGAGAGCTACCGGACTTTGTCGGCCGTCATTGAGCGGCGCGCGTTCGACCAGGGTCGGACCGCCGCTCTTGCCGAGCAGTCCGGGGCGTCCGCCCCCGCCCCAGAGGTAGCCGCACGGATGGAGCACCTGGAGGCTGAGAATGAGCAGCTACGGCGTCGTCTTGACGAAGCCGAGGCCGCTCGGACTCGCCTACTCCAGGGCGTTGATGACCCTGAGTCGTCCGCCCTGAACCAGGCGGCTCTCCGGCGCGCGGATGCCGCTTTGGAGCTGGCCATCTACCCATACCTAGTCCAGGTGTGGGGAGAACGGACGGCCGGTCCACAGCGCACCCGCGATACGGTGGAGATGTTCCGCACCATTGCAGATCTCAGCGCGACCTCTCTACCGGCCTCCGTCGTGATGGCTCCGTCAGGACCCGGATTGCAGGGCTCACCGCAAAAGCCCATGCAAGCTCCACCGGGCCTGCCTCATCCGCCCGTGCAGCCGGCTTTCACTCTGCCGGCTCCGCTGCTTCCGTGGCGTAGGGACTCGTCACCGCCGCCAGACCCCAAGACAGGCGGCACGGATGAGGAGCCCATGACGATGGGCCTCGTCGCTGCACTTGTGCGGCGGCGTGCCGGAGTCGCTCCCGCGGCTCCGCCCTGCCTCAGACCCGTTCTGCGGATCTGAGGAGCCGGCCGGCAGGGCGGTCGGCAACATTTTTAGAGGTACTATCACTTTTGATCACTCGGTGTGTCGTTTTACAAAATTTCTAAATTTAAAGTTTAACCTTAAAGATATTCCAAAGACTCGGCACACCGTCCTTTTATAATGGATGACCTTCCAAGGTCATCACACGGTTTTGGACCACCTCGGTCAAAATTTTAGCTTGTTTATGAGGGTTTATTCAAAATTGCAAAGCGCGTTATAGTTTACTCCGTAAGTCCGGGGGTAGTTCCCCATTCTTCCAAAAGGGACTCTTAAAGTCCTAGTCTTGCGCCGTGACTTCCGGGTGTTGCCATCTTGCCTTCTTCCGGACCCCGCCATGCGAAGCCTTCGTCGGGTTTTGGCTGTTTTGGGCGCGGGCGGAACATGTTGGGGACCAACATTGTAAGAAGGGGGTAATGTGGCGATTTTGCCCTAAGCACGCGGCAGGTGATTGTAAACATAAATGCCATTTATGTGGCCTTTTCGTACTTGGCCTTGTTTTGACATGCTCCGTTCGAGCGTGCGTTGCCACGGCGACGTATTGTAATTTACGCTCCAGTAAACTATAACAATGGATCGATTAAACCTCGCGTGCGCCCTACAGTTTCTGGTGTATTATATATACACTGGAAGCGACTCGTTGGAGGAGATTGTCCAAGATCGAGAGACAGGACGCACACGAGGCTCGCCATGAGCTTTGTGTTCCCTGTTTGCGAGTAGTGGGCTCCTAGAGCCCTGGGGACGATTTCCGTGGGGAGGCCCGGGCTGGGAGAGACAAGTTGCTGACTCGGGGGCCTTCGGCCCTGTGGATCGCCAGCTCTCTCCCTTCCCGGGACGTGTGACAGAGGCTCTGGCCAGCATGTCGGACTGTACGGGGTTCCGTCCCCGAGGCAGACCGCGGCTCGCCAGGCCCCGCCAGTTAACACCGTAGGGATGAACCAGTTTCTGAACGGTGTCCGTAGGCCTGGGAGTGTCGGGTGGGCTGTTACCTGGTTACCGTTAATGCTGAAGTAGTTACCGTGTCCGCCGCGACCTCCGGTGAGCGGCCCTGCCGCAAGGATCCGGAATAGCGGATGCGCGTCCGCAAGAACTCGGATGAGAGAGGACTATCCTCGAGGATCCCGAAGAGCGGACGGTAGTCAATAACTTTACAGAAACAAGACCCACAATATTTTGTTTGGTTGTTTAACCAAGAAATGGGTTTCGTGTCTACGTATCCTTGATTTTTTTCGTGTTCACTCAGCCTCGAGTACTGGTTCTACTCTCCTTTGTCCCTGTGGCCGCACACGTAACCTCAAGTTCTGCTGTTGTGATGCTTGTTCAATATATATATATTCATCCTCTCAATACAAGGATATGACACAACCTCCCCTCTCTTTAGATTGGGAGGAAACTGGAAGCCATAACAAGCAGAAAGCTATGAAAGTTTCTGTGAGCAAGTGAAGATATTTTGGACACTTTGGACCAAACAACAATTACAGGAGGTGAAGCTTTGGCATCATTGTATGGAGATTGCTGAAGATGAAGGGATTTACAATTTCGGATACCAACAAAGATTTTGTGACAAGATACTGAAGAACAGCTCTGCATCGGGACCACACATGCTATCACCAACTGCTACATATGTATGTACCACAGCTTTTGTGTTCACTATCAGGTAATGCAAAGGGCAGTAACTTGCAACAAAGTGAGGCCAGTTGAATGGGGGTGGTATATCATCAACGTCTCCAAATACAGACTGACTTCCAGCAGGAAGTCAGTCTGACATGATACAAGCTTTACCAACTCCAAAGTGCCAGACTTGTCACTTGAGGATGACGACACAAGAACGGAACCCCATGAACTGTCAACTGGTTGGTTGCAGATGTTTATTCTCACCGACTAGTTCTGGAACGATATTTTTGTATATATGTGGCATTAAAAAGATTTGTCTCATCAATGTATTCCTTTGCTGCAAACACATTGTTTGGAAAGAGTGTCGGCTTTAATTTTACTGCATTTGATCTGTTTCGTAGTATCCATATTAGCCAGGCATTCCTGTTGGATTTACGCCATCATGTATGCAAATTAATTACGTTGTATATCGGATGGTTTTCAAGAGATATCATAAGACAAATTGTAGATGGAAATACATTCCCTTGCATCTAACTCCAAGTGGACAATCGGTTTGCCAGGACTACATAATATAGGTTGAATTATGAATTCTGAAGTTAAACTTCTGTGTTTTGGTGGGTCATATGGGGATTTGGCACCTTGTAGGTCACTGTATGTAGAATTTGAGTGCGTAATCGGCTTCCCCAGGTAACAAAACATAAGAATAGACACCTTATTCGTCTTTGTATGTTAAGTATTGACCATTTCCACATTTGACATGAGCGAAGGCGGCCATTTTGGATTTTTGGCCATATTTCTGGGTTCGGGAAAAATCTGGCTCGGTATTGTAGCTAAAATCAATATATATGTACTCAGCCTGATTTGTACCAATGTTGGTGCTTTTACCACCAAACCCACAATTATTCCACATATCTGCTGCACTAATAATATGGTAAGGACGCGACACCTATCGATTTTGGTTGCCATAGCAACCAAATTGGCCGATTGACGACACATTCTGTGCTCAAATTAGCCTGTTTAACACACATGGCTCTACGGGTGGGAGTTTTAGATGAATGACGATGAAATCTCACAGGCTCGATGAGAAAGACCGTCACACGTAACCTATTGTTTTTCAGAATGATCAAATAAATATTGATTAGTTAACGGACTAACTTATTACGACCATTAAAATACCCACTTTGACATCTGTAATCACTCAAGTACCCTGTACTATGAAAGCAAATGGCACTGGATTCTTGTTCAGATTAGTGGACTAATGTTTTTGGTGAAAACAGAACAATATTATCGAATAAGTTAACGTTAGGTTTACTAGTTAGGTCTATTATTGACCACAATAAAAATAGTTTAGATGAGATACATTTATTAACAAGCTTAACAAGGTAAAGTTTTTGCTCAGTACAGGTTTCATGGGTGTAACCGAATAAGTTAACCTAATTTTTACTAGTTATTGACACAATAAAAATAGCTAAGACAAGAATTTTTTATTATTGGGTTCAAGAAGGTGAAGGCTCTGTCCAGTACAGATTCTATGGCTGTAACTAAATAACATTATTTCTGCTAGTTAAGTCTATCATTGACATCAATAAAAATAGTCAAGAGGAAAAATATTCATTATTGAGGTCAACATGGTAATAGTTTTGTCCAGTAGAAATTCCTGGGTGTAACTGAATAAGTTAACATCATTTTTACTAGTTATTGACACAATGAAAATAGTTAAGACAAGAAATATTTAATATTGGGCTCAACAAGGTAAAGGTGCTGTCCAGTACAGATTTTTGGCTGTAACCAAATAAGTTAACATTATTTATTATTGACCACAATAAAAATAATTAGGACGAGAAACATTTATTGTTGAGCTCAAGCAGGTAATACTTCGAATTTCAACTTGAAACCAAGTTTGACACGAATTATGAGTCAAAATAAAACTTATGGTGAAATCTTCGATCTGGCTCCAATTTCGTCATCTTGAAATGCAGCTTTGGTCAACTTTTACTTTGACTTTCAACTCGGAACCACGTTTGGAACATATTATGAGTTAAAATTTAACTTATGGTGAAAAGTTTGATCTGGCTCCAATTTCATCATCTTGAGATGCAGTTTTGGTCAACCTTTACTTTGAATTTCAATTTGAAACCACGTTTGGTACATATTATGAGTGAAAATATAACTTAGGGTGAAAAGTTCGATCTGGCTCCAATTTCGTCATCTTCAAATGCAATTTTGGTCAACCTTTACTTTGAATTTCAACTTGAAACCACGTTTGGTAAATATTATGAGTCAAAATATAACTTATGGTGAAAAGTTTGATCTGGCTCCAATTTCGTCGTCTTGAAATGCAGTTTTGGTCAACTTTTACTTTGAATTTCAACTTGAAACCACGTTTGGTACATATTATGATTGAAAATATAACTTAGGGTGAAAAGTTCGATCTGGCTCCAAATTAGTCAAAAATTATGTTTTCGACCTACCTCGCGTTAGGATCCAATTCGGGCCATTTCTAGGCAAAAAATTTTGGACTTCGAAAAAATTTTCGCCACTTTTTTCCTTCATAATAGGAGCTGCCAGAACTGTACTCATAGAACGCCTGAAGATAGAGCTTAGATATTGGCACTTTCAAATGGGTAGTCATATATGGCGACTTGTGTGGTGACCTTGAATTTGACCTTCGATGACTATGAAAGGTCAAAGCAGCCATTTTTGGGTGAAAAAATGCCCAGATATAGATGAAATGCTTGCAGATAGAGCTTATGTTTGCATTATGAACATATAGGAAGTCATATATGGCACGACTGATGATGACCTCGAATTTGACATCAGATGACCTTCAGTGCCAAATGTCTGACTCGGAATGTGTAAATTGGCACCCAGATATATATTTGTATTACGAACATATAGAAAATCAAATGCCACACACACATGTAATGGTGACATTCACACGGATGACCTTGATTGGTAAATCTCGTGGTCATATGTTCACACTGCTAAACTTGATTGGTAAATCTCAAGGTCTGTTACCTGTTAATGCTGCCATGGCCAAACCAAAATTGCCTTTGGGCTAATTTTTAGGTAACAGACCTATGGTCCGAAAACCTATTGCCGTCGCGTTGCGTCCGTCGTCCGTCCATATTTTTAGCTCACCGGCCCATAAGGGCCGATAAGCTATTGTCGTGGTTTTTCGTCCGTCGTCGTCCGCCACATCATCTGGTAACATTTTTTTTCTTTTTTTCGGGCTGATGAATTTGCCCATAAATTTGTGTGAATATGTGTTGGGTCAATCCCCCCAGACTTTTTTTTTCATTTTTTTGATTGAATCGTTTATGCAGTTTTGGCGGCCATTTTTATGCCGAAAATGGCTGTTTTTGCATGTTTTCAACTTCAAAAATTATTTTCTCAAAAACTGTCTGATCAGTTTTGAGATTTTAGTTTTAAAATGTTCCCCTCATATATCATTATAATGTGTATATAAGTTTCGTTGTCTTGAATCGCGGGTCGGCGTGTGGCGGCCATTTTGATGTTTTTTTACGGGGCCTAAATAGGACTTTCCCATGTTGAATTCTCCTATGCTTCATAATGGGCTACAATGTTCTTGATATCTCACTTAATATTGAGATTAGAGACTTGGAATCAATTGTGGACATATAGGAAATGATATATGCTGAATTTTTTTGTGACCTTGAATTTGACCTTTGACCTCATTTTCAAGGTCACAGGACAAAATGGCTGATATCTCACTTATTATCAACTTTACAGCGTATGAATCAATTGCGATCATAGAGGAAATTATATATGCTGAATATTCTCATGACTTTGGTACTGTCAGAATTCTTTTCTTTTTTCTTTTTCACTTTTCGGTTTCCGGACGATAACTCAAGAACGCCTGGACGTATCTCCGATAAATTTTCATCAGTAATCAATCATATTATGTAGATGAACCTCATTGTTTTGGAGCCGACTCCGATGTCCGGTTAGTTCGTGAGGATGAATTTTCTGTCAGATGGTTTCCGGATCATAATTCGAAAAGTACTTGCGCTACACTTCTAGAACTTGACATATAGGTTGATATTGTGTCAGAGAGGAAACCTATTGATTATGGGGTCAATAAGTCTAAAGAACTTTGACCCAGAGGTCAAAAGAAATTTTGGTGAGTCATCCTTGAGGCCCACTGCATATCTCGGAAACGGTGTGTCGTAGAGTGAAAAGAACACTATTTTCGGACTCGTCGCCCCAGACAAATATGTCTTAGGGTATGAACTTTGACCTCGGCCAAATTCTAGTCGAAATGCCCCAAAGTATCTTAGGCCTTGACGTCTAGTTTTCAAGGTCATGGGACAAAAGGCTAATATTCGAAATATAATAGTCCGGTAACCTTTCTTAGCCCTTGGGCTAATTTTTTAAAATTTACATATGCTTTATAATGGGACACATTATTCCTAATAGCTCACTTAATATTGAAATTAGAGATTATGAAGGAATTATGGCCATGTAATGCTGAATATTCATGTGACCTTGAATTTGATCTTTGACTTTATTTTCAAGGTCAGAGCACAAAATGGCCAATATCTTGCTTATTATCGACTTTACAGCTTAGAAATCAATTGTGGACATATAGGAAATGATATATGCTGATTGCTGAATGTTCGTGTGACCTTGAATTTGACTTATGACCTAATTTTCAAGGGCACAAGACAATATGGCTAATATCTTGCTTAATATCGACTTTACAGCTCGGGAATCAATTGTGTACATAAAGGAAATGATATTTGCTGAATATTCTCATGATCGCCCGATCTATTGGGCGTCTGTTGCTCCAAAACTGTGGAACTGTCTGTCGATTGACCTGTGCCAATCTGACTCTCGGGAGAAATTCAAATAAAATCTCAAGACTCATTTATTCAAAAGCGCCTTTGATAAGTTTTAAACCTGAAAAGGCGCTATATAAATGTCAATGTTCAATGTTCGACCGTGAATTTGACCTTTGACTTTATTTCCAAGGCCAGAGCACAAAATGGATAATATAACGAACCTATGGTCCGATAACCTATTGGCATGGCGTTGCGTCAGTCTTACGTCGTCACATTTTATTCATTACAGTTTACAGTCGAATCTTCCTGAGATTTGCACTAAAATACCTAAAAATATTCTAAAAAATGGGTATTTTTTTTAGGTTTTTGTTATTCTCCCACTTTGTTTTCAAAATGGCGGCCATTTTCGACGGAAAACGACCAGTTCCTTATTGACCAATGTGTATAAGTTTGGGACACATTATTTTCATTTTCTCGACGGGTCCCAAATGGGACTTTCCCATGTTAAATTATCCTATGCTTTACAATGGGATACATTATGCCTAATATCTCATGCCTAATATCCAGAGACTAGAGATCAATTCTGAACACATAGGAAATGATATATGCTGAATATTGTCATGAATTTGACCTTTGAACTAAATTGTCACATTGCAAAATGGGCAATATCTCGCTTATTATCGACTTCACAGGTTATGAATAAATTGTGAACATATAGGAAATAATATATGCTGAATATTCTCACGACCTTGAACTTGACCTTTGATTTTATTTTCAAGGTCAAAGCACAAAATGGCTAATACCTCGCTTATTATCAACTTTACAGTTTGAGATTGAATTGTGAACATATATGGAATTGTGTATGCCGAATATTTGGTGACCTTGAATTTGACCTTTGATCTAATTTTAAGGTCACATGACAAAATGGCTAATATCTCGTTTGCGACCTGACTTTTTTGCAACTTGACTATCAATTGTGGACATACAGTAATGATATATGCCGATTACTATGATGACCTTCATTTTGACCTTTGACTTCATTTTCAAGGTCACAGGAAAAAAAATGCTAACATCTCTTTAAATATTGAATTTACAGCTTAGCAATCAATTGTGGACATATGGGAATTGATAAATGCTGAATATTGTCGTGGCCTTGAATTTGAATATAAAAATATATTGTCCGGTAACCTTTCTTAGCCCCTGGACTAATTTCTTTTGTAGCAAGTTATTTTACCTTTGAACAAAATCCATTTACTCAAAATGGATTTTTTTTATCTTCAAGTTTACAATCGTAAACTGTATAGACTTTTGTCCTAAACCTTGAGTTCGATCTTTAATGACACTCAAAGGTCTAATGACCATTTTTAAACAACCATTATTTTTTATGGAATCCTGTAAATCGAAGCTCAGACCAATCACATACACAAATGAGAAACTCTCTGATTTTTATCTTTTGGGTTTACGATCGAATCTTTCTGACATTGTGCAAAAAAAAATTCCTAAAAATATTTCACGAGGGAGGTATTTTGTATATTTTCGCATTTTTAAAAAAATGGCCCTTTTTTTTACGAAAACGGCCAATTTCATACTTCTCAAAATTTATTCAGCCTTTTTGTTCTTATTGATGCAGAAGACTCCCCATATGTACCTGTGTGGTGGTAATTTTGAATTTTATGGGTTGATGAACACATTTTTTCCGTCCCAAATCAAATCACTATTCATTTTGATCGATTTCCAGCGAAAAAAAAATATTTTCGCCATTGAAAACCAATTTCTGCTTCATAATGGGAGCTGTGTGGAATGAGCTCTTCACTAAAGAGCTTGAATATTGGCACATTCAAATGCTAAACCATTTATTGCGGTTTCAGTACTGACATTGGATTTGACCTTCGATGATTTGAAAGATCAAAATGTCGAAAAACACCCATTTTGTTTCCTTTGGCAGCCATATTTTCAAAAAGTGGTGACCTTGAATTTGATCTTTGAAAAAAAAAAAACGTTTCAGATTTTGACAGCTTAAAACTACACACTACACACTATTTAACGCTAATTATGCATCCCGATTGAAAAGCGGGAGGCCTTACTTTTTTTTTCTTCCACCGTTTGGTTTCCGGATCATAACTCTTAAACGCCTTGACCAATCTGCCCGAAACTTTCAGAGCTCCTCCGAAATCCTCCAAGATGGCCTCCAGCGGCCATTTCAGAGAAAAAAATAAGGCGGCCTCCAAGATGGTCTGTAAGATCCACATTATAATTATTTATCAATTTGTTTCAAATTGCACTTATTAGGACCCTCATGCACTGTGATGTAATCAGACCTGACAGCTGTGCTGTTATTTGAACTTCAAGGGGATTGCGTAACTGTCAGGAAACCCCCTGTTTAGACAATAGCTTCGACTTGTAATTAGGAGACGATAGTTGTTATCACGGGTATCAACTTCAATAGCCTACATAACCGACATTCCATTGTTAGAAGTCGGATGATGATGCCAGCTTGTTTCAGACATCAATAGCTTTACAATAACAATGGGGACTATGGGGTTTACATAAGATTACATGGTATTGTCAGTGATATAATGCTGGCTGGCTATATAAGCCAGCCAGTTCGTTCAATAAAATAGTTTCAATTTTGCCTTCAACCAGTACATATCGTGTTTGTTGTTGATCACAAGAAAAGGAATCCAGGCCGGCTGGCCTTGGCCAGTCCGGCCTGGCAATACAAACAGACTGTGAAGTAGGGTGAAAACCTTAAACTTTACAGGTAAACTTTTTCAATTTCTGCGATAAAAAATTGCCGTTGACTTCCAGGTGGAGTATGCCGAGTTATAGAATGCCCCAAAGCCCTTAAAAATATCCGCAAAAGAAAGCAGTGTAAACGAGTTCGAAAAATCAGAGTATATGCTGTCAGTTAAGGGAGGTGGTCGATTCTTGGGATCGATTCTTTATATAATCCTCGTAGTCCATCTATAATGGCTACAATACATCCCTCCACTTAAGTGCTTCCCTCAAAACTCTCTGAACTTTGACCAGATTTATTGCATGGGCACTGGGTCTGATAAATTTGAGATGAATAACTTGGATCGTAAATATCGTTTCATTCGTCACATTAAAGCACTGAATGAAAATTCATTGATATTTTTTGCTATAAACATATCGACACAAGGTTGAACATAACCCCAGCCTGAAACAATAGTGACTTCTAGTGACTTCTGAGCAGTACTTCCACCATAGTCGGTGCTTGATTTGAATGTAACCTATAATAAAAGTTTCTAGATTAAAACCACAAACATCACGAAGCCCGCTAGGGACAGCACACAGTGACGAGGGTTCCGAGAAAGTGACTATGCTTATGTGTTATTGGTTGGTTCTGTGAATAACTTAGGATCATCATTGGGTTTTTAAAATGTAGTGATAAAATCTTGGTAATGACTGAGGAAAAATACGCAATTGGGAAAACGATTGAGGGGCATTGCTCTCCCCGCACCCACTGGGCCTGTAGACATGTGCATTTCTCTCTCTCAGAGGTACTCTGACTAAATAGTTAGTAATTAGCAAGATGCCTCACTCTAAATTAATTAGTAATAGGAAAAAAAACCTTCCCAAATACTTCCCATACATCGATCCTCGCTTCCAATTCAACTTTCGATAACACATGACAGTAGACCCACTATGCATGGCCTGTGCTAAAAACTCAGCGGAATGGTCAACAAACTCGCTGAAAACCATTGTTGAATTCATACTTGGCGGATTGGTTCATAAACTACCTGGCAGCATATAGCCACCGTAACCCACAGTATCCATGGAATCTCTAACATCACATCACGATGTGGGTCGCTGATTTAGAACTATGTAATGTTGAACTTGAACAAGTAGCCAATGAGGCGGAACACTGCACTCGATCGCTCGCTCGCGTGTAATAAAACAAAGAACGCACCACATTAGACATACCCCATAGCTCACCGGAAAACTGTTTGTACTAGCAAAATATACATTTTCAAAACGACACAATGTCATATGTTATGAAACCACAGATCCAGTAAAACTGAAACCCGAATATTTCCTGGTGAAAATGAATCGTGACAAATGAAAAATGTGAAAATGACGAAAAAGAAAGATCTCGACTGAAATTGTCCTTTTGACCATTCCAGGTCGAATTCACGATCACCCCTCAAATCGTTTCTATCAATATTGACACAGACGGCTTCATTATAACGGGGAAAAAGTGACTTGATATATCGAACAGAATTTTTTCTTTTTCAAAGCCAAACAAACATATTTTTTGACTGGATATGGTTCAAACACATATATATTGATATGATTCAGAATAAAACTGTCTTCACCGGCCAGTCAGGAAATGAAAATTGCAACCAAAGATATACACCTCACAAAAGTATACAGGGGGAGTTTAATGCTTGACTCAAAAACTGATCGAGCAGATTTTGAGAAAATGGCCACCATAGTAAAAAAAATATAGGTTTTTCGTTAAAAATGCTGCTATTTTGAACAGAATTCCGATTCAATAAAAAGAAAATACAATCAAGAAATACCAACATGATAAATATTTGGACAGATATACAGAAGAATTCACCATCCCAAAAAAAAAGAAGTCCGATGTTGGTGAACGGACAACCGACAGTAACCATACATTGTCCGGCAAGCTAAAAACAAAAACCCATCCCCTAAAAGCAAAGACCGCTATGACTAGTCCGGGTGCCTGAGGTCCGCTGACAGGACCTCGACACAGACATACATGTGCAGATACTCGTTGTCAATCGGGCAAGTCAAGGCGTCTTCAGTGTCAGACCGCCGTGTACCACCGGGATCTGTGATCAGGAGAAGGCCGACCAAATCATTCAGCAGGTAAGACGACAACGTGTTCGATAAAAGACAAGGTCCCACGGTATGTTACTTGAATAGTGAGTTCCGTATCGGGACAGTAGCCTGTTTGAGATATTTAAGCGATGCCATACAAAAGCCCGCCATGCGTGGTATTCAACAACTCAATTCTGACAGGTCGCTCTAACTCAAGACGAACATGAGGGGGAGTGTAAAAATCGATGTCTACAGAAACTCGATCGTAGATTTGTGTACACGTCATAAAACCGAGATCCCTGGGGCCCTCTGATCACTGGGCTCCGGTTACATTTCTGCTTGCTTGCTTTGTGTGTAGCTAGACATACCTGTATATCCACTGTTCTGTGTCGGACTACGGATCTTGTTACTCTGCCGTTACGGCCTTAATTCTGCGATCATTTCAGACTGGATTAAGCTTTGATATCTGAAAATAGGGGCCTACCTAATACATCATTTACCATATCAAGGGGAGTCGCATGAACACGATGAACACCAAAGCAACTTGTACTGCTCCGTAAAAAAACTCTTCCACTGAAAACATACGCTCGTATACCATTTCCTTTTGGCACCATTTATATCCTCCTTGAATAGCGGGGATTTGGCCCGAGAAATTCGTGCTGCTTTTTCTCATATATTCAATAAGGATTAAACAAGTGCTGGCGGGCCCAGGTATTACATCCTGCGCCTTCCTCTATACTAAGGAAGTTGCGAGACGGATTAAATGGTATGTTTTCAGTGGACGAGTAGTATTAAGGAGCAGTGTACGGTACTTGGGCCTGCTGGCGTATTAAATTGTGTGTTTCCAGTGGACGAGTAGTATTACGAAGCAATGCAAGGCACTAGGGCCGGCGATTTGGTCGACTGCTGTGTGAGACATGAGTTACTGAAAACGACTGATCAGGCCAATCTGCTTTCACCATGGTGATCTAACCCCCCTCATTGGCTAGAGAGGCCCCTAGCACCAACTCAAATATACTATAGCTCACTAATGTGCTCGTACCGTACCTTAAACATGTAGCGGTTCTCCACCAATACTACTCATCACTGAATGAATTCCATATTTGATCCGTATGACACAGTTTAATCTTCATTTAATTGAAAGAAACCGTATCCTGCGATACATGGACCACATGGGCCGTTAGTCTGTGGGGGGGGGGGGGGGGGGGTCACAACACTGGCGATATATGACGATTGTCACCATTTACACATAATTTACCTGTTCATTGTGAAAGGTGAACACATTTTGGTTGCGTCCAGTCGTAATAATGGGTAAGTTATGTGACTGGTATACTAATTGACCCGGTGTTGCGGTCCACAGAAGGCGTTTGACACATGTGACCTGCTGTGTGTAATATCTCTGGCCTGGACACGACCACAAGAGTGACATACACGCTATCACGCTGACACCGCGTGTACTCCGCGTCAATCATGTCTGGAGACGTCACTCGTCACTCGTCAAGTCCGCACGGGGCGGCTCCGTCGTGGAGCAGCGAGTAGAGAGCTCTAGCTTCGCTTGCAGATAGCCGAAAGATTGGAATAGTTCCTGTCATTGGGATATTATGGACGATAATGTAGCTATTTACTGACGGATCTGAATCAGACTGGACTCTAGACAGTATTCCTTAACACACGTGGGAGGTGAGCTCTCAGAAATTGTGGAAAATGACATGGGGTTTCAGTGTTTTATTTTTGTTTCTTCTGCTCACTAGTAGAAGAATCATGATGTATCCATCAATCATAATATGGCTAACAGACAAAAAGCTAGTCCCAATTCGCGTCACTGCCATAAATATGACTGTTAAGTAATGGTATATTTTCGTACCTTCAGGTTACGTATGACGAGGTGCGATGCCGTCCGTTCTGGATATGAAGTGGTTCCCACCGGGTCAGACTCCGGGTAAGCTGCCGAGAGATGACTCCACAACCCGAGGACACCCAGCACCAAACACAGTCGCTGTGGCGTCCACACCCGACAAATCCCAGAGCGATGGGTCAGCCAAGAACATGGTGAGGATCAGACGCAAGCGCAGGAAGCGAACAGCCCCCAGTCCGCCTTTATGGTCTGACGGCTCAGAGTCCAGCCAAAATACAACACACAAACATAAACTCAGCAGCTCCGTAACGAAGAAGCATATTTGGAGGATGTACCGCAGGGCTAAAAGCAAAAGTCCAGCGCCTCCAGTACCAGCGCCTTCGGTACCAGCACAAGCCGCTGACGAACAAAGTGGCGCCAGTCAGCCCAGAAATGAAAACAACAATATCGACCACGGAACGGATCACCCCAAGTGGGACACACTCATTGGGATGTCGAATCCTCCAGAGCTATTCGAGACCAACTGGCGGGCTCTAGGAAGCACCATGAAGGCGGACGAACGCTACAACACATTAGAACCTCTGTCAGAGGACCACATCAAGCCAAAACCAACATACGACTCTGTGTGTTGGAGCGACAGTCTCAGCACTGACACAAAACTACTCACTGGATTATCGCCCACAACAACCTGCATTTCTCGTCTCAAACGTTTGGAACAACCATTGCTCAGCAGACGTAAGAAAGGCCCGGCTCCTCTTCCTCCTGTGTCTGCTATCGCCCTCGGTCAACCTCCGCCAGCCACAACCAAAACAGGCAGCCATCCACGGTCTGTAGTCATATCTCCAGCGACAGTAATCCCGCGCCAGAGCCCTGCCGGCTCATCACTTCCATCTTCCATGGTCATAGTGCCAGCGCCGCCACGGGATCCACCGCCTGAGGATGTCTCATTTCTGATTGAATCACCGCCGTCATCTCCCACGGAAACCATGGAGCAGAGCCAACTAGTCTGTCAGACCTCGGAAGGAACCAAGCACACTGATGCAGACCTTCAACTCACTCTCCTCACCCCACCCAGCTCAGGTCCCAGTTCACCAATTACAGAACCCAACACTTCACCGCCTCCACCAGTCAGCCTCACCAACATACCGATTGCAGAACCCAACCCTCCAACACCTCCACCAGTTAGTCTCACCAACATACCAATTACAGAACCCAACCCTCCAACACCTCCACAAGTCAGCCTCACCAACATACCAATTGCAGAACCCAACCCTCCAACACCTCCACCAGTCAGCCTCACCAAAATACCGATTGCAGAACCCAACCCTCCAACACCTCCACCAGTCAGCCTCACCAACATACCGATTGCAGTACCCAACCCTCCAACACCTCCACCAGTCAGCCTCACGAACACAAACCTGCTGAATGTACCTTGTCTCATGGATGAGATCCTCTACATTTCCAGAAAACTTAAAAAGGTCCAGGGCAACGAAAGTGTCCCTCTTATCGAAGTCCTCCCACCAACACCGACGCCAGAATCCAATTCACAAACTGGCCATTTAGAGTCGTTGTCCAGCCCTCTGACAGGCGAACTTAAGTCAGAACTACTACAGGCCGTTCAGAAACGATCTCACGAGCTTCTTTCCTCTGCAGGAAATAATACATCTAATGACACAGACATTAAAGGCGCACAGTTTGTAGACACAGGTTTTGTTGCTTCAGGATATCCCGCTCTGCTCACCAAATCTCAGAATGGTGAGCTGATGCAGACTGCTCCAAAAAAGTCTACACAAGACAGTGAAAAAGAATATCCATCAAACCCCACAGACCTTGAGACTGAGCTGCTTCAGGCGGCCAGAGCCAACGCGAAGCCATCAGAAGCATACCCCACACCGCTCACAGAGCCTCTAAAGACTGAACTGCTTCAGGCGGCCAGGGACAGAATGAAGCCTCCTGAGACACATCCTTCACCGCTCACAGAGCCTCTAAAGACTGAACTGCTTCAGGCGGCCAGGGACAGAATGAAGCCTCCTGAGACACATCCTTCACCGCTCACAGAGCCTCTAAAGACTGAACTGCTTCAGGCGGCCAGGGACAGAATGAAGCCTCCTGAGACACATCCTTCACCGCTCACAGAGCCTCTAAAGACTGAACTGCTTCAGGCGGCCAGGGACAGAATGAAGCCTCCTGAGACACATCCTTCACCGCTCACAGAGCCTCTAAAGACTGAACTGCTTCAGGCGGCCAGGGACAGAATGAAGCCTCCTGAGACACATCCTTCACCGCTCACAGAGCCTCTAAAGACTGAACTGCTTCAGGCGGCCAGGGACAGAATGAAGCCTCCTGAGACACATCCTTCACCGCTCACAGAGCCTCTAAAGACTGAACTGCTTCAGGCGGCCAGGGACAGAATGAAGCCTCCTGAGACATACCCCACACCGCTCACAGAGCCTCTAAAGACTGAACTGCTTCAGGCGGCCAGGGACAGAATGAAGCCTCCTGAGACACATCCTTCACCGCTCACAGAGCCTCTAAAGACTGAACTGCTTCAGGCGGCCAGGGACAGAATGAAGCCTCCTGAGACACATCCTTCACCGCTCACAGAGCCTCTAAAGACTGAACTGCTTCAGGCGGCCAGGGACAGAATGAAGCCTCCTGAGACACATCCTTCACCGCTCACAGAGCCTCTAAAGACTGAACTGCTCCAAGCAGCCAGGGACAGTGTGAAGACTTACCCTACACCGCTCACATTCAGTCTGAAGCAGGAATTGCTGTACACTGTTGCCATCAAAAACAAAACCAGACCTGCAAACTCACCTCGACAGAGAATGACCGTGCTGGCTGCAGACATCAAAATGGCGTTTGAAGAACGAGAAGCACGACGGAACCGAGGAGCTTACAGTTTGCGACCCTTCAAAGCATCTGGCAACTCCACAGGTCGACCAGAGCCAGCACAATCAAAGAGTAACCATAGCTCAGCGTCATCCAGTCAATCAAGCTGCAATACACAAAGACGTAACAGTAGCGACGTGCTTCTACGCAATATTTCCAAACTGGAGCAGTCGGGCGGGGACAGAAGCCAACAAGACTGGGTGCCTGAGAACGATCTGCCTACTGAAGCCTTCGCTGAAAGAGCAATGACTCACACAGCCCGTGCAGGAGAGTTTTACCAGCGGACAGGGGGAGACACTAAACCACAGCAACAGATATCTACCAAACAAAAAGGAAAGAGCACTCCAATCACCCCACGAAAACAGTCTGGCAGAATGAAGCGCATACACCGCAGCATGAAAAGTGTGTTTGGATCCCTAAAGAGGACATTCCGTGGAGACTCGCTGAAAGAACTGAGGAAGGAAGGCTGGGAGATCTATCCCAGTGCTAAGTTTGATGCACCTCCAAGAAGTCCAGTCAAGATAAGTCACGTTGAACACTCCCCAGCTTATGCCTTCCATTCCGAAAAAGGTGAGCTTTATCTCATACCCAACTTTGACAAGGTGCTTGTGACCAAGGACGGAGCGCGAATAAGAGAGCGAGAACTCGTGGACCACCGAGCATCACCTCAGCTGTCTGACACCCCAATACAACTGGGCCATGTGCTGGCATCTGACGTCAGAGACTCACCTGTCACTTTCCAGGACGAGGAGCGCCAAACTCTGGAACAAGCAGAGACCCCGTTCCTCATCATTCAGCAGATGAATGCGTCCTTCAAGGCAGACGAGACAAATGCTGTTGAGAGTCCTGTGTCACCGGTCTGGAAGCTGGTGACGAGTCCACTATCTACGGGCAAACCATACGCAACACTTGGGAGCACAGCGAGTGGCTGGAGTGAGTCGGCTGCCTACTCCCCGCAGAAGGGCCACCTCCGCAGCAGGACAACGAGCATCCGACGCCTCCACTCAGACGACTCCGACACTGGTGATTCTCTCCCACAATACTCCAGAAACAACTCCTTCAGGATCCTTTGGCGAGGCACCAGCAGCTTGACGAATAGTTGTGTGAACAACAGCGGCATGACAAGTGGAGGCACAGCCCAAGAACAGGAAGTGGCTCAACATGGGAAGAGCAACACTGTGCAGGAAACGAAACATGTTTCATGTAGAAAATACGTGGCTAATAATGACACACATCAACATATGTCTAGAGTCGACAGTACAATGAGTACAAGCAGCACAGGGCCACGCCCCATCGACCATGTTGTTGAAGCTGACGGACGGTTGGTGAACTAATTGTTTATGCCTTCTGAGGAAACGTGTTGGAGCGTTTGTCGAATCATGTGGACAATTTTGTTGCAATGAAATAATCGATGCCAATGATGAGTTTATCAGTGGTACAAAATGATGAATACAGATGAAAACTGTTGTTCCATGGTAAACATTCTTCTATCAGAGCGAATGATCATCTGGCCTTCTAACTGCAGAATGTTAACTGCAATTAAAATTGTCCATGAATTTCAACAGATAACCCAATGTGTTAGTCGAATAATGTGATTTTGGAAGTCTGATAATACACTTACTGTAGGGCTTAAGTAATTAATGTTGTTTTTTGCAGGTTATAGCGATCAGTATCCAGCGTTCGAAGACGAGAAATTAGACATGCCTGATCTTCCAGGATCGTTCATGAAAAACACATCCAAATCGTTATCGACACAATATTGTATTCATGTTCTTGTTATTTAACACTTCAATTTCAATAAACGTTGCTATATAAGAATTTGTCAACAGTTTTATTGCAGGTCAGTTATTATCATTCTACAGTGTATTTCTCTGGAACTCGTTCTAGGATAGGCTGAATGCATTCATTCTGTGGTAGCTCCATTTTGTACATAGAATGAAAATGTTTACACAGAAATGTTTTGAAAATATGCGTTATGTGAAAGAAATGAGCTGCCACAACAAAGGTTCAAACTCGGTAAATCAGTCTCTGACCCATTTCCTCACAAAATGATCCGTGTTGCTAGCGAGTACTAGTACTAACCACAATCTCATGACGTCATTGGGATTTGTTTGGGTACTTTGATATTGGGGAATGTCGGGGAGCCAATCATTCTCTATCCAGAGTTTGCATGCACGATTAACCATGATTTTCTGAGCAATTGTCATCGAATTGTGCATATACCCTATAAATTCTTGACGTTCATGAGATGTTCTTGCAAATTTTTTTGTGACAAATAAGAATGCTAAAATTTAGGCTGATTTTAAAATTACATGGAAACGACATGCTTATGATGATTATATTATTAGATAGTAAGTACTGATAAGTCCAAAGTCCAAAGTCTTAAGAAAGGTTACCAGACAATATATATTTGACTCAAAGGTCAAATTCAAGAGAATGTTCAGCATATATCATTTCCTATATTTGCACAATTTTTTGCTAAGCTGTAAAGTCGATAATAAGTGAGATATCAGCCATTTTGTGCCTGACCTTGAAAATTAGGTCAAAGGTCAAATTCAAGGTCATCAAAACTTTCGGCATACATCATTTCTTATGTACACAATATACTCCCAAACTGTGATGATAAGTGAGATATTAGCCATTTTGTGTTCTGACCTTGAAAATGATGTCAAAGTTCAAAATTGGTCGTTTTTCCTCGAAAATGGCCATTTTGAAAAAAATGCGAAAATAATTTAGAAAAAAAAAAACCTCACTATGGAAATATTTTCAGGCATTTTTGTGCAAAATGTCAGAAACAAAACGCCTGTAAATTTTAAAGATAAAAATGTAGACGGATGACGGGCGATGACGACGACGGACGATGGACCAAACGTTATGGCATAGGTTATCAGACCAAAGGTGCCGTAACCTAAAAAACAAATCCAATTGAACAACTGATCCAGATAAATTAACTCTTATTAAATCAGTGTAGCTCCCACAAGAGTTGTAGATCTTATGTGTCACTCCTTTGGTTCCAGAATGAAAGTGTCCCCGTTTCATTGGAGCCCTGCTGCTTATATGTCGGGGATCCGTGATCAGGCTCATTGCTCAGGGAAATAAATTTCCGGATTGGTCGCATAGCAAAGCTCCAACGAATCACTAAATTCTAACAAAATATCCATAGCAACCCCTTTACACATGTGAGAATTGACTGGCTTCCTAACATAACATACAGAGAAAAAGTCATTCTCCCATGTGAACGTAAAATGGCACGACCGGAAACAAAAACATCTCGTTGGAAACAAAAAAAATCTTGTTAGAAACAAAAAAAATCCTGGCGGAAACCAACAAATCTTGCTAGAAACCAAAAAATTCTGGAGGAAACAAAAAGATCTTCCTAAAAACAAAAAAACTCCTGGCGGAAACAAAACAATCTTGTTGAAAACAAAAAAAAATCCTGGCGACAACAAAACAATCTTGTTAAAAACAGAAAAGCTCCTGGCGGAAAACCAAAATAAATCCTGACGGAAACAAAAAAAATCTTGCTAGAAACAAAAAACTCCTGGCGGGAAAAAAACAATCTTTTTGGAAACAAGAAAAAATCCCTACACAAACGAAAAAAATCTTGTTAGAAATAAAAAAATCCTGTCAGAAGCCAAAAATTTTGCTAGAAACTAAAAAAAATCCTGGCGGAAACAAAAAATCTTGCCAAAAACAAAAAACTCCTGGCGGAAACAAAACAATCTTGTTGGAAACAAAAAAAAAAGAAACCAAATAATTCCGGCGGAAACAAAAATGCCGGGGATTGTTAGAAACAGAAAAATGCTGATGTAAACAAAAAAGTCCTGATGTATACAGAAAAAGTCTTACTGGAAACTTGAAAGAAAAACATTTGTTAGAAACAAAAAAATCTTGTTGGAAACAAAAAAAATATTGCTAGAAACTATAAAATCCTGGCGAAACAAAAAATCTTGTTGGTAACAAAAAAATCTAGTTAGAAACTAAGAAATCCCGGCAGAAACAAAAAAATTTTGTTAGAAACAAAACAAAATTTTGCTAGAAATTAAAATGTCCTGGCGGAAACGAAACGTTCTTGTTAGAAACGAAAAAATCCTGACTTCAACAAACAAAATCTTGTTAGAAACAAAAAAAATCTTGCTGGAAACTGAACAAATCCTGGCGGAAACAGAAAATCTTGCTAGAAACGAAAAAATCTTCTTGGAAACAAAAAAATCGAGCTAGAAACTATAAAATCCTGGCGAAACCAAAAAATCTTGTTGGAATTAAGAAAATCTTGTTAAAAAATTTAAAAAAAATCCTGGCGGAAACGAAAAAGTCTTATTAGAAACAAACAAATTCTTGCTAGAAACTAAAAAATCCTGGCAGAAACCAAACAGTCTTGTTAGAAACCAAAAAATCCAGACAGAAACAAAAAAACTCTTGTTAGAAACTAAAAAATCCTGGCAGAAAGAAACAAATCTTGTTGGAAACAAAAAAAATCTTCTTGGAAACAAAAAAATCGTGCTAGAAACTATAAAATCCTGGCGAAACAAAAAATTAATGTTAGAAACAAAGCAAATTCTTCCTAGAAACTAAAAAATCCTAGCAGAAAAGACAGTCTTGTTAGAAACAAAAAAAGATCCAGACGGAAACAAAAAAACTCTTGTTAGAAACTAAAAATCCTGGCAGAAACAAAAAATTCTTGTTAAAAACAGAAATACTCTGGCGGAAACAAAAAAGTCGTGTTAGAAACAAAAAAAAATCTTGTTAGGAACTAAAAAATCCCTGCAGCTGCTGAGGGAGAGCACTAAATAACAAAATGTCACAAGGTCATTTGCTATGATGACGGACTGTCATAATGTATTCCTAAGCAGCTGCTGAAGTAGAGCACTAAATGATAAATGTCACAAGGTCATTCGTTATGATGACCGACTGTCATAATGTAGTCCTAAATAGCTGGTGAAAGAGAGCACTAAATGATGAATGTCACAAGGCCATACCTTATGATGACCGACTGTCATAATGTAGTCCCAAATAGCTGCTGAAAGAGAGCACTAAATGATAAATGTCACAAGGCCATTCATTATGATGACGGACTGCCATAATATATTCCTAAGCAGCTTCTGAAGTAGAGCACTAAATGATAAATGTCACAAGTCATTCGTTATGATGACCGACTGTCATAATGTATTCCTAAGCCGATGCTGATGGAAAGTACTAAATGATAAATGTCACAAGGTCATTCGTTATGATGATCGACTGTCATAATGTATTTCTAAGCAGCTGCTGAAGTAGAGCATCAAATGATAAATGTCACAAAGTCATTCGTTATGATGACGGACTGTCATAATGCATTCCTAAGCAGCGGCTGAGGGAGAGCACTGAATGAATGAATGAATGAATGAATGAGCTCAAGCGAGTTCAAACAACACAAATTATTATCGTACGTGGTACCTTAGTCTAGTAATTCCGTTTTTGATTCTATGTTCTTTTGAAACAGTTGCCAATTTTATATCTGCACATTGTTTATTGAAAGATTTGAAGATGTAGATTCCAGATAAAAACGGAAGAGTGATAAGTATTGTTGTTTTGTTAAGCTGCTCTGACGAACGCGCTCTGGGGTACAGAAGAGGGTGTGCCGAATAAAACTTGTTGTTGTTTTTGTTGTCGACATCCTCTTGGACAGCGCTTGTTGTTGTTGCCCACGCACTGAAATCTGTGAGAAAAATGTCCTTAACGTGACATGTGCATTGTTGAAATGTAAAAGCAAGTATAATACTAATATCGGATTTTCTATTACCTGTCGTCGCCTGAAAACCGTACACAAGGGAGGGATGTAGATATGTAGAGCTGCCTTTGTGGAGAGTGTGTGGCATGTGTTCTTTTTCAATAGGAACATTCAAGTCAATTTTTGCACCTCATATTTTATGGCGCAATTTCTTCAAGATCACCAACCGTATCTTTATCAAATTATTTTGACATAAATATTCCTAATAATGCAGCTGCTCACACTACAAGATGTAGCTGAAAGATGTAATCAATTTGCATGATTCATGTTATAACACAAAATTAATAATTAATCATGGATTCATTTACAGTGATGTAGGGTAATAACCGCCCACTTAAAACCAAAGAATTAGCCCTGTCATTCTATATGTCACGCTACCATTAGAAATATTACCCAGGCTAAAGGAGGTCGCCTGACCTCTAGAAGAAAACACAACAGGCGCGCTTGAGGTGAAATATTGCCACAACAACAATTTCTGTGCTATTGGTTCTATGCTTTCATAATCTTTTTAGGTTTCTTCTGCTCTTTTCGTTGTTTTCTCACATTTTTCATATGTGTTTATCTCTTACTTTCTGCCAGATATGGGCAAAATAAGTTTAAGGCTTTTTAGCAGATTGCGTGAACCAAGGGTTTATCACTGGCGTGAAAACATATAACTACGACAGAAATCTTGTTTGAGGTTCTCACGCTCACTCGTCTCTATTCAGAGCAAACTTAGCAGGAGACTGGTGCAATTGTTCACCTGCAGTATATCAAAACAAAATCATCTTATTTCTCTTATTTTTCAAAGTGTGTATCAATTTGCCCGCGACCGGCGACTGACCCCCGCGAGCTATCCTCAGGTTCAGCGGCGAGTGACTGATGACTGGAGCAATAAATGGTGGTGTAAGTTAAGTCCCCGAGGGAGCGCATCAGTTCCGAAAGGGTGTGTGTGGGGGTGCGGGTGGGGTGAGGGTAAGTCGTCAACGCGACACATAAACTGGTATTTACAATTACAAGGAGAATGCACAGATATACTAGTCGTGGAGCGAAATGGGGCCAGGTTTTGTTGCCATTGATATTCAGTGTCTAGATAAAGTTGTGGGGGTTCTGGGTTAACAGCAAAAAAAACCCCCAAAAACACTGTAAATACTTTGATCAGGAACTCAATTTTTGACAAGAACATTTATGTCCTTTACATGAATACATGGCTTTTACAGCCTAATTCAAAGGTTACGGTGTGCCACCCCCTAGAGTCGTACGTGAAGAGTCGGAGAGCCGCCGGATACCAGCTCTCTCGCAGTAACAGGCCCATGTGTATGGGTGCCGGCCGTCAATCATCCTAAAACCCGGTACCAGGTGCTGGCTGCAGCCACCAAGCTGTCCATTACCAGCTTGAGGATCGGTAGCTCGCGTACCGACTCGTACGGACGGGAGTCTCACTCGGCCTGGACCTCACGCATGCGCACCTTACCAGTGACGTCAAACCGTCTAAGGTAAGGATCCAGACACATTTTAATTTGTACAATGATGTGTGGCAATCAATCCAGACTATTCTGTGTCCGGCCGCCATGTACCTCGATGCGTACATGTATGTGTGAGGTAGGCGCAATATGCATTGTAAATGTTTACGACTGGATAACTAATTACCATGATCTAACAGGTTAGCGTTTTACAATTGAAGACTATACCAACACATACTACGGTGGCTGATAAACGACATGGTTAAATTGTTTTTGGGAATTAAATCCACCCTGGTAGAAGTGGAGCTAACTACCTGGAGAAAATGTCTACATCATCGGAGGAACGGTCATACGAAGTCTTTGTATATATATTTCTATCAGAGACTCAATTTATATAGCGAGAAAAAAATTCGAGAATGTAGTGGTCCAGATAGCATAGAACAGTGGACCAACATATACATGAAAATTGGCCCAACGTTGGCACACAATATCGAGCCCACATCGTTATCTTCATTGGGCCAACGTTGGCCCACACTTAATTGTTAGCATTGGCCTTGAACAATATTTTTTGAAAATTTAACATTCATTTTCCGTGCAAGACTAATAGTACAAAATCGTGTGTCTTTATCGTGTAAATTTGAGAAATGCTTCCATATAATTGATGCCCCTCGTTAACTCCAATATTTCACCTTGTTCGAATTTTTAGCTTACTGGCCCATAAGGGCCGATAAGCTATTGTCGTGGTTTTTCGTCTGTCGTCCGTCGTCGTCGTCAACGTCGTCGTCCGCCACATCATCTGTTAACATTTTTTTATCTTTTTTTCTGGCTGATGAATTTATCCATAGATTTGTGTGAATATGTATTGGGTCAATACCCCCAGATGTTTTTTTTCGTCATTTTTTTTTTTATTGAATCGATTATGCAGTTTTGGCGGCCATTTTTATGCCGAAAATGGCCGTTTTTGCATGTTTTCAACTTCAAAAATTATTTTCTCAAAAACTGTCTGATCAGTTTTGAGATTTTAGTTTCAAAATGTTCACCTCATCTATCATTTTAATGTGTATAAGTTTCGATGCTCTTAAATCACCGGTCTGCGTGTGGCGGCCATTTTGATGTTTTCTGCGATGTCATGTTAAATTCTCCTATGCTTTATAATGGGCCACAATGTTCTTGATATCTCACTTAATATTGAGATTAGAGACTTGGAATCAATTGTGGACATATAGGAAATGATATATGCTGAATATTCTCGTGACCTTGAATTTGACCTTCAACCTCATTTTCAAGGTCAGAGCACAAAATGGCCAATATCTCGCTCATTATTGACTTTACAGCTTAGGAATCAATTGTGGACACATAGGAAATGATATATGCTGAATATCCTCGTGACTTGAATTTGACCTTTGACCTCATTTTCAACGTGAGAGCACAAAATGGCTAATATCTCGCTTATTATCGACTTTACAGCTTAGAAATCTATTGTGACAATATAGGAAATAATATATGCCGAATATTCTGATGACCTTGAATTTGACCTTTGACCTCATTTTCAAGGTCTGAGCACAAAATCGCTAATATCTCGCTTATTATTCACTTTACAGCTTGGGAATCAATTGTGGACATATAGGAAATGATATATGCTGAATATTCTCGTGACCTTGAATTTGACCTCTAACTTCATTTTCAAGGTCAGAGCACAAAATGGCCAATATCTCGCTTATTATTGACTTTACAGCTTACGAATCAATTGTGGACATATAGGAAATGATATATGCTGAATATACTCGTGACCTTGGCTTTGACCTTTGACCTCATTTTCAAGATCAGAGCACAAAATGGCTATTATCTCGCTTATTATCGACTTCACAGCTTAGAAATCAATTGTGGGCATATGGGAAATGATATTTATTAAATATTCTGATGACCTTGAATTTGAACTTCGACCTCATTTTGAAGGTCAGAGCACAAAATCGCTAATATCTCGTTTATTATTCACTTTACAGCTTGGGAATCAAATGTGGACATATAAGAAATAATATATACTGAATATTCTCGTGACTCTGGATATGACCTTCGACCTCATTTTGAAGGTCAGAGCACGAAATGGCGCATATCTCACTTGTTGTCAGCTTCACAGCTTACGAATCAATTGTGGACATATAGGAAATGATATATACTGAATATACTTGTAACCTTGAAGTTACCAAACCATCGGTCCGATCACTTATTGGCTAGCCGGTAAGCTACAGGTCCCTTGGGCCTATGTGTATTTTACACATTTTTGGATTTTGGTTGTATTTAGACTTTGATCCAACGTTGGCGAACAACGTCGATCAGACATTGGCAACGTAACATTGGCCCTCCAGTAGATTAAATTTGAATTACCGACATCAAATTTCCGACATACTGCCATCAACACCGACTTCCCCAACCAATCTCCAATGTTTGTCCAACGTCAGCGTGCTATCTTGTTACATATAGCTCCAGTTCTGATGAAGGCAATATAATAGGCCTAAAGATGCATTGTGTCATTTTGACTGGAAGATATCCTTTATCCTTACCAATAGTGACCTCAAATCTGCAAAACAACAGTTTGAACACGGCGAATGTTAACTGAGCGGGATGGTTATATGTCGAAGTTCAACCCAAATTTCTGTCAATCCTTACTCCTGTTTGTCCATGGCCACTAATCCCAAAATGGCCAAAATACTACCACCTGCTACCGGTCACATTCAGTGGGGCAGTACGTGTGATCAATGGCTCCAAGGCACGTCTCAGATGATTTACAGTCGTCATCTGTATTGGATATATCAGGGCTCTATTCGAAAGTTGTGTGAGGTTCGTTAAACGCTTCCCATTAGCGATATTCTTTCCAAAAGGCCTATATAAATAATTTATTTCTATCAAGGAATAATCAAATGTCATTGGTTTATGATGATGTTTTATCAACACATTGTCAAATCATTATAGATTAGAACTACGTAACACTGAAATAAACATCCGCCGCATCAGCATCTCCGACCGGTGATAAAATAAATCTAGTAATGTAATAAAGTGGCACCAGTGAGACGTAACAATACAAACGCTGGGTGGTGAAAATGAAAATGTACAAGTGACGTCTTAATCAGATCCCGAACTCATTATTTTTGCCACCTACAGGAAATATGACAAATTTCGGTTCATTTGTACATAATTTTGCAGTCAAAAAGTTAAGAAAATTTCTGATAGCAGTGAGTGGATGCCAGCTTGAGTTGCTAAAGTCAAGTTCGTGTATCAAAGAAATACGCTTTTTGGCCGTAATTTCGTTTCGGATCTCATCGATCGAATCAACTTAGAATTTTGTGCGTCTAAATTGGGTATCATGCCGCATTTTTTCACCAAATTTCAGAATTCCAGTTGGGATTGAAATATAATATTGGGGTATATTGCCATCTTTTTAATTTTGAGATAAAATTCTGAAATTTGGTAAAAAAATTTATGGCATGATACTCAATTATGACACACAAAATTGTATGTTGATCCGATGATCCAAACAAAACTACGGCCAAAAAGCGTACTTCTAACTCGTTTACACTGTTTTTGCTGATATTTTTGCGAAGATGCTAAATGGTATAATTCTATAACTTGGCATATTTCACATGGGAGTCAAACGGCAACTTATTACCGAATTACGGACTTCTATCGTCAACGGTAAATTTAGCCCTGTCATTTAATTTCTGGGACCGCACACAATTTTGTGCATTTGCTCGGTTTTGTAGCGGTGAAATCTTTCGAAATCAACATGTTTGTGTAGAATACATCTCAGGGTGTCTTCCACTCCAAAATTACAATAATACACTGAATCCTGATGGATGTAAACAGGACCAAATTCTCGATTATGCTCAGACTCTCGAGATCCCTTTTTGAGTTGAAATTTAACATTGGAGTAGATTGCCAACTTCTTCAATTTTTGCGATAGAAGTCTAAAATTTGGTACAAAATTGCCGTTTGACTCTCAGTTGAAGTATGTCAAATTATAGAACGATACGATTCAGCATCACACAATTATCGTCAAAAACCGGTGTAAACAAGTTAGAAAAATCAGAGTATATATAGCTTTATGATCATTCAAACACATTGGTTTCTTCGATACCGTAAATTCATGCTTACGGTTAGTCCATAATCAAGAAAATTGCTTTGAAATGTAGAATTTAGTTCATTTGTAGATATTTTTGTAGTCAAAACAGGCACACTAGTACGGTCAATATAAATGAGCACTTACAATTGTATTATTCTCAGTGGAATTCGTAACCTAAAGATGGATTCAAAAACTGTAATCAGAATGGATCATATCACAGATATTTTGGCAAAGTGGTGTGCAGATTATTCTTCTACTCCTCTGACGCTTTGAATTATATTCATTATACTATGATATCATCAACCAATGTAACTGTATTAGCAATGTTAGTACCACCCTCGATTGAGGCACTGTGCGGGGTGGAGTGTGTGTGTTTGTATGGGGGGGGGGGGGGGGGAGATGTAGTAGGAGGCGCCGTGATTTGGGGGTGATGGGTGAAACACGTGAGTTAGTAAAAAATACCAATTTCACGAGATAACACTAAAATATTTCATTACTTGCAGTCTATATTTCGTATGGCTATAAAAATTAATAGTTTGCAAATATGTTTGATATGGCTTGAACAACCGTAAGAATCA
Organism: Terebella lapidaria; assembly: GCA_949152475.1. Lineage (NCBI taxonomy): Eukaryota > Metazoa > Annelida > Polychaeta > Terebellida > Terebellidae > Terebella > Terebella lapidaria. Next base: position 3,069,631 of record OX424565.1, on the reverse strand, counting down.
TGACCAACTGAGTTGGAAATCAACCAGGACTAATCACAAATCATCCATATTATTTCATATTATCAAAACAGTTATATAAGTGCAATCTATGCCCGCATAGTCCACTTATTTTTGACCCGATAATGACCAATAAAACAAACAAAATATGTGAAACAAGTGATATTCAACACAATAATGGGTGAATAATTGCCTGGTTCAGGGGAAAAATGGAAAAACAAGCGTCAAATTAATGACGAAATAGTATTTTCTGTCTCTCCCAGTCAAACCATCCAACATCATCCCCCACAACTCATGATATTCACCCCAAGTTACGGCGCTCTCACTTGTATCGTGGGGTATTGAACATATTGAGTTTTTTCAACAGGCTTAAAATCTTCGACGCAGGTCAACATATAGGCTACTATGATTTTCCAACTTGTTTATACAGGTTTTTGATGATATTTTTTGCTATGGTATCGTTCTATAACCTGACATACTTCACCTTGGAGGCAAACGCCAATTTTTTCTCACCAAATTTCAGACTTGCGGAAATTGCAAAAGTGTTTTTTGGGCAATCTACCCGTTTCGACCCCAGGGACTCCCTGTGTGCTGTGACTGCTCACTGATCATGACACGTTGAGCGTACATCAATGTGTCGTACATCCCAGCAGTGCCCGGTACGCGCCGGTGATCAATTTGACCTCTATCGGGCTGATGATTGCGTCCAGACGGTCGACGGTCGCCATCTCCCAGGCTTGCGGGGTTCTACCGGGTTGGATACCGTATTAACGCCGGGCTGTGTCGGTGTCTAACTGGCGTTGCCGGGACCTGCCGGGATGGAGATTTCATAATTTGAATATATTTAAAAATTAAAATTGCCAACACGGCAGGCCGGGGTCTGCCGGGGTTCGCCTCTACTTTTTGTCCTGTGTGACCTTGAAAATTGAGTCAAAGGTCAGATCAAAGATGTGTGGCTAGTGGCTAGAAATGAAATTTGCTGACTCAGTAAAATTGTTTTCAAGCTCGGGGTCAAAGGTCAATTGACTGATTGACCCCATAATCAATAGCGTTTCTCTCCGATGTGTTTCTCACTTATGTGTCAAATTTAAGAGTGTAGCACATGTATTTTTTGAGTTATCATCCGAAAACCACTTGACAGAAAATTCATCCTCAAAGATTAACCGGACCTCAGAGCCGGCTCCAAAAACAAGGGTTCATCTATGTGCGATAACTGATGAACACTTATTGTGTGTACGTTCTGCACTTGAGCCGCATGTTCACAGTGTGAATGTGACACTACCTGGTGTTGATCCTCGTTACTGATTCGGAACATGTCACATGATGTCCACACACGTGTACGCTCATACCGTATTGCTTCTGATAGGAGCGCGGCGCTCCAATGCAAAACGTTGAATATTAGCGCCTACAAATAAGCTAAAATTCTGAAGGCACTTTTTTCAAAATCATTGATAACACCTATATAGTGTTCATTGTGTGTTAGTTTGGCAAAATAGAAAATAACATATATCCAATGTTTATGACAATATAAGACCATGCTATGAAAATAAAGTTAAGAACTCGGCATTGGGGGTTGGGGGGAGGCTCTTTGATAAGGTCACGTGTTTCTATTAGGACGAATATGGTATATATTTTTCTGAGAATATGGCATGCTTTCGAGCCTGGTAGTTTTAGGATCAGAAGTCACTCAGATCAAAAACTTGTTGTTGTGCAGAACTGCTATGTCGATAACAACTCACAGTTCAGTTTTTACTTTATTCATCAGTGTCGTCCAGTGTCGTCCAGAACAAGACATAGTGGAATCTCTAGGCGCCCATATAACCTGAACCAGAGCCAACATCATCCAAACTTCATCTAGACCACACATTGTCTGTGCAGAGACAACATCGACCACACGTAATCTGTGCTAGAGAGAACATCGTCCACACATCGTCTGTGCCAGAGAGAACATCGACCACACATCGTCTGTGCCAAAGAGAACACCGACCACACATCGTCTGTGCCAGAGAGAACACCGACCACACATCGTCTGTGCCAAAGAGAACACCGACCACACATCGTCTGTGCCAGAGAGAACACCGACCACACATCATCTGTGCCAGAGAGAACACCGACCACACATCGTCTGTGCCAGAGAGAACACCGACCACACATCATCTGTGCCAGAGAGAACACCGACCACACATCGTCTGTGCCAGAGAGAACACCGACCACACATCATCTGTGCCAGAGAGAACACCGACCACACATCGTCTGTGCCAGAGAGAACACCGACCACACATCATCTGTGCCAGAGAGAACACCGACCACACATCGTCTGTGCCAGAGAGAACACCGACCACACATCGTCTGTGCCAGAGAGAACACCGACCACACATCGTCTGTGCCAAAGAGAACACCGACCACACATCGTCTGTGCCAGAGAGAACACCGACCACACATCATCTGTGCCAGAGAGAACACCGACCATACACCATCTGTGCCAGAGAAAACACCGACCACACATCGTCTGTGCCAGAGAGAACACCGACCACACATCGTCTGTGCCAGAGAGAACACCGACCACACATCGTCTGTGCCAAAGAGAACACCGATTACACATCGTCTGTGCCAGAGAGAACACCGACCACACATCATCTGTGCCAGAGAGAACACCGACCATACACCATCTGTGCCAGAGAGAACACCGACCACACATCATCGGTGCCTGAGAAAACGTTGTCCACATATAACATCACTGTATATTAGTCAGCCACTATTATGGTTTTATTAGGATAATACACACTTATATCCATGTGTATTAATATTGGTATTTGATGTCAATGATGTGTGTTGTTGGTATTTGATATCGATGATGTGCCATTGATTGAATTATTTTGCAATGTAGCATAATAACAGATATATACTGCTCTTGTTCACTCAGCAGTTCAGAAAGATACATAGTGCTATAGAGGTTGATAATACTGATATGGAGGTTGATACATAGTGAGTTGGAGGTTGTTCCAAGTTCCAAATTTCCAGATTCAAAGCCTGGCAGGCGGGACACAACTATGTCACGACAAACCTCTGAGATGCCCATCGCCAATGAAAGCATACAGATAGTTGTTGGCAAGGAGCAATCTTCCCAGACTTCGACAGACTATCCAAAACCGACCAGAAACCACCGAATGAGTGCTTTTGTCGCCTCCAAAATAGCTGCTTTGGAGAGAAGTTCCACGGGACCCACAGAAAGACTGAGTGCTGACCCAGATTATTTGAGCAAGTATCTGGAAAATGGAATCGCTGGAGTTGAAGCTTCAGAGTTGGATACAGGCTTGAAGGACGGAAGTAAACAAGACAAAGACCTCATCAACAGCATAAAAAAAGACCGAAGAAAAAACGGAACACAAAGCACAGATGGTCAGCCACCAGAAGAATACATGACTCCGACTCCAGTGCCACTACCGTCTCTGCAGCACATCAAAACATCAGAGCCACGACTGATTATGGGTCGGCTAGAGCTCAACAAGGAACCTATCCGACTCCTGCAGTCTGGGGATCATAGCCACCACACAAAACACCAGGCTATGCCAACCACAAAAGGCAAGGATGAGAAGGCTCGCCGACGGAGAAGTAGGACCAAGAAGAGTGCCAATGATGATGCAGAAACAGAGGCAAGAACTAGGTCCATTGAAAGTACACAGTTTGGTATAGAAGACGCCAGATTCGCGACTGACAAAGCAACCAGGCTTCTGAACGCAATTGACGAAGATAAAGTACCAATCCTGGGGCCAATGCTGACTCCAATTAAACAGGTGGCCAATAAAGTAAATAACATTATCAATAAAAATGAGGGAAATGGAGAAGAAGACTATGAAGACGATTCTTCAGAAGATGATACTGAAAGCACAGATGAGGATGATGAGGGGGATTATGATGAGGATGATGAGAGGGATGATGATGAGGGGCATGAAACAGGAGATGATGCTGGAATTGAACAATCACAAAGAACAACTGATCATTCTCGAAAAGAAACGATTTTACCAACATCGCAAAAACGTGACAGGAGAACAAAGAAAGGTTCGAATCCTGCTGGTGAAGAAGACGACCAATGGAGTTCAAACAGGGTACAGATGGAGCCAACATCGAAAAAACGCAAGAAAAGAACAAAAAAACATACAAATCCCAACTGTGATGAAGATGCAGATTTTTCGGTCAGAGCTGAAAAAGAACTAACTGCCAAAAAACGAAAAAGCAGGACCAAGAAATGGCCCAGACCTGATATTGGTGAGTCAGTTGAGAGAAGAATTGATCCGAACCATGGACGTAGACGTGATGGACGATCAAAGAAGTCCTCCAATGCTGTGTTTTTTGACACCACGCCTGATCAAAGACTGATGATTGACCCAATCACATCGAGTACACATGATTATAGGAGCATGAAATGTCCAGTGACAGGTTATGAAGCTTGCCATTCCAGCAGCCAAAGACGAGCTCATACGACAAGTGGAACCAGGCGTGATGCACGTTCCAAGAAATGTTCAAACCCAGAAAACACTGACATCGACGGTCAGCGATACAATAAACAGAATGCTTCAACAACTGGACGCAAGAAGAAAGCACGAACCAAAAAGTGTGGCAACTATGGAACATATCAACCTGATGGTGATGAAATTCAGGCGAGAATGCGATCGCTAGAAATTACAGAGTTCGGGATAGAAGATGCAAAATTCGCCTCCGACAAAGCAACCAGGCTTCTGAATGAAATTGATGAAGAAAAGATACCAGTTCTTGGGCCACTGTTGACACCAATTAAACAGGTGGCAAATAAGGTGAACAGTTTTATAAATAAAGAAGACGCAGGCGATACAGATGTCGATACAGACAGCATAGATGATAGTCCAGATGACAACAAAGAAGTCAGTATTGATGCTGTAGATGTTAGACATGATGAACGACACAACAAAAAGACGGCTTCAACAAATGGACGCAAGAAAAAAGCACGAACCAAAAAGTGTGCCAACATCGGAACATATCAACCTGATGATGCTGAAATTCAGGCGAGAATGAGATCACTAGAAAGTACAGAGTTTGGGATAGCAGAAGCCAAATTCGCGGCTGACAAAGCAAATAGTCTTCTCAACAAACTCGATGAAGAAAAAGTTCCATTGTTGGGACCGGTGTTGGCAGTATTGCTGGCACCTTTGAAGGAAATAGCAAACCGAGTTAACAACTTCATAAACACCGAAGAAGATAATTCAGAGGCTGAATCTTCCACTGATGATGATGAAGATGAACTGAACGAAGATGAAAGGGAAATATATGATGAAGCAGACGTCGTCGATGATGAGGGGGATGATGATGAGTCGGATGACGATGGTGAGGGGGAGGATGAAGACAATGGTGAAAATGAATCACAAGAAAAAACAGATAATTCGCGAAAGGGAACAGTATTACCAACATCCCATAGACGTGACAGGAGAACAAAGAAGTGTCTGAATCCTGCTTGTGAAAAAGAAGACCACTGGAGTTCAAACAGGGCACAAATTGAACCAACATTGAAAAAACGCAAGAAAAGAACAAAAAAACATAAAAATCCCAACTGTGATGGAGATGTAGATTTTTCAGTCAAAGCTGAAAAAGAACTAACTGCCAAAAAACGAAAGAGTAGGACCAAGAAATGGCCCAGACCTGATATTGGTGAGTCAGTTGAGAGAAGAATTGATCCGAACTATGGACGTAGACGTGATGGACGATCAAAGAAGTCCTCCAATGCTGTGTTTTTTGACACCACGCCTGATCAAAGACTGATGATTGACCCAATCACATCGAGTACACATGATTATAGGAGCATGAAATGTCCAGTGACAGGTTACGAAGCTTGCCATTCCAGCAGCCAAAGACGAGCTCATACGACAAGTGGAACCAGGCGTGATGCACGTTCCAAGAAATGTTCAAACCCAGAAAACACTGACATCGACGGTCAGCGATACAATAAACAGAATGCTTCAACAACTGGACGCAAGAAGAAAGCACGAACCAAAAAGTGTGGCAACGATGGAACATATCAACCTGATGGTGATGAAATTCAGGCGAGAATGCGATCGCTAGAAATTACAGAGTTCGGGATAGAAGATGCAAAATTCGCCTCCGACAAAGCAACCAGGCTTCTGAACGAAATTGATGAAGAAAAGATACCGGTTCTTGGGCCACTGTTGACACCAATTAAACAAGTGGCAAGTAAGGTGAACAGTTTTCTAAACAATGAAGATGCTGGTGGTACAGAAGGGGACACAGACAGTGCAGATGGTGGTACAGAAGGGGACACAGACAGTGCAGATGGTGGTACAGAAGGGGACACAGACAGTGCAGATGATTATTCAGATGACTCCGAAGAAGACACTTTTGATGATAACGAAAAAGCAGATGGTGAAGATGAAGAATATAATGAGGATGGTGTATATTCATCTCAAATTCAGGGTCAGTTCGAATCAAGTCCTGGTCAAACAACCAAAATTGAGAAAACATCAAGTACCTCCACACGTGATCGGAGAACGAAAAAATGTCCTAATCACTGTTTCAATGATGACCGAACACACTTCAGTAAGCTGGAAAAAGAACCGGTCGCAAAGAAACGTGGAAAGAGGACAAAGAAATCCGGAAATGAGAGTGGATACAATTTCCTTTCTGTTGGTGGTTTTCATCAAGAGACACCAATTGCGAAACCAAGGAAAAAAACATTAATGAGACTGCAGTCCCAGTGTATTGGCTCGAATGAGAAATCCAAGGTAACACAAAGCTTCCTTGAAGGTATCCAGGCTGGAATATCTGGTGGTATCCCTGCGGAGGAGCCAGGGACAGAAGCGGCACAATCCGCACATTTTGCAGGCATCAGTATGCAGAATCAGCCAGTTACAAGCCAGTTTGATTCCGTGACCAGCCTTAACGGTTGGTCGCCGATGCAGGACATAGATGGATCTGAAGACGAGTACTCGGAGCAGGTAGAGCCCTCTCACTCTCGTCACTACTGGGACCATACTCGGACCAAGACTGCAAGTCCCAGATCAACATTTGCCTACCACCAACCATCACCTACCACCAACCACAAGGCACAGATCGGAAGATCTTGGTCCCGTGTCAAGAATAACCTGCACAAGATGTTTGACTCAGTACGACGTTCCGTTGGAAGTAGACCACGTGGTTCTATCCTGGAGCAGGAAGGTTGGCAAATCATGCCAGTAGGAGGCTATCAAGAGGTGCCCGACGGCCCGTGTGAAATCGAGCGCGTGGAGTCACGTTCTGTCTATGCGTTCCATCCACAGAAGCGCAGCCTATTCATGTTGCCACGGTTCGACACAGTCCTGGTCACGAGCGATGGGCGCAAGTTTGGTGAACGCGAAATTGAGGCTAAGGAAAGCTTCAGTTGAATGAAATATTATTATTTCATTAATACCATTATCAATGAGTATATTTCATTACATTAATATTAGTTAATGAAATAATTCATAAATATTATTATAAATATTATATCCTTCAGGTCAGAATAATCGAAAAGGTTGTCAGTGACGATTTTAGAGGGAGTGGATCTAAAATATTGTTGATGATATTTTATTCTAGTATAATGTACATTTATCATGCCATTCATTCAGCTTGTTCCTTGCTATTTGATAGTTCACTATGCTACTTCTACTACATATCCAATGTGGTTCCGGTTACATATTTGACATATATAATTGTATAATAAATGTAGAATATTATAACTACGATATCGCCGTACGAAGTAATACTTGTGTTGTATGATAAATGAAATATTAGCATAATCAATGTAACACCACATAATGTAATAGTGTTGTATAATAAAATACTGCAAAGGTAATATATTTGGTTTCAAGACAATATACGACCGCCTAACACCCTGCCAAATGACATAGAGCGTTGACCGACCTAGTTCTTTTGTTTAGGGGTCAGGTCATGTTGTTGTCAACGCTGTAAGGCTAACTTTTCCTGAGCTGATTACGACACATCGTGAGTAAAATAATTTTTCTGTAAAATACTGACCATGTTACTTTAGAACAAGTTTTCGATGCAGTGTGCGAGATACTAATGTACAATCCTGTGCTGTCTAATTATCCATTGGAGTCTAATTTGTTAAGAAATAGGCCCTCGCCCACGGATGTGGGCCACAAATATGTAGTGTCCAAAGATTGATCGCAATGTATCCGATTCTTACGGTCCACCTACAACAACACTGTATGAACTAGAGGTTTCAAATACTCTAAACTTCAATTGTGAGCAATATAAAGGCACAACGCCATCTAAATAGGGGTCTAATAATTTATAATTGTAATGCCTATGGCGTGTCAACGCTCTAAGGACAAGGTCAACGCTCTAACACTGCCTGGTCAAAGTTACATAGACCTTCTCCAGGAAGTATAAACAGCCATTGAGAATGTCTTGTGGTTGTTTTGATGAACAATTATCATTCTCGGAGGCGTTTTATGTGAAGTTTCAATGAACCCGTCTCGGATATTCCACCCAAAGACTACTCATTACTGCAAGCAAATCCAGACTGTTAACTTTGACCAGGCAGCTTTAGAGCGTACACCATGTCCTTAGAGCGTTGACACGCCACAGGCGATTCAACAATAAATTATTAGAGCCCCATTTACATGACGTTGGACCTATATATTGCTCACAATTGAATTTTGAAGTATTTGAAACCTCCAGTTCATACAGTGTTGCTGTACATGAGCCATAAGTTTTAAAAACATTGTGTTCAATATTTGGACACTACATATTTGTGGACAAGATCTGTGGGCGACGGCCTATTTCTGAACAAAGTAATCTCCAAAGGATAATTGAACAGTTTATACGTGTCCATTGGTATCTCTTACACTGCATCGAATCCCCGGTCTAAGGTAATATGGTCAGTATTTTACGGAAAAAATATTTTACTCCTCATGTGTCGGCATCAGCTGCCAAAAAGTTAGCATTACAGCGTTGACAACAACATGACCTGAACCCTAAACAAAAGAACTAGGCCGGACAACGCTCTATGCCATTTGGCAGGGTGCTAAGGAGGAGAATTAAGAACACAATACGCTTGTACTCACGAGAAGACTTAGGGCCGTATGCTGATCCCACACTTTAGTGAAAGGTGACTTCCAACTGAAAGTGTGCTTTGTTTAGGGTTCGTTAAAAGTATACTTCCAAAGTTTGAGTTGGTATGCTCATTGGTATTTTGATTACTACATTCTGCAGAGCACTCTTTCATCTAAAGCTCACGTACATTCCCGATACATCCCTGTTTCTGCCAATATGGATAGGTAATTCGATTTACCTTCCAGTGGTATAATATGTGGTGATCAATGTCATCGAACCAACATAGTGGACTCTTCACCAAGTGTGCATTTTTCTTTTGTCTGTGTGCAAATCACACAAAAAATCATATTTAAATGTGCCGTTCAAACAGGGTGTTAACATGAAGCTCATCCACATAGTTTTGTAATAAAAGCATTTGGCTTCATTCATTAGACCCTGATAGACAGAATTATACCTTTAGATCAGGAATCACTGGGCTGTACGTGGATAAACTTAGCCCGTGGTCTACTTGTCAAAAATACACGTGTACAGTCAATAGCACCTGTATCATCACTTGCATGAAATCGCAGAGCTATAATGAATTGGTAAGCGCTACATGTACGACTCATTGCGTCGGATAATGGTTTGTGCATCTCGATTTCATCGGAATTGAGCATAATCTTTGTTTAAAGAATCGAATTGTTTTTGGGAAGTAATGTGATCCGTTGAAGTAATGTGATCCTGAGATGCCCCTTCTCGTCGCATATCATGCGCAATCTCCATCTAGTCGGATAGTCAAGTTGTCTGAAATCCCAAATTGTCTCAAATTCATCAGGCTATATAAGTTACATGTACATCAAGTAGGCTATACAATAAAATACAAAAATAATGTGTTTAATTGACTATAAACCATGTTTTTCATAATTTTGTGTTTACACTTAATCGAAAGTATTCCTAAAGGGTCCTACTAGGCTCCCTTTAACTTTTCTTTCACATTGGCCGATGAAAGGGGAAAGTTCCCTCTGATTGGAAGTGAGTAATGAGCATACCAACTTCTACGGAAAGTGTGGGTGAAAGGGTTACTTTCGGTATGGTTTAAGTGTGGGATCAGCATACGACCCTAAGTGTGCAGTCAAAATATCGACACTAACAAAACTTTCTGGAACTTAAATTTTACAGTTTTAGTTGCTCAAGCACGACTCCAGAGTCAATGGCAAAACGAGACAATCTGAAGGTTACAACCCCTCGCCCCTTACATTTTGTTAGTATAGTTTCTGATAACCATAACATTTTCGAGCTTGGGCGATATTAAGGAATTTTGGTCGAATCTGTCATATCAAATGCTGGGGGCATGACCATAGAAAATTACAAAAACCATGAGAGAAATAATCATTAATGAAACTCTAGTTCTTGCAGTTTTTCTATTTTTATCATATATTCTCGACCATGACCTGAGTTCTTGATACAGACCTCCCAAACATCGCAAGCTTGCTCAGTTTATACTTCATCGTCAATATTGTATTGAAATATCATGATTCGGTGATTTCAGCTGATGACCTTTACATTTTTCGACCTTGGGCAATAATGGGGGTAATTTTATAGCAAATTATGGGGAATTGAGTTATTGCAATTGTTTCTATTTGTGACATTGACATTGTCATTCGATATTGAGCTATGAAATTTCACAGTATTGTTTCTATTATCAAGGTGTATCTCCTGAGCGAAAACGGGTTAAAGAGTGAAAACTGGCTTCACAATATAGTATTGAATCTCAAAAGTCGTCGTGAAATCATGACCCGAACATTTTCGATCTCGGGCGATAATCTGGAAGTTTTTGATCTCGGGCGATAATAGGGAGATTTGGTCTTAAGACCATCAATCGTACACCATATGATCGGGATGTGGCCAAAGAAAAATACATATTGATACCAGAGCTATAGCGAATTATGCGACTTTTCATTTGCGATGGCAACCAGTTTCATATTGAGAAGGACCATATCGTTTCATCCTTATAAGGGAGAACAGGGAGACAGACAGACCCAAATGTCTGGGTACAAAAATCAATCAGATATTATTTATTGTCAAGATTAGTCAAATACGGTCAAATAAGGTCGGTGACAAAATTGGGGTTTTTGGCGCCCTGGGCCATCAAATTTTTTGTGCTATCATTTTCAGGCCAGGGCTGACGTCTCTTGAGACGTGAGCGCCCTCGTTTTACATATTATTGCCCTGTGTATACAGCAATGTGCAAGGGCAGGGTAATATAGAGCCTCCAAACGTGATTACCTATAAGTTATCATATTAACTGCGTTTTCATTGGCTCAAGCGTATATGACCTTCAAGATGGTGGAGTCAAGGTCAGTGGGCCAATGTCACTGGATGACCTATTCTGCTCATTATAATTAAGAACATATATGGAGTCAAAATTGAGCGGACAAAATTTGAGCGAATAACCTAGCAATCTACCTATGAATTGTCAATGGCTGATTCGCCTGAATTTATTGTGTAATGAAATTTAAATATATTTTGCCCGAAATGGCCGTTCGATATTGGTAATATATAATTATCATAAATAAGTTCAACTCAAACTTTTAGTTTTGGTTCAGATTCAACTTGAGATTGAATTAGGTTGAAAAAATAGACAATCGTGAAATAACGAACGAGATAAGTTGTTTGCGAGTTTGACGCGCATTTATTCTGAGGCAACTAGTTCTGTATTCAGATCTGCAACGACGAACGCACCGAATCGATCATTAAAAATATATATATATATTCTCGAATTCTACGTAAGCAACTTGACCTCGAAAAAGTGAAATGCAGAGGATGAGAATGGTGGGCGACTCGAAATACTGATACAATATGAATAGGACAGGAGTTTGATGTGCATCGTTAGGAGTTGATGACCGAGGGTGGCTAGGTCACATGGGGGCGTTGTAGAGAGGTGGGGGGGGGGGGGTGATGATCAACCTACGGGGGGAGGGGAGTTAAAGGGCCGGTTAAATGTAAATTGTGTATATAGAAAAATAACACCCGCAGACATCAAGAGAATATAGCATTACAACAAAAATGTCTGGAGAGTTATTCAACAAACAGACGGAGGGCCGTGGGCGAATGCAGGGCATTGCTGGAGTATGGGGGGGGGGGGGGGGGTGATGTGAGCTCCTGACGCACTGGTGTGTGGTGAAGGAGTTCTGAATCAACTTGAGATTTTTTTCGTACGTGAGTAAGATGTCTTCATCCACAAGATGCAGTGAAGTATCGGTAGTCGACTGAGTGGTCAGGAATCAATCTTTGCCCTGCATCAGAACCGTTTTCTCCGTCCGCAAGACGGCGCCATTGTCGTAGTCGGAGCACCAACCACCAGAACACACCCGTCTGCTGTCAGAGACCACTGTCAGAGGCTACTCTGACATTCTTCAATCAAACATGAACCCAGCGCCACCCAAAATACGCGTGGCCGTGTTCAGTTGGAATGTGCACGGTTTACCTCCCGGGAAGCACAAGAATCTGGAGAAATGGCTCCTGGACGCTCCCGTCACACAACTCGGAACTGTCGGTAAGTAGGTCCGCGGTAATAATAAATTATAATAGTAACACCGTGATAATAGTGCAGACGAGTAGCACCAACGTGATAATAGTGCAGACGAGTAGCACCAACGTCATAATAGTGCAGACTATTAGTACCAACATGATAATAGTGCAGACTACTAGAAAGAAACGTCAAAACAGTGCAGACAAGTAGCACCAACGTGTTAATAGTGCGAATTAGTAGCATGAACGTCATAATAGTGAAGACTAATAGTACCAATGTCATAACAGTGCAGTCTACTAGTACCAAATACATAATAGTGCATACTAGTAGCACCAACGCTATAATAATGTAAACCTGTAGCACAAACGTGATAATAGTGCATTCTAGTAGCCCCAACGTAATAATAGTCCAGACTACTAGTACCAACGTGATAATAGTCCAGACTACTAGTACCAACGTGATAATAGTCCAGACTACTAGTACCAACGTGATAATAATACAGACTACTAGTACCAACGTGATAATAATACAGACTACTAGTACCAATTTGATAATAGTGAGGACCAGCAATGCTATATATTAGAATCATCATTTTTGTGGGCAGAACCACTACGTCAACTGTTAGGTGATGTTGGGTATTTATTTCCGTTTGCATGTACCTATCTATTGATGAATTTGAATAATAACAAGTCTATGATTACAATAAAAAGGGAAAAAAGACTGTTGAATTGGGAATGTGATTCTAGCGACTATGCTAACTGCTCGCAGGATGGCTGCCGGACCCCAACGCTCCCGTTGATGTGTACGCGATCGGGCTCCAGGAGAGTACGCGAGGGCCACGGTACGTGACAGGGTCAAAGTACAATGATTCATAAATGTGTTCTGCCGACGTGTACTGTATTCTAGAAGTGTGTTCTGCCGACGGGTACTGTGTTTTAGCAGTGTGTTCTGCCGACGTGTACTGTGTATTACAAGTGTCTTCTGCCGACATGTACTGTGTTTCAACAGTGTGCTTTGTCGACGGGTACTGTGTATTACAAATGTATTTTACCAACGTGTGCTGTGTTTTAGAAGTGTGTTCTGCCGACGTGTACTGTGTATTACAAGTGTGTTCTGCCGACGTGTACTGTGTATTACAAGTGTGTTCTGGTGACGTGTACTGTGTATTACAAGTGTGTTCTGCCGACATGTACTGTGTATTACAAGTGTGTTCTGGTGACGTGTACTGTGTATTACAAGTGTGTTCTGGTGACGTGTACTGTGTATTACAAGTGTGTTCTGCCGACGTGTACTGTGTATTACAAGTGTGTTCTGGTGACGTGTGCTGTGTATTACAAGTGTGTTCTGCCGACGTGTACTGTGTATTACAAGTGTTCTGCCGACATGTACTGTGTATTACGAGTGTGTTCTGGTGACGTGTACTGTGTATTACAAGTGTGTTCTGGTGACGTGTACTGTGTATTACAAGTGTGTTCTGCCGACGTGTACTGTGTATTACAAGTGTGTTCTGGTGACGTGTACTGTGTATTACAAGTGTGTTCTGCCGACATGTACTGTGTATTACAAGTGTGTTCTGCCGACATGTACTGTGTATTACAAGTGTGTTCTGCCGACATGTACTGTGTATTACAAGTGTGTTCTGGTGACGTGTACTGTGTATTACAAGTGTGTTCTGCTGACGTGTACTGTGTATTACAAGTGTGTTCTGGTGACGTGTACTGTGTGTTACAAGTGTGTTCTGCCGACGTGTACTGTGTATTACAAGTGTGTTCTGGTGACGTGTACTGTGTATTACAAGTGTGTTCTGGTGACGTGTACTGTGTATTACAAGTGTGTTCTGGTGACGTGTACTGTGTATTACAAGTGTGTTCTGGTGACGTGTGCTGTGTATTACAAGTGTGTTCTGGTGACGTGTACTGTGTATTACAAGTGTGTTCTGGTGACGTGTACTGTGTATTACAAGTGTGTTCTGGTGACGTGTACTGTGTGTTACAAGTGTGTTCTGGTGACGTGTACTGTGTATTACAAGTGTGTTCTGGTGACGTGTACTGTGTATTACAAGTGTGTTCTGGTGACGTGTGCTGTGTATTACAAGTGTGTTCTGGTGACGTGTACTGTGTATTACAAGTGTGTTCTGGTGACGTGTACTGTGTATTACAAGTGTGTTCTGGTGACGTGTACTGTGTGTTACAAGTGTGTTCTGGTGACGTGTGCTGTGTATTACAAGTGTGTTCTGGTGACGTGTACTGTGTATTACAAGTGTGTTCTGGTGACGTGTGCTGTGTATTACAAGTGTGTTCTGGTGACGTGTACTGTGTATTACAAGTGTGTTCTGGTGACGTGTGCTGTGTATTACAAGTGTGTTCTGGTGACGTGTACTGTGTATTACAAGTGTGTTCTGGTGACGTGTACTGTGTATTACAAGTGTGTTCTGCCGACGTGTACTGTGTATTACAAGTGTGTTCTGGTGACGTGTGCTGTGTATTACAAGTGTGTTCTGGTGACGTGTACTGTGTATTACAAGTGTTCTGCCGACATGTACTGTGTATTACAAGTGTGTTCTGCCGACATGTACTGTGTATTACAAGTGTGTTCTGCCGACATGTACAGTGTATTACAAGTGTGTTCTGGTGACGTGTGCTGTGTATTACAAGTGTGTTCTGGTGACGTGTACTGTGTATTACAAGTGTTCTGCCGACATGTACTGTGTATTACAAGTGTGTTCTGCTGACGTGTACTGTGTATTACAAGTGTGTTCTGCCGACATGTACAGTGTATTACAAGTGTGTTCTGGTGACGTGTACTGTGTATTACAAGTGTGTTCTGGTGACGTGTACTGTGTATTACAAGTGTGTTCTGGTGACGTGTACTGTGTATTACAAGTGTGTTCTGGTGACGTGTGCTGTGTATTACAAGTGTGTTCTGGTGACGTGTACTGTGTATTACAAGTGTTCTGCCGACATGTACTGTGTATTACAAGTGTGTTCTGCCGACGTGTACTGTGTATTACAAGTGTGTTCTGCCGACATGTACTGTGTATTACAAGTGTGTTCTGGTGACGTGTACTGTGTATTACAAGTGTGTTCTGGTGACGTGTACTGTGTATTACAAGTGTGTTCTGGTGACGTGTACTGTGTATTACAAGTGTGTTCTGCCGACATGTACTGTGTATTACAAGTGTTCCGCCGACGTGTACTGTGTATTACAAGTGTGTTCTGGTGACGTGTACTGTGTATTACAAGTGTGTTCTGCCGACGTGTACTGTGTATTACAAGTGTGTTCTGCCGACGTGTACTGTGTATTACAAGTGTGTTCTGCCGACGTGTACTGTGTATTACAAGTGTGTTCTGCCGACGTGTACTGTGTATTACAAGTGTGTTCTGGTGACGTGTACTGTGTATTACAAGTGTGTTCTGCCGACGTGTACTGTGTATTACAAGTGTGTTCTGGTGACGTGTACTGTGTATTACAAGTGTGTTCTGCCGACGTGTACTGTGTATTACAAGTGTGTTCTGCCGACGTGTACTGTGTATTACAAGTGTGTTCTGGTGACGTGTACTGTGTATTACAAGTGTGTTCTGCTGACGTGTACTGTGTATTACAAGTGTGTTCTGGTGACGTGTACTGTGTATTACAAGTGTGTTCTGCCGACGTGTACTGTGTATTACAAGTGTGTTCTGCCGACGTGTACTGTGTATTACAAGTGTGTTCTGGTGACGTGTACTGTGTATTACAAGTGTGTTCTGCCGACGTGTACTGTGTATTACAAGTGTGTTCTGGTGACGTGTACTGTGTATTACAAGTGTGTTCTGCCGACGTGTACTGTGTATTACGAGTGTGTTCTGCCGACGTGTACTGTGTATTACAAGTGTGTTCTGCCGACGTGTACTGTGTATTACAAGTGTGTTCTGCCGACGTGTACTGTGTATTACAAGTGTTCTGCCGACATGTACTGTGTATTACAAGTGTGTTCTGGTGACGTGTACTGTGTATTACAAGTGTGTTCTGCCGACGTGTACTGTGTATTACAAGTGTTCTGCCGACATGTACTGTGTATTACAAGTGTGTTCTGGTGACGTGTACTGTGTATTACAAGTGTGTTCTGCCGACATGTACTGTGTATTACAAGTGTGTTCTGGTGACGTGTACTGTGTATTACAAGTGTGTTCTGCCGACGTGTACTGTGTATTACAAGTGTGTTCTGGTGACGTGTACTGTGTATTACAAGTGTGTTCTGGTGACGTGTACTGTGTATTACAAGTGTGTTCTGGTGACGTGTACTGTGTATTACAAGTGTGTTCTGCCGACGTGTACTGTGTATTACAAGTGTTCTGCCGACATGTACTGTGTATTACAAGTGTGTTCTGCCGACGTGTACTGTGTATTACAAGTGTGTTCTGCCGACGTGTACTGTGTATTACAAGTGTGTTCTGGTGACGTGTACTGTGTATTACAAGTGTGTTCTGCCGACATGTACTGTGTATTACAAGTGTGTTCTGGTGACGTGTACTGTGTATTACAAGTGTGTTCTGCCGACATGTACTGTGTATTACAAGTGTCTTCTGCCGACATGTACTGTGTTTCAACAGTGTGCTTTGTCGACGGGTACTGTGTATTACAAATGTATTTTACCAACGTGTGCTGTGTTTTAGAAGTGTGTTTTGCCGACGTGTACTGTGTATTACAAGTGTGTTCTGGTGACGTGTACTGTGTATTACAAGTGTGTTCTGGTGACGTGTACTGTGTATTACAAGTGTGTTCTGGTGACGTGTACTGTGTATTACAAGTGTGTTCTGGTGACGTGTACTGTGTATTACAAGTGTGTTCTGCCGACGTGTACTGTGTATTACAAGTGTGTTCTGGTGACGTGTACTGTGTATTACAAGTGTGTTCTGCCGACGTGTACTGTGTATTACAAGTGTGTTCTGCCGACGTTTATTGTGTATTACAAGTGTGTTCTGCCGACGTGTACTGTGTATTACAAGTGTGTTCTGCCGACGTGTACTGTGTATTACAAGTGTGTTCTGGTGACGTGTACTGTGTATTACAAGTGTGTTCTGGTGACGTGTACTGTGTATTACAAGTATGTTCTGGTGACGTGTACTGTGTATTACAAGTGTGTTCTGGTGACGTGTACTGTGTATTACAAGTGTGTTCTGGTGACGTGTACTGTGTTTTACAAGTGTGTTCTGCCGACATGTACAGTGTATTAATAATGTGTTCTGCCGACGTGTACTGTGTATTACAAGTGTGTTCTGCTGACGTGTACTGTGTATTAAGAGTTTGTTCTGCCGACGTGTACTGTGTATTACAAGTGTGTTCTGGTGACGTGTACTGTGTATTACAAGTGTGTTCTGGTGACGTGTACTGTGTATTACAAGTGTGTTCTGGTGACGTGTACTGTGTATTACAAGTGTGTTCTGCTGACGTGTACTGTGTATTAATAATGTGTTCTGCTGACGTGTTCTGTGTATTACAAGTGTGTTCTGCTGACGTGTACTGTGTATTAATAATGTGTTCTGGTGACGTGTACTGTGTATTACAAGTGTGTTCTGCCGACGTGTACTGTGTATTACAAGTGTGTTCTGCTGACGTGTACTGTGTATTAATAATGTGTTCTGCTGACGTGTTCTGTGTATTACGAGTGTGTTCTGCCGACATGTACTGTGTATTAATAATGTGTTCTGCTGACGTGTTCTGTGTATTACAAAGTGTGTTATGCCGACGTGTACAGTGTATTATTAATGTGTTCTGCTGACGTGTACTGTGTATTACGAGTGTGTTCTGGTGACGTGTACTGTGTTTTACAAGTGTGTTCTGCCGACGTGTACTGTGTATCACAAGCGTGTTCTGCCGACGTGTTTTGTGTATTACGAGTGTGTTCTGCTGACATGTACTGTGTATTACGAGTGTGTTCTGGTGACGTGTACTGTGTATTACGAGTGTGTTCTGCTGACATGTACTGTGTATTACAAGTGTGTTCTGCCGACGTGTACTGTGTATTACGAGTGTGTTCTGCTGACGTGTACTGTGTATTACAAGTGTGTTCTGCCGACGTGTACTGTGTATTACAAGTGTGTTCTGCTGACGTGTACTGTGTATTACAAGTGTTCTGCCGACGTGTACTGTGTATTACAAGTTTCTTCTGCCGACGTTTACTGTGTATTACGAGTGTGTTCTGCCGACATGTACTGTGTATTACAAGTGTTCTGCCGACATGTACTGTGTATTACGAGTGTGTTCTGCCGACATGTACTGTGTGTTACGAGTGTGTTCTGCCGACGTGTACTGTGTATTACAAAGTGTGTTCTGCCGACATGTACTGTGTATTACAAGTGTGTTCTGCCGACGTGTACTGTGTATTACAAGTGTGTTCTGCCGACATGTACTGTGTATTACAAGTGTGTTCTGCCGACGTGTACTGTGTATTACGAGTGTTCTGCCGACATGTACTGTGTATTACAAGTGTGTTCTGCCGACGTGTACTGTGTATTACAAGTGTGTTCTGGTGACGTGTACTGTGTATTACAAGTGTGTTCTGCTGACGTGTACTGTGTATTACAAGTGTGTTCTGGTGACGTGTACTGTGTATTACAAGTGTGTTCTGCCGACATGTACTGTGTATTACAAGTGTTCTGCCGACATGTACTGTGTATTACGAGTGTTCTGCCGACATGTACTGTGTATTACAAGTGTGTTCTGCCGACGTGTACTGTGTATTACAAGTGTGTTCTGCCGACATGTACTGTGTATTACAAGTGTGTTCTGCCGACGTGTACTGTGTATTACGAGTGTTCTGCCGACATGTACTGTGTATTACAAGTGTGTTCTGCCGACGTGTACTGTGTATTACAAGTGTGTTCTGGTGACGTGTACTGTGTATTACAAGTGTGTTCTACCGACGTGTACTGTGTATTACAAGTGTGTTCTGCCGACGTGTACTGTGTATTACAAGTGTGTTCTGCCGACGTGTACTGTGTATTACAAGTGTGTTCTGGTGACATGTACTGTGTATTACAAGTGTGTTCTGCCGACGTGTACTGTGTATTACAAGTGTGTTCTGGTGACATGTACTGTGTATTACAAGTGTGTTCTGCCGACGTGTACTGTGTATTACAAGTGTGTTCTGCCGACATGTACTGTGTATTACAAGTGTTCTGCCGACATGTACTGTGTATTACAAGTGTGTTCTGCCGACATGTACTGTGTATTACAAGTGTTCTGCCGACATGTACTGTGTATTACAAGTGTGTTCTGCCGACATGTACTGTGTATTACAAGTGTTCTGCCGACATGTACTGTGTATTACAAGTGTGTTCTGCCGACATGTACTGTGTATTACAAGTGTGTTCTGGTGACGTGTACTGTGTATTACAAGTGTGTTCTGCCGACGTGTACTGTGTATTACAAGTGTTCTGCCGACATGTACTGTGTATTACAAGTGTGTTCTGGTGACGTGTACTGTGTATTACAAGTGTGTTCTGGTGACATGTACTGTGTATTACAAGTGTGTTCTGCCGACGTGTACTGTGTATTACAAGTGTGTTCTGGTGACGTGTACTGTGTTTTACAAGTGTGTTCTGCCAACGTGTACTGTGTATTACAAGTGTGTTCTGCCGACGTGTACTGTGTATTACAAGTGTGTTCTGGTGACGTGTACTGTGTATTACAAGTGTGTTCTGCCGACGTGTACTGTGTATTACAAGTGTGTTCTGCCGACGTGTACTGTGTATTACAAGTGTGTTCTGGTGACGTGTACTGTGTATTACAAGTGTGTTCTGGTGACGTGTACTGTGTATTACAAGTGTGTTCTGCCGACGTGTACTGTGTATTACAAGTGTGTTCTGCCGACGTGTACTGTGTATTACAAGTGTTCTGCCGACGTGTACTGTGTATTACAAGTGTGTTCTGGTGACGTGTACTGTGTATTACAAGTGTGTTCTGGTGACGTGTACTGTGTATTACAAGTGTGTTCTGCCGACGTGTACTGTGTATTACAAGTGTGTTCTGGTGACGTGTACTGTGTATTACAAGTGTGTTCTGCCGACGTGTACTGTGTATTACAAGTGTGTTCTGCCGACGTGTACTGTGTATTACAAGTGTGTTCTGGTGACGTGTACTGTGTATTACAAGTGTGTTCTGCCGACGTGTACTGTGTATTACAAGTGTGTTCTGGTGACGTGTACTGTGTATTACAAGTGTTCTGCCGACATGTACTGTGTATTACAAGTGTGTTCTGCCGACGTGTACTGTGTATTACAAGTGTCTTCTGCCGACATGTACTGTGTTTCAACAGTGTGCTTTGTCGACGGGTACTGTGTATTACAAATGTATTTTACCAACGTGTGCTGTGTTTTAGAAGTGTGTTCTGCCGACGTGTACTGTGTATTACAAGTGTGTTCTGGTGACGTGTACTGTGTATTACAAGTGTGTTCTGCCGACGTGTACTGTGTATTACAAGTGTGTTCTGGTGACGTGTACTGTGTATTACAAGTGTTCTGCCGACATGTACTGTGTATTACAAGTGTGTTCTGGTGACGTGTACTGTGTATTACAAGTGTGTTCTGCCGACGTGTACTGTGTATTACAAGTGTGTTCTGCCGACGTGTACTGTGTATTACAAGTGTTCTGCCGACGTGTACTGTGTATTACAAGTGTTCTGCCGACATGTACTGTGTATTACAAGTGTGTTCTGCCGACGTGTACTGTGTATTACAAGTGTGTTCTGGTGACGTGTACTGTGTATTACAAGTGTGTTCTGCCGACGTGTACTGTGTATTACAAGTGTGTTCTGGTGACGTGTACTGTGTATTACAAGTGTGTTCTGCCGACGTGTACTGTGTATTACAAGTGTGTTCTGCCGACGTTTATTGTGTATTACAAGTGTGTTCTGCCGACGTGTACTGTGTATTACAAGTGTGTTCTGCTGACGTGTACTGTGTATTAAGAGTGTGTTCTGCCGACGTGTACTGTGTATTACAAGTGTGTTCTGGTGACGTGTACTGTGTTTTACAAGTGTGTTCTGCCGACATGTACAGTGTATTAATAATGTGTTCTGCCGACGTGTACTGTGTATTACAAGTGTGTTCTGGTGACGTGTACTGTGTATTAAGAGTGTGTTCTGCCGACGTGTACTGTGTATTACAAGTGTGTTCTGGTGACGTGTACTGTGTATTAAGAGTGTGTTCTGCCGACGTGTACTGTGTATTACAAGTGTGTTCTGGTGACGTGTACTGTGTATTAAGAGTGTGTTCTGCCGACGTGTACTGTGTATTACAAGTGTGTTCTGCTGACGTGTACTGTGTATTAAGAGTGTGTTCTGCCGACGTGTACTGTGTATTACAAGTGTGTTCTGGTGACGTGTACTGTGTTTTACAAGTGTGTTCTGCTGACGTGTACTGTGTATTAATAATGTGTTCTGCTGACGTGTTCTGTGTATTACAAAGTGTGTTATGCCGACGTGTACAGTGTATTATTAATGTGTTCTGCTGACGTGTACTGTGTATTACGAGTGTGTTCTGCCGACGTGTACTGTGTATTACGAGTGTGTTCTGGTGACGTGTACTGTGTATTACAAGTGTGTTCTGGTGACGTGTACTGTGTATTACAAGTGTGTTCTGCCGACGTGTACTGTGTATTACAAGTGTGTTCTGCCGACGTGTACTGTGTATTACAAGTGTGTTCTGGTGACGTGTACTGTGTATTACAAGTGTGTTCTGCTGACGTGTACTGTGTATTAATAATGTGTTCTGCTGACGTGTTCTGTGTATTACAAAGTGTGTTATGCCGACGTGTACAGTGTATTATTAATGTGTTCTGCTGACGTGTACTGTGTATTACGAGTGTGTTCTGGTGACGTGTACTGTGTATTACAAGCGTGTTCTGCCGACGTGTTTTGTGTATTACGAGTGTGTTCTGCTGACATGTACTGTGTATTACGAGTGTGTTCTGGTGACGTGTACTGTGTATTACGAGTGTGTTCTGCTGACATGTACTGTGTATTACAAGTGTGTTCTGCCGACGTGTACTGTGTATTACGAGTGTGTTCTGCTGACGTGTACTGTGTATTACAAGTGTGTTCTGCTGACGTGTACTGTGTATTACAAGTGTGTTCTGCCGACGTGTACTGTGTATTACAAGTTTCTTCTGCCGACGTTTATTGTGCATTACAAGTGTGTTCTGCCGACGTGTACTGTGTATTACAAGTGTGTTCTGCCGACATGTACTGTGTGTTACGAGTGTGTTCTGCCGACGTGTACTGTGTATTACAAAGTGTGTTCTGCCGACATGTACTGTGTATTACAAGTGTGTTCTGCCGACGTGTACTGTGTATTACGAGTGTGTTCTGCCGACGTGTACTGTGTATTACAAGTGTTCTGCCGACGTGTACTGTGTATTACGAGTGTGTTCTGCCGACGTGTACTGTGTATTACGAGTGTGTTCTGCCGACATGTACTGTGTATTACAAGTCTTCTGCCGACATGTACTGTGTATTACGAGTGTGTTCTGCCGACGTGTACTCTGTATTACGAGTGTGTTCTGCTGACGTGTACTGTGTATTACAAGTGTGTTCTGCCGACATGTACTGTGTATTACAAGTGTTCTGCCGACATGTACTGTGTATTACAAGTGTGTTTTGCCGACATGTACTGTGTATTACAAGTGTTCTGCCGACATGTACTGTGTATTACAAGTGTGTTCTGCCGACATGTACTGTGTATTACAAGTGTGTTCTGCCGACGTGTACTGTGTATTACAAGTGTTCTGCCGACATGTACTGTGTATTACAAGTGTGTTCTGGTGACATGTACTGTGTGTTACAAGTGTGTTCTGCCGACATGTACTGTGTATTACAAGTGTGTTCTGCCGACATGTACTGTGTATTACGAGTGTGTTCTGCCGACATGTACTGTGTATTACAAGTGTGTTCTGGTGACATGTACTGTGTGTTACAAGTGTGTTCTGCCGACGTGTACTGTGTATTACAAGTGTGTTCTGCCGACATGTACTGTGTGTTACGAGTGTGTTCTGTCGACATGTACTGTGTATTACAAGTGTGTTCTGGTGACATGTACTGTGTATTACAAGTGTGTTCTGCCGACGTGTACTGTGTATTACAAGTGTGTTCTGCCGACATGTACTGTGTATTACAAGTGTGTTCTGCCGACGTGTACTGTGTATTACGAGTGTGTTCTGCCGACATGTACTGTGTATTACAAGTGTTCTGCCGACATGTACTGTGTATTACAAGTGTTCTGCCGACATGTACTGTGTATTACAAGTGTGTTCTGCCGACATGTACTGTGTATTACAAGTGTTCTGCCGACATGTACTGTGTATTACAAGTGTGTTCTGCCGACATGTACTGTGTATTACAAGTGTGTTCTGGTGACGTGTACTGTGTATTACAAGTGTTCTGCCGACATGTACTGTGTATTACAAGTGTGTTCTGCCGACGTGTACTGTGTATTACAAAGTGTGTTCTGCCGACATGTACTGTGTATTACAAGTGTGTTCTGCCGACGTGTACTGTGTATTACGAGTGTGTTCTGCCGACGTGTACTGTGTATTACGAGTGTGTTCTGCCGACGTGTACTGTGTATTACAAGTGTTCTGCCGACGTGTACTGTGTATTACAAGTGTTCTGCCGACATGTACTGTGTATTACAAGTGTGTTCTGCTGACGTGTACTGTGTATTACAAGTGTTCTGCCGACATGTACTGTGTATTACAAGTGTGTTCTGTCGACATGTACTGTGTATTACAAGTGTTCTGCCGACATGTACTGTGTATTACAAGTGTGTTCTGCCGACGTGTACTGTGTATTACGAGTGTGTTCTGCCGACATGTACTGTGTGTTACGAGTGTGTTCTGCCGACATGTACTGTGTATTACAAAGTGTGTTCTGCCGACATGTACTGTGTATTACAAGTGTGTTCTGCCGACGTGTACTGTGTATTACGAGTGTGTTCTGCCGACATGTACTGTGTATTACAAGTGTGTTCTGCTGACGTGTACTGTGTATTACGAGTGTGTTCTGCCGACATGTACTGTGTATTACAAAGTGTGTTCTGCCGACATGTACTGTGTATTACAAGTGTTCTGCCGACATGTACTGTGTATTACAAGTGTGTTCTGGTGACGTGTACTGTGTATTACAAGTGTGTTCTGCCGACGTGTACTGTGTATTACAAGTGTGTTCTGCCGACGTGTACTGTGTATTACGAGTGTGTTCTGGTGACGTGTACTGTGTATTACGAGTGTGTTCTGCCGACATGTACTGTGTATTACAAGTGTGTTCTGCTGACGTGTACTGTGTATTACGAGTGTGTTCTGCCGACATGTACTGTGTATTACAAAGTGTGTTCTGCCGACATGTACTGTGTATTACAAGTGTTCTGCCGACATGTACTGTGTATTACAAGTGTGTTCTGCTGACGTGTACTGTGTATTACAAGTGTGTTCTGGTGACGTGTACTGTGTATTACAAGTGTGTTCTGCCGACGTGTACTGTGTATTACGAGTGTGTTCTGGTGACGTGTACTGTGTATTACAAGTGTGTTCTGCCGACATGTACTGTGTATTACAAGTGTGTTCTGCTGACGTGTACTGTGTATTACGAGTGTGTTCTGCCGACATGTACTGTGTATTACAAAGTGTGTTCTGCCGACATGTACTGTGTATTACAAGTGTTCTGCCGACATGTACTGTGTATTACAAGTGTGTTCTGGTGACGTGTACTGTGTATTACAAGTGTGTTCTGGTGACGTGTACTGTGTATTACAAGTGTGTTCTGCCGACGTGTACTGTGTATTACAAGTGTGTTCTGCCGACGTGTACTGTGTATTACAAGTGTGTTCTGGTGACGTGTACTGTGTATTACAAGTGTGTTCTGCCGACGTGTACTGTGTATTACGAGTGTGTTCTGGTGACGTGTACTGTGTACTACAAGTGTGTTCTGGTGACGTGTACTGTGTATTACAAGTGTTCTGCCGACATGTACTGTGTATTACAAGTGTGTTCTGCCGACGTGTACTGTGTATTACAAGTGTCTTCTGCCGACATGTACTGTGTTTCAACAGTGTGCTTTGTCGACGGGTACTGTGTATTACAAATGTATTTTACCAACGTGTGCTGTGTTTTAGAAGTGTGTTCTGGTGACGTGTACTGTGTATTACAAGTGTGTTCTGGTGACGTGTACTGTGTATTACAAGTGTTCTGCCGACGTGTACTGTGTATTACAAGTGTGTTCTGGTGACGTGTACTGTGTATTACAAGTGTTCTGCCGACATGTACTGTGTATTACAAGTGTGTTCTGGTGACGTGTACTGTGTATTACAAGTGTGTTCTGCCGACGTGTACTGTGTATTACAAGTGTGTTCTGCCGACGTGTACTGTGTATTACAAGTGTTCTGCCGACGTGTACTGTGTATTACAAGTGTTCTGCCGACATGTACTGTGTATTACAAGTGTGTTCTGCCGACGTGTACTGTGTATTACAAGTGTGTTCTGGTGACGTGTACTGTGTATTACAAGTGTGTTCTGCCGACGTGTACTGTGTATTACAAGTGTGTTCTGGTGACGTGTACTGTGTATTACAAGTGTGTTCTGCCGACATGTACTGTGTATTACAAGTGTGTTCTGCCGACGTGTACTGTGTATTACGAGTGTGTTCTGCCGACATGTACTGTGTATTACAAGTGTGTTCTGCCGACATGTACTGTGTATTACGAGTGTGTTCTGCCGACGTGTACTGTGTATTACGAGTGTGTTCTGCCGACGTGTACTGTGTATTACAAGTGTGTTCTGGTGACGTGTACTGTGTATTACAAGTGTGTTCTGCCGACATGTACTGTGTATTACAAGTGTGTTCTGCCGACGTTTATTGTGTATTACAAGTGTGTTCTGCCGACGTGTACTGTGTATTACAAGTGTGTTCTGCTGACGTGTACTGTGTATTACAAGTGTGTTCTGCCGACGTGTACTGTGTATTACAAGTGTGTTCTGGTGACGTGTACTGTGTATTAAGAGTGTGTTCTGCCGACGTGTACTGTGTATTACAAGTGTGTTCTGGTGACGTGTACTGTGTATTACAAGTGTGTTCTGGTGACGTGTACAGTGTATTAATAATGTGTTCTGCCGACGTGTACTGTGTATTACAAGTGTGTTCTGCTGACGTGTACTGTGTATTAAGAGTGTGTTCTGCCGACGTGTACTGTGTTTTACAAGTGTGTTCTGCCGACGTGTACTGTGTATTACAAGTGTGTTCTGGTGACGTGTACAGTGTATTAATAATGTGTTCTGCCGACGTGTACTGTGTATTACAAGTGTGTTCTGGTGACGTGTACTGTGTATTACAAGTGTGTTCTGGTGACGTGTACAGTGTATTAATAATGTGTTCTGCCGACGTGTACTGTGTTTTACAAGTGTGTTCTGCCGACATGTACAGTGTATTAATAATGTGTTCTGCCGACGTGTACTGTGTATTACAAGTGTGTTCTGCTGACGTGTACTGTGTATTAAGAGTGTGTTCTGCCGACGTGTACTGTGTATTACAAGTGTGTTCTGGTGACGTGTACTGTGTTTTACAAGTGTGTTCTGCTGACGTGTACTGTGTATTAATAATGTGTTCTGCTGACGTGTTCTGTGTATTACAAAGTGTGTTATGCCGACGTGTACAGTGTATTATTAATGTGTTCTGCTGACGTGTACTGTGTATTACGAGTGTGTTCTGGTGACGTGTACTGTGTATTACGAGTGTGTTCTGGTGACGTGTACTGTGTATTACAAGTGTGTTCTGCCGACGTGTTTTGTGTATTACAAGTGTGTTCTGCCGACGTGTACTGTGTATTACGAGTGTGTTCTGGTGACGTGTACTGTGTATTACAAGTGTGTTCTGGTGACGTGTACTGTGTATTACAAGTGTGTTCTGGTGACGTGTACTGTGTATTACAAGTGTGTTCTGCCGACGTGTACTGTGTATTACAAGTGTGTTCTGCCGACGTGTACTGTGTATTACGAGTGTGTTCTGGTGACGTGTACTGTGTATTACAAGTGTGTTCTGGTGACATGTACTGTGTATTACAAGTGTGTTCTGGTGACGTGTACTGTGTATTACAAGTGTGTTCTGCCGACGTGTACTGTGTATTACAAGTGTGTTCTGCCGACGTGTACTGTGTATTACAAGTGTGTTCTGCCGACATGTACTGTGTATTACGAGTGTGTTCTGCTGACATGTACTGTGTATTACAAGTGTGTTCTGCCGACGTGTACTGTGTATTACGAGTGTGTTCTGCTGACGTGTACTGTGTATTACAAGTGTGTTCTGCTGACGTGTACTGTGTATCACAAGCGTGTTCTGCCGACGTGTTTTGTGTATTACGAGTGTGTTCTGCCGACATGTACTGTGTATTACAAGTGTGTTCTGGTGATGTGTACTGTGTATTACAAGTGTGTTCTGCTGACGTGTACTGTGTATTACAAGTGTGTTCTGCTGACGTGTACTGTGTATCACAAGCGTGTTCTGCCGACGTGTTTTGTGTATTACGAGTGTGTTCTGCCGACATGTACTGTGTATTACAAGTGTGTTCTGCTGACGTGTACTGTGTATTACGAGTGTGTTCTGCCGACGTGTACTGTGTATTACAAGTGTTCTGCCGACGTGTACTGTGTATTACGAGTGTGTTCTGCCGACGTGTACTGTGTATTACAAGTGTGTTCTGGTGACGTGTACTGTGTATCACAAGCGTGTTCTGCCGACGTGTTTTGTGTATTACGAGTGTGTTCTGCTGACATGTACTGTGTATTACAAGTGTGTTCTGCCGACATGTACTGTGTATTACAAGTGTGTTCTGCCGACGTGTACTGTGTATTACAAGTGTGTTCTGCCGACATGTACTGTGTATTACAAGTGTGTTCTGGTGATGTGTACTGTGTATTACAAGTGTGTTCTGCCGACGTGTACTGTGTATTACAAGTGTGTTCTGGTGACGTGTACTGTGTATTACAAGTGTGTTCTGCCGACATGTACTGTGTATTACGAGTGTGTTCTGGTGACGTGTACTGTGTATTACAAGTGTGTTCTGGTGATGTGTACTGTGTATTACAAGTGTGTTCTGCCGACGTGTACTGTGTATTACAAGTGTGTTCTGCCGACGTGTACTGTGTATTACAAGTGTGTTCTGCCGACATGTACTGTGTATTACAAGTGTGTTCTGGTGATGTGTACTGTGTATTACAAGTGTGTTCTGCCGACGTGTACTGTGTATTACAAGTGTGTTCTGGTGACGTGTACTGTGTATTACAAGTGTGTTCTGCTGACATGTACTGTGTATTACAAGTGTGTTCTGCCGACATGTACTGTGTATTACAAGTGTGTTCTGCCGACGTGTACTGTGTATTACAAGTGTGTTCTGCCGACATGTACTGTGTATTACAAGTGTGTTCTGCCGACGTGTGCTGTGTATTACAAGTGTGTTCTGGTGATGTGTACTGTGTATTACAAGTGTGTTCTGCCGACATGTACTGTGTATTACAAGTGTGTTCTGCCGACGTGTGCTGTGTATTACAAGTGTGTTCTGGTGATGTGTACTGTGTATTACAAGTGTGTTCTGCCGACATGTACTGTGTATTACAAGTGTGTTCTGCCGACGTGTGCTGTGTATTACAAGTGTGTTCTGGTGATGTGTACTGTGTATTACAAGTGTGTTCTGCCGACATGTACTGTGTATTACAAGTGTGTTCTGCCGACGTGTGCTGTGTATTACAAGTGTGTTCTGCCGACATGTACTGTGTATTACAAGTGTGTTCTGCCGACGTGTACTGTGTATTACAAGTGTGTTCTGCCGACATGTACTGTGTATTACAAGTGTGTTCTGGTGATGTGTACTGTGTATTACAAGTGTGTTCTGGTGACGTGTACTGTGTATTACAAGTGTGTTCTGCCGACATGTACTGTGTATTACGAGTGTGTTCTGCTGACATGTACTGTGTATTACAAGTGTGTTCTGCCGACATGTACTGTGTATTACAAGTGTGTTCTGCCGACGTGTACTGTGTATTACAAGTGTGTTCTGCCGACATGTACTGTGTATTACAAGTGTGTTCTGCCGACGTGTGCTGTGTATTACAAGTGTGTTCTGGTGATGTGTACTGTGTATTACAAGTGTGTTCTGGTGACGTGTACTGTGTATCACAAGCGTGTTCTGCCGACGTGTTTTGTGTATTACGAGTGTGTTCTGCTGACATGTACTGTGTATTACAAGTGTGTTCTGCCGACATGTACTGTGTATTACAAGTGTGTTCTGCCGACGTGTACTGTGTATTACAAGTGTGTTCTGCCGACATGTACTGTGTATTACAAGTGTGTTCTGCCGACGTGTACTGTGTATTACAAGTGTGTTCTGCCGACGTGTACTGTGTATTACAAGTGTGTTCTGGTGATGTGTACTGTGTATTACAAGTGTGTTCTGGTGACGTGTACTGTGTATTACAAGTGTGTTCTGCCGACATGTACTGTGTATTACAAGTGTGTTCTGCCGACATGTACTGTGTATTACGAGTGTGTTCTGGTGACGTGTACTGTGTGTTACGAGTGTGTTCTGCCGACGTGTACTGTGTATTACAAAGTGTGTTCTGCCGACGTGTACTGTGTATTACAAGTGTGTTCTGGTGACGTGTACTGTGTATTACAAGTGTGTTCTGGTGACGTGTACTGTGTATTACAAGTGTGTTCTGCCGACATGTACTGTGTATTACAAGTGTGTTCTGCCGACATGTACTGTGTATTACGAGTGTGTTCTGGTGACGTGTACTGTGTGTTACGAGTGTGTTCTGCCGACGTGTACTGTGTATTACAAAGTGTGTTCTGCCGACGTGTACTGTGTATTACAAGTGTGTTCTGGTGACGTGTACTGTGTATTACAAGTGTGTTCTGGTGACGTGTACTGTGTATTACAAGTGTGTTCTGCCGACATGTACTGTGTATTACAAGTGTGTTCTGCCGACATGTACTGTGTATTACGAGTGTGTTCTGGTGACGTGTACTGTGTGTTACGAGTGTGTTCTGCCGACGTGTACTGTGTATTACAAAGTGTGTTCTGCCGACGTGTACTGTGTATTACAAGTGTGTTCTGCCGACGTGTACTGTGTATTACAAAGTGTGTTCTGCCGACGTGTACTGTGTATTACAAGTGTGTTCTGGTGACGTGTACTGTGTATTACAAGTGTGTTCTGCCGACATGTACTGTGTATTACGAGTGTGTTCTGGTGACGTGTACTGTGTATTACAAGTGTGTTCTGCCGACATGTACTGTGTATTACAAGTGTGTTCTGGTGACGTGTACTGTGTATTACAAGTGTTCTGCCGACATGTACTGTGTATTACAAGTGTGTTCTGCCGACGTGTACTGTGTATTACAAAGTGTGTTCTGCCGACATGTACTGTGTATTACAAGTGTGTTCTGCCGACGTGTACTGTGTATTACGAGTGTGTTCTGCCGACGTGTACTGTGTATTACGAGTGTGTTCTGCCGACGTGTACTGTGTATTACAAGTGTTCTGCCGACGTGTACTGTGTATTACAAGTGTTCTGCCGACATGTACTGTGTATTACAAGTGTGTTCTGCTGACGTGTACTGTGTATTACAAGTGTTCTGCCGACATGTACTGTGTATTACAAGTGTGTTCTGTCGACATGTACTGTGTATTACAAGTGTTCTGCCGACATGTACTGTGTATTACAAGTGTGTTCTGCCGACGTGTACTGTGTATTACGAGTGTGTTCTGCCGACATGTACTGTGTGTTACGAGTGTGTTCTGCCGACATGTACTGTGTATTACAAAGTGTGTTCTGCCGACATGTACTGTGTATTACAAGTGTTCTGCCGACATGTACTGTGTATTACAAGTGTGTTCTGCTGACGTGTACTGTGTATTACGAGTGTGTTCTGCCGACATGTACTGTGTATTACAAAGTGTGTTCTGCCGACATGTACTGTGTATTACAAGTGTTCTGCCGACATGTACTGTGTATTACAAGTGTGTTCTGGTGACGTGTACTGTGTATTACAAGTGTGTTCTGCCGACGTGTACTGTGTATTACAAGTGTGTTCTGCCGACATGTACTGTGTATTACAAGTGTGTTCTGCCGACGTGTACTGTGTATTACAAGTGTGTTCTGCCGACATGTACTGTGTATTACAAGTGTGTTCTGCTGACGTGTACTGTGTATTACAAGTGTTCTGCCGACGTGTACTGTGTATTACAAGTGTTCTGCTGACGTGTACTGTGTATTACGAGTGTGTTCTGCCGACGTGTTTTGTGTATTACGAGTGTGTTCTGCCGACGTGTACTGTGTATTACAAGTGTGTTCTGGTGACGTGTACTGTGTATTACAAGTGTGTTCTGCCGACGTGTACTGTGTATCACAAGCGTGTTCTGCCGACGTGTACTGTGTATCACAAGCGTGTTCTGCCGACGTGTACTGTGTATTACAAGTGTGTTCTGGTGACGTGTACTGTGTATTACGAGTGTGTTCTGCCGACATGTACTGTGTATTACAAAGTGTGTTCTGCCGACGTGTACTGTGTATTACGAGTGTGTTCTGCTGACGTGTTCTGTGTATTACAAGTGTGTTCTGCCGACGTGTACTGTGTATCACAAGCGTGTTCTGCCGACGTGTACTGTGTATTACAAGTGTGTTCTGCCGACATGTACTGTGTATTACGAGTGTGTTCTGCCGACATGTACTGTGTATTACAAGTGTGTTCTGCCGACGTGTACTGTGTATTACAAGTGTGTTCTGCCGACATGTACTGTGTATTACAAGTGTGTTCTGCCGACATGTACTGTGTATTACAAGTGTTCTGCTGACGTGTACTGTGTATTACGAGTGTGTTCTGCCGACGTGTACTGTGTATTACAAGTGTGTTCTGCCGACGTGTACTGTGTATTACGAGTGTGTTCTGCCGACGTGTACTGTGTATTACAAGTGTTCTGCCGACGTGTACTGTGTATTACAAGTGTTCTGCTGACGTGTTCTGTGTATTACAAGTGTGTTCTGCCGACATGTACTGTGTATTACAAGTGTGTTCTGCCGACGTGTACTGTGTATTACGAGTGTGTTCTGCCGACATGTACTGTGTATTACAAGTGTGTTCTGCCGACGTGTACTGTGTATTACGAGTGTGTTCTGCCGACATGTACTGTGTATTACAAGTGTTCTGCCGACGTGTACTGTGTATTACAAGTGTTCTGCTGACGTGTACTGTGTATTACGAGTGTGTTCTGCCGACATGTACAGTGTATTACAAGTGTGTTCTGCCGACGTGTACTGTGTATTACAAGTGTGTTCTGCCGACATGTACTGTGTATTACAAGTGTGTTCTGGTGACGTGTACTGTGTATTACGAGTGTGTTCTGGCGACATGTACTGTGTATTACAAGTGTGTTCTGCCGACGTGTACTGTGTATTACAAGTGTGTTCTGCCGACGTGTACTGTGTATTACAAGTGTGTTCTGCCGACGTGTACTGTGTATTACAAGTGTGTTCTGGTGACGTGTACTGTGTATTACAAGTGTGTTATGCCGACATGTACTGTGTATTACAAGTGTGTTATGCCGACATGTACTGTGTATTACAAGTGTGTTATGCCGACATGTACTGTGTATTACAAGTGTGTTCTGCTGACGTGTTCTGTGTATTACAAGTGTGTTCTGCCGACATGTACTGTGTATTACAAGTGTGTTCTGCCGACGTGTACTGTGTATTACAAGTGAGTTCTGCCGACGTGTACTGTGTATTACAAGTGTGTTCTGGTGACGTGTACTGTGTATTACGAGTGTGTTATGCCGACATGTACTGTGTATTACGAGTGTGTTATGCCGACATGTACTGTGTATTACAAGTGTTCTGCCGACGTGTACTGTGTATTACGAGTGTGTTCTGCCGACATGTACTGTGTATTACAAGTGTGTTCTGCCGACATGTACTGTGTATTACAAGTGTGTTCTGCCGACGTGTACTGTGTATTACGAGTGTGTTCTGCCGACATGTACTGTGTATTACAAGTGTGTTCTGCCGACGTGTACTGTGTATTACAAGTGTTCTGCCGACATGTACTGTGTATTACAAGTGTGTTCTGCCGACATGTACTGTGTATTACAAGTGTGTTCTGCCGACATGTACTGTGTATTACAAGTGTTCTGCTGACGTGTACTGTGTATTACGAGTGTGTTCTGCTGACGTGTACTCTGTATTACGAGTGTGTTCTGCCGACGTGTACTGTGTATTACAAGTGTGTTCTGGTGACGTGTACTGTGTATTACAAGTGTGTTCTGGTGACGTGTACTGTGTATTACGAGTGTGTTCTGCCGACATGTACTGTGTATTACAAGTGTGTTCTGCCGACATGTACTGTGTATTACAAGTGTGTTCTGCCGACATGTACTGTGTATTACAAGTGTGTTCTGGTGACGTGTACTGTGTATTTCAAGTGTTCTGCCGACATGTACTGTGTATTACAAGTGTGTTCTGCCGACGTGTACTGTGTATTACAAAGTGTGTTCTGCCGACATGTACTGTGTATTACAAGTGTGTTCTGCCGACATGTACTGTGTATTACAAGTGTGTTCTGCCGACGTGTACTGTGTATTACGAGTGTGTTCTGCCGACATGTACTGTGTATTACAAGTGTGTTCTGCCGACGTGTACTGTGTATTACAAGTGTGTTCTGGTGACGTGTACTGTGTATTACAAGTGTTCTGCCGACGTGTACTGTGTATTACAAGTGTGTTCTGCCGACGTGTACTGTGTATTACAAAGTGTGTTCTGCCGACATGTACTGTGTATTACAAAGTGTGTTCTGCCGACATGTACTGTGTATTACAAGTGTGTTCTGGTGACGTGTACTGTGTATTACGAGTGTGTTATGCCGACATGTACTGTGTATTACAAGTGTGTTCTGGTGACGTGTACTGTGTATTACAAAGTGTGTTCTGCCGACATGTACTGTGTATTACAAGTGTGTTCTGGTGACGTGTACTGTGTATTACAAAGTGTGTTCTGCCGACATGTACTGTGTATTACAAGTGTGTTCTGCCGACATGTACTGTGTATTACAAGTGTGTTCTGCCGACGTGTACTGTGTATTACAAGTGTGTTCTGCCGACGTGTACTGTGTATTACAAAGTGTGTTCTGCCGACATGTACTGTGTATTACAAAGTGTGTTCTGCCGACATGTACTGTGTATTACAAGTGTGTTCTGGTGACGTGTACTGTGTATTACGAGTGTGTTATGCCGACATGTACTGTGTATTACAAGTGTGTTCTGGTGACGTGTACTGTGTATTACAAAGTGTGTTCTGCCGACATGTACTGTGTATTACAAGTGTGTTCTGGTGACGTGTACTGTGTATTACAAAGTGTGTTCTGCCGACATGTACTGTGTATTACAAGTGTGTTCTGCCGACATGTACTGTGTATTACAAGTGTGTTCTGCCGACGTGTACTGTGTATTACAAGTGTGTTCTGGTGACGTGTACTGTGTATTACAAGTGTGTTCTGCCGACATGTACTGTGTATTACAAGTGTGTTCTGTCGACATGTACTGTGTATTACAAAGTGTGTTCTGCCGACATGTACTGTGTATTACAAGTGTGTTCTGGTGACGTGTACTGTGTATTACAAGTGTTCTGCCGACATGTACTGTGTATTACAAAGTGTGTTCTGCCGACCTGTACTGTGTATTACAAGTGTGTTCTGCCGACATGTACTGTGTATTACAAGTGTGTTCTGCCGACGTGTACTGTGTATTACAAGTGTGTTCTGGTGACGTGTACTGTGTATTACAAGTGTGTTCTGCCGACATGTACTGTGTATTACGAGTGTGTTCTGCCGACATGTACTGTGTATTACAAAGTGTGTTCTGCCGACATGTACTGTGTATTACAAAGTGTGTTCTGGTGACGTGTACTGTGTATTACAAGTGTGTTCTGGTGACGTGTACTGTGTATTACAAGTGTGTTCTGGTGACGTGTACTGTGTATTACAAGTGTGTTCTGGTGACGTGTACTGTGTATTACAAGTGTGTTCTGGTGACGTGTACTGTGTATTACAAGTGTGTTCTGGTGACGTGTACTGTGTATTACAAGTGTGTTCTGCTGACGTGTACTGTGTATTACAAGTGTGTTCTGGTGACGTGTACTGTGTATTACAAGTGTGTTCTGGTGACGTGTACTGTGTATTACAAGTGTGTTCTGGTGACGTGTACTGTGTATTACAAGTGTGTTCTCCCGACGTGTACTGTGTATTACAAGTGTTCTGCCATCATGTATTATGATGAGTGTGTTCCACACGTCCGCCAGGACTGACCTCCTGAACGAGGCGTGGATCAAGAAGTTCGAGGATGTATTCCGGTCGTTTGGAGGAAGTCCGTATCGACTATTTGCCTCGGAACACTCGCCTATCGCCGGCCTTCACCTGTTTGTCTTCATCCGGGAATATCTGGCTCTCAGCCACATCAAGTAAGCTATTCATTTAGCAGTCATCAGAAACGACTCACCGCAACTGTTGGGATTCAATACTTTGCCCACTATTTGTTGCCAATTTTGACCTTTGTTTTGTAATTTTTGACGTAATCTCTTTCAATTCTATTCAATTATGTGGAAATAAGCTAATTTTCACCACAAAACGAGCTCTTGCATTGCTGAGATATGGGAGGCATTTTCTTTCGATATTAAATGAACAATCAAAATCAGGTGGCAATTTGATGGTTCAGGGGTTTTCGTCTTTATCAAAAGACCAAATAAAGCAATTGTGACATTTTGAAAGCTTATGTCAATGTAGGCCCACCATATGTGATTATTAGTCTCAAGTCTACAATTTTTCACAATTATGTCCGGCCATTCATGACGCAGTGTTAACGTGTTTCAGGGAAATGTCGCGAACTTCTGTTACCAAAGGGTTCACATCTGGGGGCGACAAGGGGGCAGTGGCGATTCGGTTCCTGATTAACGGTAGATCCATGTGCCTCATCAACTCCTTGATGGAGGCGGGCTGTGGCATGGACCGCTGTCTGCAGCGTAATGATGACTTCCATCGGATCGCCAAGAGCATTGAGTTCACCAGGGTAATCCAAACAGAGTATTATTATCATTATCAACTGTCTAACTGTCTTTTTACGAGCACTCATACAATTTCTGGCATTCCAGGGTGGCACGATCTCTGACCACGAGTATGTCTTCCTGTTTGGAGACTTCAACTACCGGTTGTGTGGTGACAGCAAAGGTAAAGACATCAAGAAGGAGCTGAGAACGCGCGGGATCATCGACCTCGTGAGCAAGGACGAGCTCCTGAAACAGCAGTGCATCGGAGACGTAAGATAACCACTACCTAATGCACATAATAGCTCAGTAAACACATCACCAGTTATACACGCTAGACGTAATATAACCACTACCTAATGCACATAATAGCTCAGTAAACACAACACCAGTAATACACGCTAGACGTAATATAACCACTACCTAATGCACATAATAGCTCAGTAAACACAGCACCAGTAATACACGCTAGACGTAATATAACCACTACCTAATGCACATAATAGCTCAGTAAACACATCACCAGTAATACACGCTAGACGTAATATAACCACTACCTAATGCACATAATAGCTCAGTAAACACAACACCAGTAATACACGCTAGACGTAATATAACCACTACCTAATGCACATAATAGCTCAGTAAACACAGCACCAGTAATACATGCTAGACGTAATATAACCACTACCTAATGCACATAATAGCTCAGTAAACACAGCGCCAGTAATACACGCTAGACGTAATATAACCACTACCTAATACACATAATAGTTCAGTAAACACAGCACCAGTTATACACGCTAGACGTAATATAACCACTACCTAATGCACATAATAGCTCAGTAAACACAGCACCAGTTATACATGCTAGACGTAATATAACCACTACCTAATGCACATAATGGCTCAGTAAACACAGCACCAGTTATACATGCTAGACGTAATATAACCACTACCTAATGCACATAATGGCTCAGTAAACACAGCACCAGTAATACACGCTAGACGTAATATAACCACTACCTAATGCACATAATAGCTCAGTAAACACAGCGCCAGTAATACACGCTAGACGTAATATAACCACTACCTAATGCACATAATAGCTCAGTAAACACAACACCAGTAATACATGCTAGACGTAATATAACCACTACCTAATGCACATAATAGCTCAGTAAACACAGCACCAGTTATACACGCTAGACGTAATATAACCACTACCTAATGCACATAATAGCTCAGTAAACACAGCACCAGTTATACACGCTAGACGTAATATAACCACTACCTAATGCACATAATAGCTCAGTAAACACAGCACCAGTAATACATGCTAGACGTAATATAACCACTACCTAATGCACATAATAGCTCAGTAAACACAGCGCCAGTAATACACGCTAGACGTAATATAACCACTACCTAATGCACATAATAGCTCAGTAAACACAGCACCAGTTATACACGCTAGACGTAATATAACCACTACCTAATGCACATAATAGCTCAGTAAACACAACACCAGTAATACATGCTAGACGTAATATAACCACTACCTAATGCACATAATAGCTCAGTAAACACAGCACCAGTAATACATGCTAGACGTAATATAACCACTACCTAATGCACATAATAGCTCAGTAAACACAGCGCCAGTAATACACGCTAGACGTAATATAACCACTACCTAATGCACATAATAGCTCAGTAAACACAGCACCAGTAATACATGCTAGACGTAATATAACCACTACCTAATGCACATAATAGCTCAGTAAACACAGCACCAGTAATACATGCTAGACGTAATATAACCACTACCTAATGCACATAATAGCTCAGTAAACACAGCACCAGTAATACATGCTAGACGTAATATAACCACTACCTAATGCACATAATAGCTCAGTAAACACAGCACCAGTAATACATGCTAGACGTAATATAACCACTACCTAATGCACATAATAGCTCAGTAAACACAGCGCCAGTAATACACGCTAGACGTAATATAACCACTACCTAATGCACATAATAGCTCAGTAAACACAGCACCAGTAATACACGCTAGACGTAATATAACCACTACCTAATGCACATAATAGCTCAGTAAACACAGCACCAGTGATACACGCTAGACGTAATATAACCACTACCTAATGCACATAATAGCTCAGTAAACACAGCGCCAGTAATACACGCTAGACGTAATATAACCACTACCTAATGCACATAATGGCTCAGTAAACACAGCACCAGTAATACACGCTAGACGTAATATAACCACTACCTAATGCACATAATAGCTCAGTAAACACAACACCAGTAATACATGCTAGACGTAATATAACCACTACCTAATGCACATAATAGCTCAGTAAACACAGCACCAGTAATACATGCTAGACGTAATATAACCACGACCTAATGCACATAATAGCTCAGTAAACAAAGCACCAGTAATACACGCTAGACGTAATATAACCACTACCTAATGCACATAATAGCTCAGTAAACACAGCACCAGTTATACACGCTAGACGTAATATAACCACTACCTAATGCACATAATGGCTCAGTAAACACAACACCAGTAATACACGCTAGACGTAATATAACCACTACCTAATGCACATAATAGCTCAGTAAACACAGCACCAGTAATACACGCTAGACGTAATATAACCACTACCTAATGCACATAATAGCTCAGTAAACACAGCACCAGTTATACACGCTAGACGTAATATAACCACTACCTAATGCACATAATGGCTCAGTAAACACAACACCAGTAATACACGCTAGACGTAATATAACCACTACCTAATGCACATAATAGCTCAGTAAACACAGCACCAGTAATACACGCTAGACGTAATATAACCACTACCTAATGCACATAATAGCTCAGTAAACACAGCACCAGTTATACACGCTAGACGAAATATAACCACTACCTAATGCACATAATAGCTCAGTAAACACATCACCAGTAATACATGCTAGACGTAATATAACCACTACCTAATGCACATAATAGCTCGTAAACACAGCACCAGTAATACACGCTAGACGTAATATAACCACTATCTAATGCACACAATAGCTCAGTAAACACAGCACCAGTTATACACGCTAGACGTAATATAACCACAGTGACTACCTAATGCACATAATGGCTCAGTAAACACAGCACCAGTAATACACGCTAGACGTAATATAACCACTACCTAATGCACATAATAGCTCAGTAAACACAGCACCAGTAATACACGCTACACGTAATATAACCACTACCTAATGCACTTAATAGCTCAATGAACACAGCACCAGTAATACACGCTAGACGTAATATAACCACAGTGACTACCTAATGCACATAATAGCTCAGTAAACACAGCACCAGTAATACACGCTAGAC
The DNA here is from genome assembly GCA_949152475.1 of Terebella lapidaria. Classification (NCBI taxonomy): domain Eukaryota; kingdom Metazoa; phylum Annelida; class Polychaeta; order Terebellida; family Terebellidae; genus Terebella; species Terebella lapidaria. The sequence goes on along the minus strand of OX424565.1, from coordinate 3,029,506 downwards.
GTAATATAACCACTACCTAATGCACATAATAGCTCAGTAAACACAGCACCAGTAATACACGCTACACGTAATATAACCACTACCTAATGCACTTAATAGCTCAATGAACACAGCACCAGTAATACACGCTAGACGTAATATAACCACAGTGACTACCTAATGCACATAATAGCTCAGTAAACACAGCACCAGTAATACACGCTAGACGTAATATAACCACTACCTAATGCACATAATAGCCCAGTAAACACAGCACCAGTAATACACGCTAGACGTAATATAACCACTACCTAATGCACTTAATAGCTCAATGAACACAGCACCAGTAATACACGCTAGACGTAATATAACCACAGTGACTACCTAATGCACATAATAGCTCAGTAAACACAGCACCAGTAATACACGCTAGACGTAATATAACCACTACCTAATGCACATAATAGCTCAGTAAACACAGCACCAGTAATACACGCTAGACGTAATATAACCACAGTGACTACCTAATGCACATAATAGCTCAGTAAACACAGCACCAGTAATACACGCTAGACGTAATATAACCACTACCTAATGCACATAATAGCTCAGTAAACACAGCACCAGTTATACATGCTAGACGTAATATAACCACTACCTAATGCACATAATAGCCCAGTAAACACAGCACCAGTAATACACGCTAGACGTAATATAACCACTACCTAATGCACATAATAGCCCAGTAAACACAGCACCAGTAATACACGCTAGACGTAATATAACCACTACCTAATGCACATAATAGCTCAGTAAACACAGCACCAGTGATACACGCTAGACGTAATATAACCACTACCTAATGCACATAATAGCTCAGTAAACACAGCGCCAGTAATACACGCTAGACGTAATATAACCACTACCTAATGCACATAATAGCTCAGTAAACACAGCACCAGTAATACACGCTAGACGTAATATAACCACTACCTAATGCACATAATAGCTCAGTAAACACAGCACCAGTAATACACGCTAGACGTAATATAACCACTACCTAATGCACATAATAGCTCAGTAAACACAGCACCAGTTATACATGCTAGACGTAATATAACCACTACCTAATGCACATAATAGCTCAGTAAACACAGCACCAGTAATACACGCTAGACGTAATATAACCACTACCTAATGCACATAATAGCTCAGTAAACACAACACCAGTAATACACGCTAGACGTAATATAACCACTACCTAATGCACATAATAGCTCAGTAAACACAGCACCAGTTATACACGCTAGACGTAATATAACCACTACCTAATGCACATAATAGCTCAGTAAACACAGCACCGGTAATACACGCTAGACGTAATATAACCACTACCTAATGCACATAATAGCTCAGTAAACACAGCACCGGTAATACACGCTAGACGTAATATAACCACTACCTAATGCACATAATAGCTCAGTAAACACAGCACCAGTTATACACGCTAGACGTAATATAACCACTACCTAATGCACATAATAGCTCAGTAAACACAGCACCGGTAATACACGCTAGACGTAATATAACCACTACCTAATGCACATAATAGCTCAGTAAACACAGCACCGGTAATACACGCTAGACGTAATATAACCACTACCTAATGCACATAATAGCTCAGTAAACACAGCACCAGTTATACACGCTAGACGTAATATAACCACTACCTAATGCACATAATAGCTCAGTAAACACAGCACCGGTAATACACGCTAGACGTAATATAACCACTACCTAATGCACATAATAGCTCAGTAAACACAGCACCAGTTATACATGCTAGACGTAATATAACCACTACCTAATGCACATAATAGCTCAGTAAACACAGCACCAGTAATACACGCTAGACGTAATATAACCACTACCTAATGCACATAATAGCTCAGTAAACACAACACCAGTAATACACGCTAGACGTAATATAACCACTACCTAATGCACATAATAGCTCAGTAAACACAGCACCAGTTATACACGCTAGACGTAATATAACCACTACCTAATGCACATAATAGCTCAGTAAACACAGCACCGGTAATACACGCTAGACGTAATATAACCGCTACCTAATGCACATAATAGCTCAGTAAACACAGCACCAGTTATACACGCTAGACGTAATATAACCACTACCTAATGCACATAATAGCTCAGTAAACACAGCACCAGTAATACACGCTAGACGTAATATAACCACTACCTAATGCACATAATAGCTCAGTAAACACAGCACCAGTTATACATGCTAGACGTAATATAACCACTACCTAATGCACATAATAGCTCAGTAAACACAGCACCAGTTATACATGCTAGACGTAATATAACCACTACCTAATGCACATAATGGCTCAGTAAACACAGCACCAGTTATACACGCTAGACGTAATATAACCACTACCTAATACACATAATGGCTCAGTAAACACAGCACCAGTAATACACGCTAGACGTAATATAACCACTACCTAATGCACATAATAGCTCAGTAAACACAGCACCAGTAATACACGCTAGACGTAATATAACCACTACCTAATGCACATAATGGCTCAGTAAACACAGCACCAGTTATACACGCTAGACGTAATATAACCACTACCTAATACACATAATGGCTCAGTAAACACAGCACCAGTAATACACGCTAGACGTAATATAACCACTACCTAATGCACATAATGGCTCAGTAAACACAGCACCAGTTATACACGCTAGACGTAATATAACCACTACCTAATACACATAATGGCTCTGTAAACACAGCACCAGTAATACACGCTAGACGTAATATAACCACTACCTAATGCACATAATAGCTCAGTAAACACAGCACCAGTTATACACGCTAGACGTAATATAACCACTACCTAATGCACATAATAGCTCAGTAAACACAACACCAGTTATACATGCTAGACGTAATATAACCACTACCTAATGCACATAATAGCTCAGTAAACACAGCACCAGTGATACATGCTAGACGTAATATAACCACTACCTAATGCACATAATAGCTCAGTAAACACAGCACCAGTAATACACGCTAGACGTAATATAACCACTACCTAATGCACATAATAGCTCAGTAAACACAACACCAGTTATACATGCTAGACGTAATATAACCACTACCTAATGCACATAATAGCTCAGTAAACACAGCACCAGTAATACACGCTAGACGTAATATAACCACTACCTAATGCACATAATAGCTCAGTAAACACAGCACCAGTTATACATGCTAGACGTAATATAACCACTACCTAATGCACTTAATAGCTCAGTAAACACAGCACCAGTAATACACGCTAGACGTAATATAACCACTACCTAATGCACATAATAGCTCAGTAAACACAGCACCAGTTATACATGCTAGACGTAATATAACCACTACCTAATGCACATAATAGCTCAGTAAACACAGCACCAGTAATACACGCTAGACGTAATATAACCACAGTGACTACCTAATGCACATAATAGCTCAGTAAACACAGCACCAGTTATACACGCTAGACGTAATATAACCACTACCTAATGCACATAATAGCTCAGTAAACACAGTACCAGTAATACACGCTAGACGTAATATAACCACTACCTAATGCACATAATAGCTCAGTAAACACAGCACCAGTTATACATGCTAGACGTAATATAACCACTACCTAATGCACATAATAGCTCAGTAAACACAGCACCAGTTATACATGCTAGACGTAATATAACCACTACCTAATGCACATATTAGCTCAGTAAACACAGCACCAGTTATACATGCTAGACGTAATATAACCACTACCTAATGCACATAATAGCTCAGTAAACACAGCACCAGTTATACATGCTAGACGTAATATAACCACTACCTAATGCACATAATAGCTCAGTAAACACAGCACCAGTTATACATGCTAGACGTAATATAACCACTACCTAATGCACATAATGGCTCAGTAAACACAACACCAGTAATACACGCTACACGTAATATAACCACTACCTAATGCACATAATAGCTCAGTAAACACAACACCAGTAATACACGCTAGACGTAATATAACCACTACCTAATGCACATAATAGCTCAGTAAACACAACACCAGTAATACACGCTAGACGTAATATAACCACTACCTAATGCACATAATGGCTCAGTAAACACAACACCAGTAATACACGCTAGACGTAATATAACCACTACCTAATGCACATAATAGCTCAGTAAACACAACACCAGTAATACACGCTAGACGTAATATAACCACTACCTAATGCACATAATAGCTCAGTAAACACAACACCAGTAATACACGCTACACGTAATATAACCACTACCTAATGCACATAATAGCTCAGTAAACACAACACCAGTAATACACGCTAGACGTAATATAACCACTACCTAATGCACATAATAGCTCAGTAAACACAGCACCAGTTATACATGCTAGACGTAATATAACCACTACCTAATGCACATAATAGCTCAGTAAACACAACACCAGTAATACACGCTAGACGTAATATAACCACTACCTAATGCACATAATAGCTCAGTAAACACAGCACCAGTAATACATGCTAGACGTAATATAACCACTACCTAATGCACATAATAGCTCAGTAAACACAGCACCAGTAATACACGCTAGACGTAATATAACCACAGTGACTACCTAATGCACATAATAGCTCAGTAAACACAGCACCAGTAATACACGCTAGACGTAATATAACCACTACCTAATGCACATAATAGCTCAGTAAACACAGCACCAGTTATACACGCTAGACGTAATATAACCACTACCTAATGCACATAATGGCTCAGTAAACACAGCACCAGTAATACACGCTAGACGTAATATAACCACTACCTAATGCACATAATAGCTCAGTAAACACAGCACCAGTTATACATGCTAGACGTAATATAACCACTACCTAATGCACATAATAGCTCAGTAAACACAGCACCAGTTATACACGCTAGACGTAATATAACCACTACCTAATGCACATAATAGCTCAGTAAACACAGCACCAGTAATACACGCTAGACGTAATATAACCACTACCTAATGCACATAATAGCTCAGTAAACACAGGACCAGTAATACACGCTAGACGTAATATAACCACTACCTAATGCACATAATAGCTCAGTAAACACAGCACCAGTTATACACGCTAGACGTAATATAACCACTACCTAATGCACATAATAGCTCAGTAAACACAGCACCAGTTATACATGCTAGACGTAATATAACCACTACCTAATGCACATAATAGCTCAGTAAACACAGCACCAGTTATACATGCTAGACGTAATATAACCACTACCTAATGCACATAATAGCTCAGTAAACACAGCACCAGTTATACACGCTAGACGTAATATAACCACTACCTAATGCACATAATAGCTCAGTAAACACAGCACCAGTAATACACGCTAGACGTAATATAACCACTACCTAATGCACATAATAGCTCAGTAAACACAGCACCAGTAATACACGCTAGACGTAATATAACCACAGTGACTACCTAATGCACATAATAGCTCAGTAAACACAGCACCAGTAATACACGCTAGACGTAATATAACCACTACCTAATGCACATAATAGCTCAGTAAACACAGCACCAGTAATACACGCTAGACGTAATATAACCACTACCTAATGCACATAATAGCTCAGTAAACACAGCACCAGTAATACACGCTAGACGTAATATAACCACTACCTAATGCACATAATAGCTCAGTAAACACAGCACCAGTAATACACGCTACACGTAATATAACCACTACCTAATGCACTTAATAGCTCAATGAACACAGCACCAGTAATACACGCTAGACGTAATATAACCACAGTGACTACCTAATGCACATAATAGCTCAGTAAACACAGCACCAGTAATACACGCTAGACGTAATATAACCACTACCTAATGCACATAATAGCCCAGTAAACACAGCACCAGTAATACACGCTAGACGTAATATAACCACTACCTAATGCACTTAATAGCTCAATGAACGCAGCACCAGTAATACACGCTAGACGTAATATAACCACAGTGACTACCTAATGCACATAATAGCTCAGTAAACACAGCACCAGTAATACACGCTAGATGTAATATAACCACTACCTAATGCACATAATAGCTCAGTAAACACAGCACCAGTAATACACGCTAGACGTAATATAACCACAGTGACTACCTAATGCACATAATAGCTCAGTAAACACAGCACCAGTAATACACGCTAGACGTAATATAACCACTACCTAATGCACATAATAGCTCAGTAAACACAGCACCAGTTATACACGCTAGACGTAATATAACCACTACCTAATGCACTTAATAGCTCAGTAAACACAGCACCAGTAATACACGCTAGACGTAATATAACCACCACCTAATGCACATAATAGCTCAGTAAACACAGCACCAGTTATACACGCTAGACGTAATATAACCACTACCTAATGCACATAATAGCTCAGTAAACACAGCACCAGTTATACACGCTAGACGTAATATAACCACTACCTAATGCACACAATAGCTCAGTAAACACAGCACCAGTAATACACGCTAGACGTAATATATCCACTACCTAATGCACATAATGGCTCAGTAAACACAGCACCAGTAATACACGCTAGACGTAATATAACCACTACCTAATGCACATAATAGCTCAGTAAACACAGCACCAGTAATACACGCTAGACGTAATATAACCACTACCTAATGCACATAATAGCTCAGTAAACACAGCACCAGTTATACACGCTAGACGTAATATAACCACAGTGACTACCTAATGCACATAATAGCTCAGTAAACACAGCACCAGTAATACACGCTAGACGTAATATAACCACTACCTAATGCACATAATAGCTCAGTAAACACAGCACCAGTAATACACGCTAGACGTAATATAACCACTACCTAATGCACATAATAGCTCAGTAAACACAGCACCAGTAATACACGCTAGACGTAATATAACCACAGTGACTACCTAATGCACATAATAGCTCAGTAAACACAGCACCAGTAATACACGCTAGACGTAATATAACCACTACCTAATGCACATAATAGCTCAGTAAACACAGCACCAGTAATACACGCTAGACGTAATATAACCACTACCTAATGCACATAATAGCTCAGTAAACACAGCACCAGTAATACACGCTAGACGTAATATAACCACTACCTAATGCACATAATAGCTCAGTAAACACAGCACCAGTAATACACGCTAGACGTAATATAACCACTACCTAATGCACATAATAGCTCAGTAAACACAGCACCAGTAATACACGCTAGACGTAATATAACCACAGTGACTACCTAATGCACATAATAGCTCAGTAAACACAGCACCAGTAATACACGCTAGACGTAATATAACCACTACCTAATGCACATAATAGCTCAGTAAACACAGCACCAGTAATACACGCTAGACGTAATATAACCACTACCTATTACACATAATAGCTCAGTAAACACAGCACCAGTAATACACGCTAGACGTAATATAACCACTACCTAATACACATAATAGCTCAGTAAACACAGCACCAGTAATACACGCTAGTCGTAATATAACCACTACCTAATGCACATAATAGCTCAGTAAACACAGCACCAGTAATACACGCTAGACGTAATATAACCACTACCTAATGCACATAATAGCTCAGTAAACACAGCACCAGTGATACACGCTAGACGTAATATAACCACTACCTAATGCACATAATAGCTCAGTAAACACAGCACCAGTAATACACGCTAGACGTAATATAACCACTACCTAATGCACATAATACCTCAGTAAACACAACACCAGTAATACACGCTAGACGTAATATAACCACTACCTAATGCACATAATAGCTCAGTAAACACAGCACCAGTAATACACGCTAGACGTAATATAACCACTACCTAATGCACATAATGGCTCAGTAAACACAGCACCAGTAATACACGCTAGACGTAATATAACCACTACCTAATGCACATAATGGCTCAGTAAACACAGCACCAGTAATACAGGCTAGACGTAATATAACCACTACCTAATGCACATAATAGCTCAGTAAACACAGCACCAGTAATACACGCTAGACGTAATATAACCACTACCTAATACACATAATAGCTCAGTAAACACAGCACCAGTAATACACGCTAGTCGTAATATAACCACTACCTAATGCACATAATAGCTCAGTAAACACAGCACCAGTAATACACGCTAGACGTAATATAACCACTACCTAATGCACATAATAGCTCAGTAAACACAGCACCAGTGATACACGCTAGACGTAATATAACCACTACCTAATGCACATAATAGCTCAGTAAACACAGCACCAGTAATACACGCTAGACGTAATATAACCACTACCTAATGCACATAATACCTCAGTAAACACAACACCAGTAATACACGCTAGACGTAATATAACCACTACCTAATGCACATAATAGCTCAGTAAACACAGCACCAGTAATACACGCTAGACGTAATATAACCACTACCTAATGCACATAATGGCTCAGTAAACACAGCACCAGTAATACACGCTAGACGTAATATAACCACTACCTAATGCACATAATGGCTCAGTAAACACAACACCAGTAATACAGGCTAGACGTAATATAACCACTACCTAATGCACATAATAGCTCAGTAAACACAGCACCAGTTATACACGCTAGACGTAATATAACCACTACCTAATGCACATAGTGGCTCAGTAAACACAGCACCAGTAATACACGCTAGACGTAATATAACCACTACCTAATGCACATAATAGCTCAGTAAACACAACACCAGTAATACACGCTAGACGTAATATAACCACTACCTAATGCACATAATAGCTCAGTAAACACAGCACCAGTTATACACGCTAGACGTAATATAACCACTACCTAATGCACATAATAGCTCAGTAAACACAACACCAGTAATACACGCTAGACGTAATATAACCGCTACCTAATGCACATAATAGCTCAGTAAACACAGCACCAGTGATACACGCTAGACGTAATATATCCACTACCTAATGCACATACTAGCTCAGTAAACACAGCACCAGTGATACACGCTAGACGTAATATAACCACTACGTAATGCACATAATGGCTCAGTAACCACAACACCAGTAATACACGCTAGATGTAATATAACCACTACCTAATGCACATAATAGCTCAGTAAACACAGCACCAGTAATACACGCTAGACGTAATATAACCACTACCTAATGCACATAATAGCTCAGTAAACACAGCACCAGTAATACACGCTAGACGTAATATAACCACTTCCTAATGCACATAATGGCTCAGTAAACACAGCACCAGTAATACAGGCTAGGCGTAATATAACCACTACCTGATGCACATAATCGCTCAGTAAACACAGCACCAGTTATACACGCTAGACGTAATATAACCACTACCTAATGCACATAAGAGCTCAGTAAACACAGCACCAGCAATACACGCTAGACGTAATATAACCACTACCTAATGCACATAATAGCTCTGTTAACACACCACCAGTAATACAGGCTAGACGTAATATAACCACTACCTAATGCACATAATAGCTCAGTAAACACAGCACCAGTTATACACGCTAGACGTAATATAACCACTACCTAATGCACATAATGGCTCAGTAAACACAACACCAGTAATACACGCTAGACGTAATATAACCACTACTTAATGCACATAATAGCTCAGTAAACACAGCACCAGTAATACAGGCTAGACGTAATATAACCACTACCTAATGCACATAATAGCTCAGTAAACACAGCACCAGTTATACACGCTAGACGTAATATAACCACTACCTAATGCACATAATAGCTCAGTAAACACAACACCAGTAATACACGCTAGACGTAATATAACTGCTACCTAATGCACATAATAGCTCAGTAAACACAGCACCAGTGATACACGCTAGACGTAATATATCCACTACCTAATGCACATACTAGCTCAGTAAACACAGCACCAGTGATACACGCTAGACGTAATATAACCACTACCTAATGCACATAATAGCTCAGTAAACACAGCACCAGTAATATATGCTAGACGTAATATAACCACTACCTAATGCACATAATAGCTCAGTGAACACAGCACCAGTAATACAAGCTAGACGTAATATAACCACTACCTAATGCAGATAATAGCTCAGTAAACACAGCACTGGTAATACACGCTAGACGTAATATAACCACTACCTAATGCACATAATATTTCAGTAAACACAGCACCAGTAATACACGCTAGACGTAATATAACCACTACCTAATGTACATAATAGCTCAGTATACACAGCACCAGTAATACACACTAGACGTAATATAACCACTACCTAATGCACATAATAGCTCAGTAAACACAGCACCAGTAATACACGCTAGACGTAATATAACCACTACCTAATGCACATAATAGCTCAGTAAACACAACACCAGTAATACACGCTACACGTAATATAACCACTACCTAATGCACATAATAGCTCAGTAAACACAACACCAGTAATACACGCTACACGTAATATAACCACTACCTAATGCACATAATAGCTCAGTAAACACAACACCAGTAATACACGCTAGACGTAATATAACCACTGCCTAATGCACATAATGGCTCAGTAAACACAACACCAGTAATACACGCTAGACGTAAGATAACCACTACCTAATGCACATAATAGCTCAATAAACACAGCAGCAGTAATACACGCTAGACGTAATATAACCACTACCTAATGCACATAATAGCTCAGTAAACACAACACCAGTAATACACGCTAGACGTAATATAACCACTACCTAATGCACATAATAGCTCAATAAACACAACACCAGTAATACACGCTAGACGTAATATAACCACTACCTAATGCACATAATAGCTCAGTAAACACAGCACCAGTAATACACGCTAGACGTAATATAACCACTACCTAATGCACATAATAGCTCAGTAAACACAGCACCAGTAATACACGCTAGACGTAATATAACCACTACCTAATGCACATAATAGCTCAGTAAACACATCACCAGTAATACACGCTAGACGTAATATAACCACTACCTAATGCACATAATAGCTCAGTAAACACAGCACCAGTAAAACACGCTAGACGTAATATAACCACTACCTAATGCACATAATAGTTCAGTAAACACAGCACCAGTAATACACGCTAGACGTAATATAACCACTACCTAATGCACTTAATAGCTCAATGAACACATCACCAGTAATACACGCTAGACGTAATATAACCACTACCTATTACACATAATAGCTCAGTAAACACAGCACCAGTAATACACGCTAGACGTAATATAACCACTACCTAATGCACATAATAGTTCAGTAAACACAGCACCAGTAATACACGCTAGACGTAATATAACCACTACCTAATGCACATAATAGCTCAGTAAACACAGCACCAGTAAAACACGCTAGACGTAATATAACCACTACCTAATGCACATAATAGTTCAGTAAACACAGCACCAGTAATACACGCTAGACGTAATATAACCACTACCTAATGCATTAATAGCTCAATGAACACATCACCAGTAATACACGCTAGACGTAATATAACCACTACCTATTACACATAATAGCTCAGTAAACACAGCACCAGTAATACACGCTATACGTAATATAACCACTACCTAATGCACATAATAGTTCAGTAAACACAGCACCAGTAATACACGCTAGACGTAATATAACCACTACCTAATGCACATAATACCTCAGTAAACACAACACCAGTAATACACGCTAGACGTAATATAACCACTACCTAATGCACATAATAGCTCAGTAAACACAGCACCAGTAATACATGCTAGACGTAATATAACCACTACCTAATGCACATAATAGCTCAGTAAACACAACACCAGTAATACAGGCTAGACGTAATATAACCACTACCTAATGCACATAATAGCTCAGTAAACACAACACCAGTAATACAGGCTAGACGTAATATAACCACTACCTAATGCACATAATAGCTCAGTAAACACAACACCAGTGATACACGCTAGACGTAATATAACCACTACCTAATGCACATAATACCTCAGTAAACACAGCACCAGTAATACATGCTAGACGTAATATAACCACTACCTAATGCACATAATAGCTCAGTAAACACAGCACCAGTAATACACGCTAGACGTAATATAACCACTACCTAATGCACATAATAGCTCAGTAAACACAGCACCAGTAATACACGCTAGACGTAATATAACCACTACCTAATACACATAATAGCTCAGTAAACACAGCGCCAATAATACATGCTAGACGTAATATAACCACTACCTAATGCACATAATAGCTCAGTAAACACAGCACCAGTAATACACGCTAGACGTAATATAACCACTACCTAATGCACATAATAGCTCAGTAAACACAGCACCAGTAATACACGCTAGACGTAATATAACCACTACCTAATGCACATAATAGCTCAGTAAACACAGCACCAGTATTACACGCTAGACGTAATATAACCACTACCTAATGCACATAATAGCTCAGTAAACACAGCACCAGTATTACACGCTAGACGTAATATAACCACTACCTAATGCACATAATAGCTCAGTAAACACAGCACCAGTAATACACGCTAGACGTAATATAACCACTACCTAATGCACATAATAGCTCAGTAAACACAGCACCAGTAATACACGCTAGACGTAATATAACCACTACCTAATGCACATAATAGCTCAGTAAACACAGCACCAGTAATACACGCTAGACGTAATATAACCACTACCTAATGCACATAATAGCTTAATAAACACAGCACCAGTAATACACGCTAGACGTGAAATAACCACTACCTAATGCACATAATAGCTCAGTAAACACAGCACCAGTAATACACGCTAGACGTAATATAACCACTACCTAATGCACATAATAGCTCAGTAAACACAGCACCAGTAATACACGCTAGACGTAATATAACCACTACCTAATGCACATAATAGCTCAGTAAACACAGCACCAGTTATACACGCTAGACGTAATATAACCACTACCTAATGCACATAATGGCTCAGTAAACACAACACCAGTGATACACGCTAGACGTAATATAACCACTACCTAATGCACATAATAGCTCAGTAAACACAACACCAGTAATACACGCTAGACGTAATATAACCACTACCTAATGCACATAATGGCTCAGTAAACACAGCACCAGTAATACACGCTAGACGTAATATAACCACTACCTAATGCACATAATAGCTCAGGAAACACAGCACCAGTAATACACGCTAGACGTAATATAACCACTACCTAATGCACATAATGGCTCAGTAAACACAGCACCAGTAATACTCGCTAGACGTAATATAACCATATGCACATAATAGCTCAGTAAACACAACACCAGTGATACACGCTAGACGTAATATAACCACTACCTAATGCACATAATGGCTCAGTAAACACAGCACCAGTAATACACGCTAGACGTAATATAACCACTACCTAATGCACATAATGGCTCAGTAAACACAGCACCAGTAATACACGCTAGACGTAATATAACCACTACCTAATGCACATAATAGCTCAGTAAACACAGCACCAGTAATACACGCTAGACGTAATATAACCACTACCTAATGCACATAATAGCTCAGTAAACACAGCACCAGTAATACACGCTAGACGTATTATAACCACTACCTAATGCACATAATAGCTCAGTAAACACAGCACCAGTTATACACGCTAGACGTAATATAACCACTACCTAATGCACATAATAGCTCAGTAAACACAACACCAGTAATACACGCTAGACGTAATATAACCACTACCTAATGCACATAATAGCTCAGTAAACACAGCACCAGTTATACACGCTAGACGTAATATAACCACTACCTAATGCACATACTAGCTCAGTAAACACAGCACCAGTAATACACGCTAGACGTAATATAACCACTACCTAATGCACATAATAGCTCAGTAAACACAGCACCAGTTATACACGCTAGACGTAATATAACCACTACCTAATGCACATAATAGCTCAGTAAACACAGCACCAGTAATACACGCTAGACGTATTATAACCACTACCTAATGCACATAATAGCTCAGTAAACACAGCACCAGTTATACACGCTAGACGTAATATAACCACTACCTAATGCACATAATAGCTCAGTAAACACAGCACCAGTAATACACGCTAGACGTATTATAACCACTACCTAATGCACATAATAGCTCAGTAAACACAGCACCAGTAATACACACTAGACGTAATATAACCACTACCTAATGCACATAATAGCTCAGTAAACACAGCACCAGTAATACAGGCTAGACGTAATATAACCACTACCTAATGCACATAATAGCTCAGTAAACACAGCACCAGTAATACACGCTAGACGTATTATAACCACTACCTAATGCACATAATAGCTCAGTAAACACAGCACCAGTAATACACACTAGACGTAATATAACCACTACCTAATGCACATAATAGCTCAGTAAACACAGCACCAGTAATACACGCTAGACGTATTATAACCACTACCTAATGCACATAATAGCTCAGTAAACACAGCACCAGTAATACACGCTAGACGTATTATAACCACTACCTAATGCACATAATAGCTCAGTAAACACAGCACCAGTAATACACGCTAGACGTATTATAACCACTACCTAATGCACATAATAGCTCAGTAAACACAGCACCAGTAATACACGCTAGACGTATTATAACCACTACCTAATGCACATAATAGCTCAGTAAACACAGCACCAGTAATACACGCTAGACGTATTATAACCACTACCTAATGCACATAATAGCTCAGTAAACACAGCACCAGTAATACAGGCTAGACGTAATATAACCACAGTGACTACCTAATGCACATAATAGCTCAGTAAACACAGCACCAGTTATACATGCTAGACGTAATATAACCACAACACCAGTAATACGCGCTAGAGGAATATTGTGATTTCATATTGACAGGCATTCCTGGGGTTTGAGGAGATGGCCATTGACTTTGAGCCCACATCTAAGTATCGGGTGAATACATGCGAGTATGACGTCAGCGAGCCAATGGCGTGGACGGACCGGGTCACATATCGTGTACGCGACCCAGTGCTGCCACCAGGTACACGGCCCGCTTACAGCAGCTAGGGGGGTATTATATCAAAGGTGCATGGCATTGAATTGATACTGACAGTCGGGTTTGCTACAACAGATGAGGTCGATGAAAGAGCTGGTGAGAAGATCAACCCGCTAGTGTATGGCAGAGCAGAGCTCAAAACCTCTGACCACAAGTAGGTTGTGCAATATTCCATTTTCATATACATATATCTTCATTAATGGTATGTGTTCCGACATCATCATGGATTGCTATTTTTGCTCCCAGACCCGTCTTCGCTGTGTTCGATATGATGTTTCAAGATGTTGCTGAACTTGGTGCGTATTCAAATTCGTATTTGAAAAATCGAAAGACAAAAACAATTACATACAGAATCATTCTGGTTTAGCCGGAGAATCGGTTTAGCTAACAAACGCTTGTAGCTGCGTTTTATAATATATGGTGAGTCCATTTGTTGACACCGTGTTGGCAGATCTAGACATGGAGAACGAGATGGCAGACATGCAGATAGGCGACCCTGTCATACCTTATGACCCTCCGCCCCAGTACCAACCAGCTCAGAGGACGGCTGCTAACACGCTGTCCAGGAGAAGACACAGCCGCAGTCCAGGCAGACATGGTCGGCGACATGGCAGTCACAGTCCTGACAGTAACGGCGGTAGTCCTCACCGGGGACGCCATCATCACGGACATGGACATCATCACAATCATCATGGACATCATCATGATCATCATGGACATCATCATGATCATGGACACGATCATGGATCTGCTGGGGCCGGTACCACCAGACCCGGATCTGCAGGGGTCGGCACCACAAGACCCGGATCTGCAGGGGCCGGCACCACGAGACCAGGGCAAATTTACCAAGTACGCGGGCGTGTACACCTTAATGGTGGACCAACCATTCGTCCTGTTAGACCGTATCCGCTTCCCCCAGGCATCATCCGTCCTCCAGAGGTACGAATGTACAAATACGGAAATCGTGGAAGGTCTGGTCGTGTGACCATCCGTACCAACATCAATGGTGGACAGACGTCAACTGGAATCTACCCCGACCTCGAAGAGTTAGAATCCAAACCTGGTGGTGGTACAGCTGGGGCCGGCACCACTAGACCCGGATCTGCTGGAGCTGGCACTACAAGACCCGGATCTGCTGGGGCCGGCACCACAAGACCTGGAGCTGCTGGAGCTGGCACCACTAGACCAGGACCTTCTGGAGCTGGCACTCTTCGCCCCGATGACGTACTGATTGACCCTCCAGAATCCGAAGGCTCAGAAGTAGACGATCAGATTTCAGACGGTAACGAAGATTGGGAATCTGATAATGTTAATTACGGTAGTGACCAGGAGAATATGCCTGGTGTCGAGATTAATGAAGGAACAAGAACAGGCGGATCCGGAGGGGGAGGAACAACAAGACCTGGCGGATCCGGAGGGGCAGGTACAAGAAGACCTGGCGGATCTGGAGGGGGAGGAACAAGAAGACCTGGCGGATCCGGAAAGGGAGGAACAACGCGACCTGGCGGATCAGGAAGGGGAGGAACGACGCGGCCTGGCGGATCCGGAGGGAAAGGAACAACGAGACCTGGCGGATCTGGAGGGGGCGGAACAACGAGACCTGGCGGATCTGGAGGGGGAGGAACAACAAGACCTGGTGGATCGGGAGGGGGAGGAACGACACGACCTGGCGGATCCGGAGGGGGAGGAACAACAAGACCTGGCGGATCCGGAGGAGGAGGAACAACAAGACCTGGCGGATCCGGAGGGGGAGGAACAACAAGACCTGGCGGATCCAAAGGGGGAGGAACGACACGACCTGGCGGATCCGGAGGGGGAGGAACAACAAGACCTGGCGGATCCGGAGGGGGAGGAACAACCAGACCTGGCGGATCCGGAGGAAGAGGAACAACAAGACCTGGTGCACCAACCGGGAACTCAATGAGAATAAACGAAGGTATCCTCTCAAGCATGTGCAATATGCTTGTTCATCATTGTACCAGTATTCCCCAAACGAAGGTTTAAAGAGGCACTATAGGGGATTCGGGTTTACGTGGGATTTCCAAGATTTGTCGGTCGACGCTTAGGGACTGCTCCATTTATAGAACAAAGCGTCAAATGACGTTCTTGACCCAGGATTTCAGCCGAGCCGCTGGTCAAATCAGCCCAGGTCGGCTCGGCATAGATCCTGGATCAAAAACGTAATCTGACGTTTTGTTATATCAATAGAACAGTCCTGAAGCGTCGGCTGACAAATTTGTGGAAAACCCGAATCCCATATAGTGCCCCTTTAACAGATACTATGGAATCGCGAATTGCAGTCATCGCGACACCGCGTTCAAAGACAATTGCTAGTGAGCGCTATAAAGGTCACATTCATTAATCCGATATTGATAATTTTTTTTACGAACACATAAAGCCAAAAAAGTATCATGGTTATGCACGCTCGTACTTTAAATCGCACTTATCACCTTCTAAGAGCCGATTTCCGTTTTTAAAAGGAAATTTGATATTTGTACACTGATTCTTGGTGAGAATGATCGAGTCAGATGGTCCTTATCCCCTGTTTTTTTTGACATTGCAAAATTTGGTGTATGGCTGGCCCCCGGGGGCTGGCCAATTTCGACCGGGTCGGCAGCAGCCAATTTCAGAAAAAAATGGTTGCCAAATGGGCCATATTCATGATATTTGACCGGACCATTCACCACCAGCAGCCAAATTTAGGGAATAATAAAAAATTAGCTCAAGGGCTAACCGGACAATATATAATAGCTATTTTGTCACGTGGCCTTGATAATAATTATGGTCACTGGTCAAAATCCAAGTCACGAGAGTATTCAGCACATATGATTTCCTATATGTTCACATTTGATTACTAAGCTGTAAATTCAATAATGAGAGGAATATTAGTCATTAAATGTCCTGTGACCTTGAAAATGAAATCAAAAGTCAAATTAAAGGTCTACAGAATATTCGGCTTATATTATTTGTTGTATGTCCACAATTGAATCCCAAGTTGTAAAGTTGATTATACTGGTAAACCAGTTGATTATACTGGTAAACCATTTTGTCCTGTGAGACCTTCGAAATGAGGTCAAAGGTCAAATTCAAGGTCACGAAAATATTCAGCATATATATCATTTCCTATATGTCCACAATTACTTGATAAGCTGTAAAGTCAATAATAAGCGAGATATTAGCCATTTTGTGTTCTGACCTTGGAAATGAGGTCAAAGGTCAAATTCAAGGTCATGACAATAATCAGCATATATCATTTCCTATATGTCCACAATTGATTCTCAAGTTGTAAAGTCGAAAATAATCAAGATATTAGCCATTTTATGTTCTGACTTTGAGAATAAGGTAGAAGGTCAAATTCGAGGTCATCAAAATATTCGGACTATATCATTTCCTATATGTGCCCAATTGATTGCTAAGCTGTAAAGTCAAAAATAAGCGAGATATTAGCCATTTTGTCATTTAACCTTGAAAATGAGGTCAAAGGTCAAATTCAAAGTCATCAGAATACTCAGACTATATCATTTTCTATATATGCACAATTGATTTCTAAGCTGGAAAGTCGATCATAAGCGAGATATTAGCCATTTTGTACTCTGACCTTGCAAATGAGGTCAAAGGTCAAATTCGAGTCCATGACAATAATCAACATATATCATTTCTTATGTGTCCACAATTGAATCCTAGTTTCTAACCTCAATATTAGGTGAGATATCAGGCATAATGTGTCCCATTATAAAGCATAGGAGAATTTAACATGCAAAAGTCCCATTTGGGACCCGTCCAGAAATTAAAAATGGCCGCCACACGCAGACCGGCGATTCAGGGGCAACGAAACTTATACAGATCACAGAGGTATGTGAGGCCAATCTTTTGAAATAAAAATCTCAAAACTGTCTGAACAGTGTTTGAGAAAATGGCCGCCAAAGTCAGAAATTGGCCATTTTTCGTCGATATTGGCCGCCATCTTGAAAACAAGTCGAAAATCAAAAAAAGTAAAAATAACATTTTCCAAAATAGTTTTAGGCATTTTTGTGCAAAATTTCAGAAGGATTCACCTGTAAACTTTAAAGATAAAAATGTGGACGGACGACGCCAACGCCGACGATGCAGACGACGCCGACAGACGACGGACGACGGACGCAACACCATGCCAATAGGTTTTCGGACCATAGGTCCGGTAACCTAAAAACGCCGCATCACTTTTTCGGGGACCCTAATAACCAGAACCACAATACTTTTTGGCCTAGTATGGTGGGGTGGCGACACCTATCGACTTTGGCTACCACAGCAACCAAAATGGCCGATTGGAGACACATTCTGTGATGAAATCAGCCATTCAACACACATGACTTGTGAGCGCTCTAGTGGTGGCAATTTTACAGGAATCTCCACGATGTCGAAGAGGCATGTTGAGCAATGTCAATACACGAAACGTATTGTTTCTCGGAGAGATGAATATATGAGTTAACATATTACACCAATGTGAATTATCCAGTTTGAGGTGTGAGATCATTCGTTTCACTAGTTAAGTCTATTATTGGCCACAATAAACATAGTTAAGGTGAGAAATATTTATTGTTGAACTGAACATAGCTCTTGTCTGGTATTTTATGCTTGTAGTAATAATATTAATCAGTTAATATCGCTAATCCCTTAAAAACACATTCATTAGCAGCGAATGTGGACATAGTAATAATCTGTATTGTTCGAATTGGGTTTTATATTCCAATCTTTCGACAGGCTCCACTGGAAAATATTTGGTAAGAATTACAAGCGATTTCAGTTGTTATGGAATAAAATGTGGCGATTTTGCCCAAAGATCGCGGCAGGAGTCTTTACAAAACACTAGCAAGTATTACGGCCTATTTTTACACCGCTCGAGTTTGGAGCGTGCGCTGCCTAGCAACGCACTGTACTTGATCGCGCCCAGTAAACTATAACAAATGGTTTGACCTAGTTTCTCCTCCCGCCTCTTGGCTCGATATATATACGCGAGCACTTGCTTGGTCTGTGAGATTGTCCCAGAGCAAGCCAAGAGGCAGGACGAGAGGCTCGCCATGAGCTTTACGTCCCTGTATCTTGGGTAAGGCCCACGCGGGCCCTGGGGACGATTTCCATTGGGGGCCCAGGTGGGGGAGACCGTTGCTGACTCGGGGGCTCACGCCCTGTGGATCACCGGTTTTCTACCACCTGGGGTGGTGTGACACAGGCTCTGGCAGACCGTCGGGCTGGCTCAGAGTTCCATCTCTGCGACAGTGCCTTCGGCGAGGCCGGCCAGCAACATGCTCACGTGTACGGGTTCCGTGGTGCCGCTCCCATGGCATCTCGGGCTCTACATACGGCTACATTACCATAACTGTGTAATATGCATGTTGTAGTCAAGGAGTTGGTGATATGCATTTGTTATGTCGTAGTGTATGACGGCCGGACTCGTTCCGGGCTGACTGTACCTGGTTGTAGTGTTCCGTAGAGTAGTGCCGGACGCCCTGTAGTGGGCGCCCGCCGAACTTTACAAAAATAGTTATTGCCTAGAACATTTATTACTGGCAATAATGAAAGACACTGGCCCAACAGTAGGCCTAATGCAATTTTGTCTGAATTAACATATTTTGTTAAACATGGATGATAGGGCATCGCGGGGATACACCCACGCGGTCGTAGGCGACCGGGAAGCATTTATTTATTTATCTGTTGTTGATCATTCTTTTCCAATAGATCTGATTGAATCTTGAATCATGTTTCAGACTACAGCCGGAATGAGCCTGAGACTGCTGGTGGCTATGAGTCTGACGAGGAGGGTGGATGGGTCAGAGCATCTAGTGGCCTTCTATCCGTAAATGGTTGCATGAATTTCGACACAGATCAAACAAACGCACCTGACTCAAACACCTACGACGGAGTGTACGAGGCGAGACGAGTGGCAGCGACTCCTCCAAGCCTCGGTAACTCGCTGGTTCCATCTCGATACCTAGTGTCCTCGGTGCGGGCGCCGGCTCAGAGAGCGGCTCACATCCCGCCCGAGCTCCAGCAAGCTTGTCGCCGCGCACAGGCGGAGTTTGCGATGCATCCGGCCAGGCAGTGTCTGGAAGAATGCAACATTCTGCGCCAGCTGGACAAAATGTGAAAAGGAAAATCATGAGACTCTATCCCACAACCTTATCTGTGAGAGATGTCAATCTTGTACATAGAAAGTACATAACTTTATGATTTTAGTTGAATTTCTTCTCATTTTTTTCGTTTCTTTAGTTCTAAACGAGTTTCCAATTCTGTGTTCTTGGTAAATTTCCATCACTGTTCAGGAATATTATGTACAAGAACTCCATTTCTGTTTGAGAAGGCTCTGGAATCCGGTTGGTCCACAAGGCCGAATTCAATCATACTTTTAATTTCGAGCTTTTTCGGATGATAACTAGAACGGTACTCGAGCTTGGGCTTCGAAGGTTCGCATCAAGCTCATATACCACAAGGGGAAAACATATCGATCTGGGAGCTACTTTCGACCTAGGGTTCTGGGTTCGAAAGCATTTTGGCTAAGTCATTCCTCAGGCTTCATGAATATCTAAGAAACAGTGCGTCGTAGAGCGAGACGCATGCTGTTGTTTGAACTCGTCGCCCAACAAACAGGTTCTGGTGATAATCAGATTTTACCCTGGATGTCATTTATTTTTCGTTGAGTCAGCATTGTTAGTTTCATCGATATTTCAGAGCAGTGCTTCGTAGAGCGAAACGGACGTTATTTTCCTATACTAGGACCCATATACACACATGGCTTAAGGGTATTGGCGATGAAAATTGGCTTCGATCCGAGATTTTCCTGCTGGGGTGGTTTCACTTTGAAATTTATCCGTGACCTGTGCGTTTGTTTGCTGAGTTAGCAATTCTCATTTTTATGCTTCACACGAAAATGTCTCCAACATATAATCAGGTATTGGCGTATTTAATATCGTATCAATTATTAAAATAACAATTTTGTAACTCACTGTTGCTTTAATTGTGAAATGATGTCACAGTTGTCTATTCATTGTGTATTATGGTAATAATCAGTTGCCTCTTAGAGTGTAAATAAATCATGTTATAAAAACGTTGTGCTATTTTTCACACAGGTCAAATATGAGAGATATCGATATTGATATCGAACAACCGGGGAGATTCAATGATTGGTACACATTAAATTGACTAAATTGACTAATTTAATCATTCCACACATTACATCTGCGGCCACGGAGTTATGTTGTGCCGATGTGAGAGATAATTAGGTCACATATAAAATAAACCCTATGGACAAACATTCCTGGGAAATTAAGTATGTGTATGTCTATTTGAGACTTATTTATTACATACAAGTATTTAATGTAGGACGTTTTGGCCTGGATATATAAAGACTTTGTTGTGAATTGCTTGACAAGTAGATTATGCACTCGCAATCAGCATGATCGGTGTTCCAATATAAGGATATATTTAGAAGTGTTGTTCGTTCCTGACAGTTCATATAGCTAAAGTCTTGACAGTATATGTGATGTAAGTTTTATAAGTTTCATTGTACCTCCGTTGGCGTATGAAACAGAAAGCAATTTATCTTGCTTTTTAATGATTTCAGTCTATACATCAAATGTACAAAAAACTAAAGATGTTTAATGCAAATCCAAAATCTAAGTTAATTCAAAACAAATTTGGCCAAAAGGTCGTACTCTGAACAATCTTCTGGCAACAACATCCACGACCAAAACGTCCGCCCGCCACCAGTTTTTATGACCACGGTATCAGTAAAGCCTCGGTCACACCAAACCGGCTCCTGCACAAGTCCAGTATAGGTAAACGATTCTATGATTTTGAACTTTGTTTCGGATGATGGTATATGCCCAATGGCCAAAGCAGTGGAAGGGCGCGAAGCACCCCAGTGAGAGCCGTGAGGATATCCTCAGGCTTGATTCGGGTTCCCTGGCCCCTTCAAGGGTCCTGGTTTGTTTTAAAATCAGGATATGGGGATTTGTGTGATGTGGGATTTAGACTTTTGATCGATATGTTAACCGAGAGTTAGGAGTTTTGGAATAGGTTTGGCCGGTCGAGGGACGACATATTCCCAGAGAGATTTTAGAAGAAAACCAAAGAGATTTTAGTGATAAATGGAGTGATAAAATATGGAGTTTTTTTTAAATAGATAAAATAAATAACAGAAATAATGAATAAAATAAGCTAAAAGATGATTATATACATGGGTATATACCGGATGAGTGTATGAAATAGTACCAATCCAATGTCCGTACTCGTGGTTGGGCAGAGCTATGGCTTGCATACGTAGGCGGTGAGTTTCAATTCCACCCTTTACACCATCACCAGTTGCGGAATGACTGAAAAGCGCTTTATATTTATTCATACCTCAGAACCCCATTGTTCAAGATACCTCAACAATGAACTTTGCCACGGTGTTTTTTGACTTAATAATAATAATAATAATAATAATAATAATAATAATAATAATAATAATAATAATAATAATAATAATCAGATTTATTTAACGACGGTCCATGATGATAGGCAATTCTGCCTGTCTTCCCCATCACCCGTCGAGTGACAATTTTGAATTTGGAAAGCACATTCGAATGGAGAAACCTTTGCCTTGCCAGGATGAAAACTCCACCTACTCTGTGCCGGTGACGGGGATCGAACCCGCGTCACATACCGCCTCTGAGCTTCGTTGCTTCAAGAGCCACCAGTCCAATCCACTCGGCCACAGAGGCGGTTAAATAATCGGGGGTCGTGCACTGCGATGTGCTCAGAGCGAAACGAATGCTAATTTCTCAGTCTAAGTCACAGAGAAACATGCCTTAGTGGTAAATTTTACAGCTTGTATGGTAGGCAGCTCACCTTTAGAATATAATTACAATGTGTCTATGATATATTTGTAAAATCAACACCAACACATTACAGGAGACGATTTTCACTGTGGTGAGACTGGATGCACTAACGATCGTTGGTGCATCCCGCAATGGCGAACCCACTCGCGGTTCGTTTGAATTTTCTTCATTTTCCCGATAATTACGATTGTGATCGATACACACATGCATCTGCTGATTCTTATGCGCACGAAACAACCGTTCGTTGCAAATACGTGGCGATTTATGTTGGTTTGAGCATGAAAAACTCGTCTGAAAAAAAGCCGAAAGATTCCCTAACGATTGTTTTTGTAAAATCGAAGATTCCCTAACGAATATGTGAAGATTCCCTAACGATCTTTTCTTTATTAATTCAAATCTACGTTATTTAAATGTTAAACGTGAAATAAAGTACCAATTGACATGTATTGATGTGTATAGATGATCTTCTAATACAGATTTCCTATTTTTGATGTGACATTCGCTGTTTTGTGTCGCATAAATCAACGAATTCACAATGGTGTATGATATGGACGTATTACAATATACACGTATTAGGCCTATATCGTTAGGGAATCTCACTTTTGTCGTTGGTGAATCTTATCGCTAATTCTTTTCCTCAACATATCTAAACAAAGAAGCGTGATCTGCTTGAAATAACTACGCATGTCTTTGACCAAAACACTAAGCTACCTTCAGAGTGTCCATTTATCACAAATGGACTTATCATTTGATAGAATACGGTTAAAAACCAAACTGATCGTGTTTACTGTCGGTCATTGCGGGATGCACTAACGATCGTTAATGCATCCAGTATCACCACAGTGATTTTGGTTTTGAAAAAGCGTTTGATCTACCACGAAACAAGCGAGAGTGGGAGGGGGGGGGGGGTGGGGTAAAATGCTCACCATCGCTCCTCCCACCGACCCAAATATCATATCCTGCGCCTTCCTCTATATTCAATAAGGATAAAAAAGGTGCGAGACGGATTAAAATGTTTTCAGTGGACGAGTAGTATTAAGGAGCAGTGTACGGTACTTGGGCCCTTCCACCTTAGCCCTACTTATTCAATAAAGCAACGGTGTTATTTGCATTCAGTGCTCAATTTCTAAGTAAAAACGTTCTTGAGTTGTATAATTCAGCGTGGGTTACGTGAATGTTCAAACTGGCCATGATGCCATATGTCAGATAATAGCACAATACTAAGAACGGTTACCGATGAATTGTAAAGTAATACAGAAAATAAAGAAGTAAAAATATCTCCCTCTTGAAAAAAATTATAGGCTACCCCTTCTTAAAATTTTTTATTGTGTGCAAGTTTTCCTGAAAATTCGACCGTTAACATTAAAGACAAAATTTGGACTACGACGACGGACAGACGTGCTAACGGACGGACCTTACGGGCAAACTCAATTTTAAATTTCCTATCTTTACCCTTTCCCCGTAAGTCATGAACAAATCCCCGTAAAACCGAACTTTTGGCTCAAACCATGGTTAGGGGCTATGTTCAGCTTTATTCCCCATAAGCTCTCCCCGTAAACTCTGCCGGTTTGCCCGGCTAGAAGGACGCAACGCCATGCCCATGGACCAGCGGTCCGGTAATCTAAAATGACTGGAAAAAAAACACCATAAACTGGGCGTATTATAGTATTTATTTTCAAGGTCGCAAGTGTATACAGCAAACAAAACAAATGAGAACCATGCTACGGCCTTTAGATCAAGAATATATTGATCAAGAATCATTAATATGGATACTAGACACCTTGTCAACCAGACTGTTTGTCTGTGGACCAAGACCTTGATGTCCCGACACATGACCCTCACTGCATGTCTCTCTCCGAAAACTTGCGACCGTCCGTTGTCACGGCGACGGTATCCATGTCAGGGACAAGGAACATCTTGCGAGTTGCGGGGTTGACGGCATACATGGGCCGAGTCTCGAAGCGCTCGATCCGACAGGGCGCATCTGGGGGTGATGAGCGGGCGCCCACTGGTATCATCTGCCAGCCACGGGCCTGCAGCACGGCGGAGCTGGAGCGGCCAACTGGAGCAAGCAACTGGCCCCGAGGGTTGGGCGTCAGGGCTGGGGGTCCTCGGGAACCACCCCCTGTCTGCGTAGCACAATTACGACCCAGAGCCATACCGGCTCTGAAAGCTTCCGCACAGGCGGCGTCTAGCGTGCTCATCTTCGGGGCACGACGAGATCCCGGCGAGCTCGAGGTTGAACTTTCGGTGATGAGCTCACGATGTGGTCACGACGAGGTTACGATGATCTCCCGGCAGGGTCACGATGTGGTCACGACGAGGTTACGATGATCTCCCGACAGGGTCACGATGTGGTCACGACGAATTCCCGGCGGGAACAGCCACTAGACAATCAGCGACAACAACACAGTGATATAGCACAGGTTAATCGAAGTCCTATCGTAACAGACTGAAGCCTGGACTTCACATGTATTTGTTAGCTTTGAATGCAAAAGAGAAATATACCAAAGGCACATACAAGGCACGAGCATACGAAACATGTAAGTAGGTCACACTTGAAATTCAACTATTATAGATGATTGACAATGCTCAAACGACCTGTAATTACGCAAAAATCTTATGAGACGTTTGACATTACCACTCGCTCACATGTATATAATACTCACTTAATTTGTGTTGATAATATTTCATCCAGATATTTTTGATTGAATCCGTCGATTTCCTTGTCAATAAAATGTTTAGAGCGACACCTAGCGCCACGAATACATAAACCTTACTTTCTCCGTGAACGTCACGGTTCCTTGACAATAGGCTGGGGGGGGGGGGGGGGTGTGGTAGGGGCAGAGAAGATAGGGTGTAATGTATTCAGGTTCTCAGGTTCATGAGCCTTTGTGATGGCTGTTGAAGTGACGAGCGTAGGTGGCACCCAGATAACTGGGACAACAACACGGCATCCAGGGCTCCGACTTGAGTTTTATTGAAAAGAAGGAGCTTTTTGGGGTACAATGACTATTGAAATCACGTCGCGCTCCTGTGACCCGCGACACCGGGGTCGACCTTGAGAATAAAGAACAACATCGGTTGTATGTGATTTAGTAGATGATAAGGATGATAACAATTGTTGGTACATTCAGAGGGGCAAAAATTTGCATGATCATCAATATGACATTGTGCGCCCGGAAACACAAAGTTAGGATAACATATTCTCCCTATAACCTTTAATGTGTAATTGTGGGTACTTTGAACCCAAAGATACAAAATGGGTAATTTTTGTCCATTTTCTCTAAAATCAATATTTATTAAGTACCATGTAGATTTTTTTTAAAAATGGGGGTCACAAGCTATTTTTGCATTATTTGCCAGGACTCACTGTGGTGGTTAATAGGTGGCAGTATGACAGTGGTGTCATGCCGGTGTTGTCATGACGGTGGTGTTATGACGGTGTTTTTATGACGGTGGTGTTATGACAGTGGTGTTATGATGGTGGTGTTATGACGGTGGTGTTATGACAGTGGTGTTATGATGGTGGTGTTATGACATTGGTGTTATGACAGTGGTGTTATGACAGTGGTGTTATGACGGTGGTGTTATGACGGTGTTTTTATGACAGTGGTGTTATGACGGTGGTGTTATGACGGAAGTGTTATGACGGTGGTGTTATGACAGTGTTGTTATGATAGTGGTGTCATGATGGTGTTGTTATGAAGTTGGTGTTATGACGGTGGTGTTATGACAGCGGTGTTATGACGGAGGTGTTATGACGGTGGTGTTTTGACGGTGGTGTTATGACAGTGTTGTTATGATAGTGGTGTCATGATGGTGTTTTATTTATTTTATTTATTTTATTTTACCGTATATTATAGTGCTGATTCCATGTACGACATGCTCATAAGCACTGAACAATAATATATCAATAGATATAACAATAATATAATATATACTGACATATAACAGGTATGAGTTGACTAGAAATTTAGAAAGAGTTGACTAGAAGATAATGAAATATTTGTGGATGGATACTGGATAGGCTAGTCAAAATATTCTAGCTGGAACAGGTGGGTCTTAAGGGCCCGTTTGAAAGAGTTCAGTTCAGTTATGTTCTTTATGTCATCTGGTAGGGCGTTCCATAATCTGGGGGCTGCGACACGGAATGATCGATCCCCGCATGTTACGGTTCTTGAGCGAGGTACGGCCAGTCGGAGACTGCTCTGAGAGCGTAGAGATCTGGATGGTGCATAGAGCTTGACCATATCCTTGATGTAGGATGGTGAATTGCCATGCAGAGCTCGATGAGTATGTGTCAGGATTTTATGCTCAATCCTGCGGTGGATAGGCAGCCAATGCAGTTGTCTAAGGACCGGCGTTATGTGATCCCTAGTTCGTGTGCGAGATATGATCCTGGCTGCCTTGTTCTGTATACGCTGCATGCGCTGCAGTGTTGCACGTGGTAACCCATGCAACACAGCGTTACAGTAGTCAAGCCTGGAAGTAATGAGCCCGTACACAAGCGATTTGGTAGCTTCAGGTGTTAAGGACCGGCGCATTCGTCCGATGTTTCGAAGATGAAAATAGCAGGACTTGGCGACACTGTTCACATGAGGCACCATGGAGAGACATCGATCCATGACAACACCCAAGTTGCGTACAGAAGTAGAGGATGCTATCTCTGTGCCACATACATTAACAGACAGCGCTGTAGGGTTTTTGTAGCTTCGCGGTGCAAAGAAGATTACCTCTGTCTTTTCAGCATTGAGTTTTAGTAGGTTCGTCTTCATCCAAACGGCAATGTCTTCCAAGCATGCTTCCAACTTCTTGATTGCTTCACTGCGACCGAAGTCGTCCTTCTGCTTGAACATGACATACACTTGCGTGTCGTCAGCGTACATGTGAAACTTTATCCTATGGCGACGTATGAGGTCTCCCAGTGTCTTAGTGTACATGATGTACTTTTTGGGCCCTAGGACCGACCCTTATGGAACGCCATATTCAAGAGGTGATGGAACGGATGACTCATTGTTGATACTGATAGACTGATATCGGTCTGTTAGATAAGAAGTGAGCCACTTGTGTGCGATGCCAGTCACGCCATACACATCCCGAATACGGCCGAGGAGGATATCATGGTCCAACGTATCGAATGCGGCCGAAAGATCCAAAAGGACAAGGACAGCCACATGACCAGTGTCAAGTGCTTGAAGTATGTCTGATTGAACT